>CM077819.1:13155000-13645000 GCA_039764185.1 Tamarix austromongolica
TGCTAGGGTTCTATACTTTTCAAATATTATGACATGCATGAAAAAATGGTAACATGTTAAATGAATGCTAAACAAAATTGTAGTAAATTAAGCTATATACATGAGTAATATGTTGCATGATTTACGTTCGCATGTCTAGGGTTTTGTTGGAATTTTCATTCTTGTCAAGTTATTATTTACATGCCATGGTAAATACCTCATGAGTGCTAATGCATAGTAGTTAGCTAAGGTTACTAGGATTTGCATGGAAGCATATACACATGATTATGGTTAGCTATAATGATTTCTATTCAAATGACTTAGGGTTAGATATATTCCCCTACATGTACCAAGATGATATTTCCCTATGTTATATTATGCTTTAAATACTTTTGTACATGCTGCATAGGATATATGATACATGAGAATTACATGATTGGGGTTTTGTGAGTGTAACCCACTAAATGCATGAATGGAATATTTCCTTTTAATCTTTTCATGACAAAATTATTGTAATAATAATGTTTGGTATGAAAATGAATAGAATGATGAAACTAGGGTTTGAAGGGCATTTTGGTAACTATAACCTAATGTATTTTTTATGAATAATTTGGTGCTAGGATGTCTTTAGAATTTTGATAGGTTATCATTAACATTGACTTGGCTTGGAATAAACTGATGACCTTAAGGTTAACCTTCATAATTAAAAAATAAAAGGAATGTGTTAGGTAAAGAAATGGGAATTATTGTGCAGTATGTGACATTAGTGATTACTTTATAAAATACTAATACTTAAAGTGAAATACCTCGAGTAGGGAATGGTTCTCTCTATGATTAGCTGCCCTAGGTATAAGATGTTATCCCTTGTTTGTTTAGGTTTGCTGGTGTTTCCTTGTGCCCTAATAAGGCCCTATTATACTCAATAGGTGACCTTCAAGCTCTATAGGGGGTATCGATACCTAAGGATTAAGTGACCAAGGTTGGATAATACTGTGTTTCCTTTCTGCACCAGTATGACCGGGCATACCGCTGTGTCCCTGAGTTTGAGAGTAAGGGTATTGTGTCACCTTTAGGTGCCAATATGATCGGGGTATCCCCTTGAGGAATTTAAAACGGAAGTACCTATTGTGAATGGAAAATAAAAAGGATTAATTTGGATGTGTTGATTCAATAGTTGCCTCACTACCCTACCTTAATATTCAGAATTGATTAGGATTTGTTGGTTCGTTAGTTACCTTAGGAGTTTTTTTTATTAATCGGATATGCCTATTAGACCTTGATATGATATGAAATGAACTAGTATGTTTTATTTTTTAGCTTGAGACTTGATGTTATTTATACTATTCCATAATTGTTGCATGTGGTTATGGTAAATGCTTTATGCCCCAATATGATTTCAGATCATTATGTGACTAAGTGTAATGTTGGTATTCTACTTCTTGTGAATTATTATGATTTATTTAGTATGAAGGAGTTGTACTGACACTACTTTTTCAAATGACTACGTGAAGGATATAGAGTTGCTCCAAGAATACTATAGGGATAAGAAAGAGAGTCTTGGGAAGAGATACCATTTTCAGAGTGGGATTTTGGGTCTAAGCGATAAGACAAACCCGTGTTGTACCTTCATGTATTTGTTTTTGATGTAATTAGTTTTCTTTATACTCTTATGTCCCTTGGTATTTTGATTCTCCATTGTTGTATGAATGTTACCCACAACTTTTGTTTAAGTAATGTCTCATATTTATATTGATTTACTTTGGTTATAATTTGTTTTAACCTTAGCATTTGGCATAAGAAAAGTGAGGGAGTTGAACTTATGTTAAATATGGATGCAAAACCCAATATTTTGGTAATTCATGCTTACAAAAAATAAAAATTTTAAGTAGTAAAAATGGGTGTGTCAGAATTGTAGCCAAAACGTATAAGCTGCAAATGCAAAAGTTGATGCACAAGCTAGCATCTTAGAATATATCTAAATTTGTTTGGCAATGTTGGACCTTAACCAAGCATGAAGCAAAATGTTAAAGAAATCATCCCTAAGTTATGCAAGAGGATAGCTTGACTAGAAATTCTTGATATATTCATAATCTTAAAGGACGTGCAGTAGTGTCTCCTCCTCCCCCACAAGAATCATAGGTGCCATCATAGGTAATACTTTATCTTCATCTATTCTCGTTTGTTTATATATAGGAATTCATAGATAGCCAAAGAAAACTCTTTACCCTTTTGTTGTACTTGTATCTTTCATGTGTTCCCACAAAGAGAAGAAGTCATATACATTCATCCTTTAAGCATCTTACAAGTCAGTTGCACTGTCACATTATCAACGATGGTCTCACCCCAAAAGGGCATATCAAGTTCATTATTTCCCTATGGGATCCACATGCTAACAAGTTTGGATAGAGCCTACATGGGCAATAAATGTACAAAAGACTACCAATTCCAACCACTCAGGCACATATACTTAGCAACCACTTTTTCATTATCTATTGAATCTAAGCTCCCCTGGACATGATTTATAAGTGGTATAGCTAAAAATGGGCATTAAAGCCACGAAGAAAAAGCCACATGATGCCCATACTAATATCATCCATTGAAGTGCATGCTACTACCAAATTAGGGAAAAACCTGAAGAGCAGGAAGCTTTAGTGATCAATTGGTTCTTGAGGTACTTCTTTATGATTCTTTTTACCTTTTAAGGTTATTTCTTGATTTAGTACATGCGGATTCTTTTGTAACACATTGACCCCACACTTGAAATACCCCAAAAATCCTAATTTAGGAAATTATGATAAAATAGAAATTTATTAGGAAAATTAATTAAATAATATACTATTTTAATAATATTATGGGAGTAATTAAGAAAAAAAAGAAGGAAAATAATCAATAATTTAATTAGGGAAGATTAGGGTATTTTTCTAATTAAAATATAATATAGAAATAATTACCCAAAATATCCTAAATTAATATAAAAGGAATTTATTTATTATTTTATTAATTTTTATTATTTTTAAATATTTAAAAATACCAAAATATTCTAAATACCCAACCAACCTATTTTTCCTTTTTCATTTTTTCCTTTACCCTTTTTCTTTCTTCTTTTTCTCCTTTCTCCCTTTTCTTTTTCTTCCCTTCTTCCTTGGATCGGGCCTGCCCCCTTGTGGCCCAACTCCCCTCCCTCTCCCTGCACGGTCCAGCCTGCCATTCTTTTTTTTTTCTCCCCCTCACCTACCCAGTTCTCCCCCTTCTTTTTCTTCTTTTCTTTTCCCCCAGACCGGCCGACCGACCCCCTCTTCTTCTTCCTCCCTTCTACCTCCCATGCATTGTAGGTCGAGCCTGCAACTCTGCGCCGCCCTACCTACCCAGCCACCGTACCACTGGCCATCCACTATCCCTTCTCTCCCTTGTCCTTTTCCTTTCCCTTTCCAGCCCCGACCTGCCTGTACCCCCTCCCATGCGTGCCCCTTCCTTTTCTTTTCTCCTCCACGACCGAACCTGCACCTACCATTTTGCAGGCTCGTACTAGCCTGCCACCGTCGGTTAGCGAGCTCTACCTCACCTTCCCCTTTTCCTCTTCCCTCTTTGTCTTATCCTCCTTCCAATAGCCTATAAATACCCCCTAACAGCCTCATTTGACTCTCTTTACCTTGCCTAAAAAATCATATGTCCCTCCACCACTATTGCTTCAGATGCCACCCCGGCCACCACCACGTAGTACCGCCGCTCAAAATGCCACCCAAACTCTTCCCTGTATTGCCCACAACTGAACCAAGCTACTTACCACCCCTAGTTCCCCATACACGAGCCACCCTAACCGTGCAAAGTTGGTTGCTCAACCTACCACTTTGCACCCATCGCCGCCCCTTTTGCCGCCGTCCACCACCTCCTTTTCCACATCACTGCCTCCCCTACCACCCAATCCACTCAATAGAGACTCCCCTGCCTCCCCTACCTTCCTTTGTCCCTTTGTCCCTCTCCTAGTCTCCTTTATTCCCCCCTCCTTCTCCACCACCATTGGCCACCACAACCACTACCACCTGCACCACCACCCTTGCTCGATAAACCAAACTTTACATGGTAATAAGACATAGAAAGATACTAATTACTTACAATGAAACACCATATGAGTCGTAGCCAGTGAGGGTAATATTTTTCGGTCCACCGACTATAATAGTGATCAGGTGCATTTTGCCTTGTGGAGTAATTTCAGTTTACCAACTATAATAGTGATCAGGTGTGTTTTACCCTGTGGAGTGTTTTCAGTCAACCGGCTATAATAGTGGGGTCCCCATACTCATGCGGAATTAATATGAGAATTATGTAAGACAGAAATATTAGTCTAAGTCTAGATTGATGATAAGAACCTGAATTATGCATTATATTCCTTATTTATCTATTTTCTTGTATGGTCTTACTCATATGGTCACCTTATTGAGTACTTAGTGTACTAACCACTCGTTCTATGGGTACTACTCATTTCCGCAAACAGAGGAACCCGCTGAATTTGTGCAGGTAGGAGGTACTGTGTTTGATGCCTATGACATATTGGATGCTTCGGGTGGGAATGTGTGATGACCGTTGGACTTACTTAGGGCCGAGAGCAAGTGCCAACCAAAATCTTTACCTTTTTCTAGTTTTACTTTATTATTATATCACTTTTTTCCCTTTAGGGTTTGACTTTGTATCTATTTTTAATTCTGTATTAATTCTTTAATTTCACACTCTAATTCTTTCTCTATGAGTATTTTGAATTTCTACGATTCTCTACCTTAAGTTTGTTTAATGATTCTTAAAATTATCCTTAACCTTGTGGTTGGTGCGAGACTGGTCAGGGGCTGTAATTGTACTAATCATAGTGGGAGCACCCCCGTGCTTGTATTTTTTTTAATTAAATGAAAATTTTCAACTATTATTTTTGGGAGTGTTACAACACTGGTTGTAGGTAATTATTTAGAATGCTTTTGAGAATAGTGATTGTCCTTATAAATCAACATTAGCCCATTCTAGTGTGCTCTATCCTCACTCACATGCTTCCCTTAAAACTTTTTAAGAGGTCACTCATACTACTCCAAGCCAAACACAATTAATTATGGAGTTCTCTAGTGATGAATTAGTGAAAAAGAAAGGTGCACTTTGTTGATATAGGTAGTCTTATTAATCCTTTAAAACCTATACCATTAACTACTAATTTAAGGTATTATATACACCCAAACTTAAAGGAAGAAACATCTTCGTTGCGCCTTAGCTATTGACTATCACAATTCCACCTATTGCAATAATAGTCTCATTAGATAGTTAACTAACTCATCCATGTTTAGCTCGCATTCATAGTTTTGCTCTAATACCATCTTTGACACCTTAACCCTACACTAGTTGTGGGTAGTTACTTGAGGTACTTTTGATATTAATGGTTTTCACCACATATCAACAAAATTTATTTCCAACATGGTTTTTCCTCACTCACATGCTTACAAGGAACCATCTAAGGAGGTCACCTATCATCAAACTACTCCAAGATAAACACGTATAATTGTCAATTTCTCTAGAGATGGATTTATAAAAATAAAGGTGCATATTTTTGATATAGATAATCTTAACAATCATTTTAAGTGTCTACCATCAACCACTAATTCGGGGTATTACATCAATAATGAATTCACATTTTTGTAATTAATGGTATCAAAGACCTTAGAATCTAAATAATCATAAGGGTTTGAATAAGTTGTGTGAATTTCTTTTATATGCAATATGAGGGGGGTAAACAAGTTGAATCACACTGAATCCTTCTTTATTCAAACTTGACACATTTATAAATGAGTCAATTTGAGCCATATCATGAGTTAGCTCTGTTAATTAAAAGAATTTGAGTTATTTTAATTCATTTCATTATAAAATTATTGACTCAATTTATATATGCAAATACTTTTTATTAAGGCATAAGAATGTAATTGTGATATATGTAAATTTTATTTATCAACCTTTGAATTTTATTAAACTTGTTTTTCAAAAAATCTAAAAATGAGCTTTACTTTAACCCAAAGTACAATTGTGGGTAAAAAAAGATAATTTCAATTACCCCACTATTATGTTTAGAGTTACTTAAAAAGTTTCTTATTTTGTATATTTTCTATATTTCTTGTTTAGAGTTTCTTATCAAAAGTAATTATACAACATATTTCTACTACTTCAATTTTCCTTAAGCCATGATCCTAGACATTGTTATCTCAAAATTTTCTTTCCATGTGTCTCATTAGAATTATACCATAATCTTTATCACTCCACCCACCTTGGTAGGGCATTTGAAGTAGATTGTATTTAAAATTCTTAATAGAGTTAGCTTTTGCATATCCCATTTCTTATATAACTTTAAAGAATGGTTCAATATTAACATGAAAAAAATCTTAGTTAAGTTAAAAAAAATATGAAATATATAACACATTTGTAGATTTAGGTGACAATTCATACCATTATGTCTATGTGGTCTTCATATTTGCATCAAAATCAACTTTTAATGCCATATTGCCAGTGATATAAATTTAACTATGTTTGAATTTGATGCAAGGTATATACTAGTTACCATATCGCAATATTAGGAGGAAGACTTGTAAGAAATTTGTTGTATGTGCTAAGTGAACTGTGGTGGACCAAGACAAAAGTCGGTACTAGAGAAATACCAAGGGGAAAAAATGATGAAGGAGGAGAGAGCAAAAATTGAAAAATTGTATAATGATTTCCATATCCTCAAAATGACTACAATACCTTGTATATATAAAGGTTAAATTAGGGTAAGGAAAGGGGAAATACTATGTGGTAGAGAGTAGGAAAGTTGTTCTGAGCGTTGCAAGGTTCGCCAACCATAAGTAGAGCTTTTAGGATAGCAGTTTGAGGTTACTCCAAGGCTAGATAAGATCAATTGGGGCAAATCAAGGACTAGTTTAGGATCCTTTTAGGGCCAATCTTTGTCATTTGAGCCATAGCTTTTGTTCCTTTGGCAATCTAGTTAAGAAAATATGCATATCAAAAGTTATAGAAAACTTATTATGGTTTTTTTTATTAAAAAGAGTGTTGGAAAAGATTCATGGCAATGGTGAAAAAATATTAAAGAAATATGGGTAGAAAACTTACATTTGCATATCAAAAGATGAAAAGTCTCTTTGATGATGCATCCGACCTTTCTTCACTGAGACTTAACTTGAGTGACCTTTCATATATTGTCAAATAAGTTATTCCATCAAAGTATATGTCATCTCAAGTATAATAAATATATGAAATTCAATATGTCCAGTCAAAGAATAATCATATAAAAGGAAGACCACAATTGTTACTTATATAGTTGCTTTGAATACCAGTGTTTATCATCATGTTTTTAGGTATGACATCTTTATATGAATGACTCATGGTATTGATGAAAAATTATCAAAAAAATTGAAAAATAAAGAGAACGATGTTGAAAAAAAAATCATGACTTACTTAGTATTAGTATCATTCATGAGTTTGTCTTTGTTAGTTTTATATCTTTGTCAATCTCTTTGTTATATTGATTTCTCTTTTGTATAATTGTGATATTAAGTCAAAAGGTATCCCCTATTTTTTCTATTTAGATGTTATTTCCTTTCTTCTATTTCTTAGACTCTCTACTTGCTATTATCTCTATTATTCCTATCCTTTTACCTCTAGGAAAAGTGTGATTTCAAGTCTCTCTTCCTATGTATCAGTGTAAAACTTCTTCACTTCACTTGGACTTTGAGGTTTGACCATTTTAAGAGGTGAAGATGGTAGATTTTAGGATGCTTTCTCAGCTTTACATATTTCAAGAGGTGAAGTTGGTTGTCTTAATGAGATTTTGTTATCTTAAGTAGCTTTCATCCCAACGTCTTCACTTATATTGAGATTTTCATTTGTTGAAAAAGTGACAATAGTAGTCATGTCAGATTTGTCTTGTCTTTCTTTTATAAATCTTGATGTTGTCTTTTCCATATCTAAGATTCAATGCCTACACTAAATGTAAGCTATGAGTTTTTTGAATTCATATCTTATGCATCTTCTTCATTCTTTTTCATCTTCTAATTCTTCTTGGTGTTGTTATCTTGTGAATATTTTTTTCTTTTCTTTGTTTAGGCTCGATAATTTAGCTTTTTCCAACTTTGTTATTGCAACCAGAACATCTTGATAGTTGAAAAAATTATCATATTACCTCAGTGTGATCTTTGTTTCACTAAACTCCCTTTTTTTACACAATCTTGTTCTTATAACATATTTGATAAATTTTGAAACATTTTTGCGATGTATTTACACGTGTTATCATACCTTCAGTAATTAAAGACTCTTTATTAGTAGTAGATATTAATAGAAGCATATCATTGTAGCATTCTACATGTCTTTTTGTAGCTCTAGAAAACTATTTTGCACAATCCTATAGAAGTAAGAATTTAAATATAAGAATATGTAGGTGTTGAAAATTTAGTTGTAAAATATTAAAAATTTAGAAATTGCTCACGAATGAAAAGTTACACGAACTAAATATTTTCCGTAATATAGTGGTGGCAAATTATGACATGATCTATGGAAATAATCATAACAATATTTAAGGGTTGAAAGTTTGATGAAAAATGATGCCAATGATGTTGCAAATGATTAGTGTGTGTGTTGAATTGTCTAAGTGTTGTTGAAAATAAAAGAGACTGATGTTAACAAAAAACATGTCACAAGCATTGAAAAATAAGAAAGCTGTGATAATGGTTTTTCTTTATTGAAATAACACGACATTTTTGTCATAAAAGTAAATTGAAAAATATCTAGAGTAGGTAGTAGCAAACATCCTTCTTTTAGATCTCCATTTTCAAATTGATTACGAGCTTCATGTCGTTCAAGTATGTATAATAATTTGCCTCTCCTATGGCCTTCTAAGTTGATCTTGTCTTTTATCCTAGCATAGAAAACCTTATCTCTTTAGTAAGAGATGGTATATATAACTATTAGAATAAACTTTACCTTGAATTGAAGTCTACCAAGTCAGATTGTCTATATATTTAAAAATTGAAATGTTAAAAAATGATTAGATTATATTTGGTGAAAAAAAACAATCTTTATGTTGAAAGCGAAATGGTCTACTATTTATAAATGAATTAACTCATTCCTCTAAGAAGAGCAATGGTTCTCCAAAAAATCTTGTTGCCTTTTTTCTCATATGCCTACATCTTTTATGAGCTTGTACATGGTTTACTTACACTAATGTCACCAATTATAGTTTATGATATCATCACCATTCTAAAAAGTCTTAAGGAGTTTGAAATTTGATGCTCGACCTTGTCCACTATAGAGGCAAGTTGTAGCAAAATATATAACAAAATCCCTCTTGAAATTTCTCCATAATTAGGTCATTTTTTTCAATTCTTCTGCCTTTTTTTAGTTTTAGACTTGAGACTTGTAGACCCCATTGAGCTATCCATTACTTGAACATTACCTATTCTATTCATGGTGGTTATTCCCCTTTTCTTCTTTAAATTGATTGATTCCAATATGTAATTGCAAAGCTAATCAAACATCAATTGCTTCAATCTCCAATTTTTTGTTATCTAGATTGAAAGTGCATGATAGTTTATCGAAGTTCTGCACTAGCCATTTTTCAAAATTTATGTCTATTTCTCCTATCTGAATTGTTAGAAACCACAAATAATATTTTCTTGATGCCTTTTACTAGTTTTGGATCAATGATTTTATAATATTGGTGACATTTAGGACAGTGCACCGGTTTAAAACCACACCGAATCGAATTGGCTCAAATCGGACCCGAACCCGACTAAGGACTGAAAATTTTAAGCTAGGACCGGAATTAGCAGTAAAAGACCACTTAGGATCGTAGATAGTAAATTTTACATTTTTATATTAAAATTTTATATTTTTTAGGTAAACTATTAATGAGATTTTGGGTCGGACCGGAAGACCGAACCGACTGAAACTAGTTAATGACCAATTTTTTTTAATACGGGACTGAAACCCAGATTAGAGACAAGAATAATGGTTTGGTGTTGGCCCAAACCCAAAATAATCTGTCTACCCAATCTAAAATTTCGGTCTGAACCGATTCTTGAACACTCCTAGTGGCACCTACTAATGAAATCTACTTTTGAACATCATATATTTTTCACACATAGTGTCTTCATATGCAGTTGATTCATCAAATTCATTATCATCATTACATTTTTTTTTACTTATGTGGTTTTTTTGTGCATTTACCCCCTTTGTGTTTGGTTCATTAAATTCATCCTTTTCTTTATGTTTCTTCTATTTCTTTTTCTGTAGCCTTCTTGTTTTTATTCCTGTGTAATCTGAATCATCATTGTCTTTATTTTTTTTAACACCTTGTGCCTCCCTTGGTAGCATTCTTTTATCTTTTTTTGGAGAGGTTTGTTTCTCTATTGATTCTACTATTTTATTTTTTGTTTTCCGGTCATTTCTTAGTCTTATGCAAATCTAACTTGTAGTTATTATTGGCTTTTAAGTATATAATGACTTGGATTTTTTTTTGCTAAAACATGATAAATAATTGTATGTTTGAAAAAGTCATTTACTCAATATATCATTAATGATGAAAGGTTATACTAAAAGTTATTTCATTTCTAATTCACCAAACAATCACCATTAGTTTTGAGAATGCAGATGGTGATAAATGATCAATAAATGTTGAAAATTTATTTTAAGAGTTTCGAACTTTTATTTTCAAATTGTTGGAAATTAATGCAGTGTTGGAAAGGCATTTGTGTAATGCAAATGATTATAAGTCAAAAGTGTTGAGAAGCTAGTTGGGAAAATGATGTCAAGCATATTGAAAATTTGTTAAAAGAGTATTAAAAAGTTATGAGAAAAGTGTTGAAAATAGTTAGTACTGGTTTTAAACAATACAAATTGGTGTTAAAATTTTATCATAACATTATTAAAAATCTATCAAGATATGGGTGAAAACTGAAAAGTGTTGAGAACAAATGATTGACTAGAAAAGTATTAAAAAGTTATCACAAGAGTATTGAAAATGAAAGCATAAGTGTTAGAGAAGGAAAATTGGTTGAAATGTCACTAATAGTGTTGAAAATTTAGTAATATACATTTGAAATTATAGGTAAATATGGTTGAAAATATCAAAAAAGTATCTAAGGAAAGCTATTTCATAATCTTGACTGATGCCATTTCAAGCAATAAGTGTTGAAAGTTAAGTATTGAAAAATTACTAGAAGAGTATTAAAAATGAAAAAATATGTTATATAGTAGCAAGATTTTTGGGGATTGATACCAATTCAGAAATATAAGATCTAATTAGAATCAATTAGAACACAACGATAATCAAGAAGAGAAGAACACTCAAGAACATAGATTGGAGAAACAAATGATCTTATTGATGCGAAGTAATTGTGATTACAAAGAGAATGAAAGAAATCATCACCTAAATCACTCAACTCACCAAGAAATTACAAGAGAACTCAAGAGGAGAGAAGAGGATGGCACTATACTGATTAGGGTTCTAATCGTATGGTAATTATACTAAACATGAGCCTCGTGTTTATTTTTCAGCTTTGATAGTCTTCTGTATTTTAGCCACAACTTCTTCTTTTGACCTCCAATCAAGCTAATTCTTGATGTGTTGGAAAGCTAACAGAAAGATATACAACTTTCATGTTCAATACTTTTTGAAATTCTAGTTGAATCAAGGTTAAATATTCGCATACTTTCATAATAATTCACAGTTCTACTCTAAATTTCTCCAAAATACTTCACCCACTAATCCAAGCTATTATACACAACAAATACGAGTATTTGAAGTAGGTAGCACTAGGAACACAAAAGATTATCTATAAAAACACCCGGGCTCCAAAACCCTCATGGTACATAAATACCAAACAACGAGCAATGCTCGAACTTACTCACTATCAATGGCTTCATTAGCATATCCTCTAGATTCTCAACAGTAGCCACCTTCTCCAACATAACCTTACCTGCAGTAATAGTACCTCGGATAAAGTAGTACCTAATATCAATGTGCCTCATTTGATGATGGAAAGAATTTTGATTCTTTGCTAAACAGATTTGACTATTATTACGAACAACGGGAGCACCACACGAACGAAACCACCAAGCCACGAAGATTCCTAAAAAGCCTCAATTATAGTGATATACTCAGCCTCAGTAGTGGACAACGCAGTCACATCTTGTAAAAATGACCTCCAACTAATTGCTGAACCACCAAGACAAAATACATAACCTCCAATGGATCTTCTATTATCAAGATCTCCACTATAATTAGAGTCAACGAACCTAGTCAACGCATTAATCGACCTCCCATACTCCAAACAGGTTGATGTAGTACCTTAGAATTCACTTCATCACTTGCCAATGAGCCTTCCAGGGATTTGCCATATATCTACTCACAACACTCACGGTTAAAGCAATATCCTACCTGATACAAACCATAACGTATACCATGCATCCCACAACATTAGAGTAGGGAACTATGGCCATAAACTCCTCCTTATGTTTAGATTTGGGGCAATCCAAATCAGAAGATCTAAAGTGAATCGCCAAGGGAATACTAACTGGCTTGGCATCAATCATATAACACCTCTCCAACACCTTGTTCACAGACTACTCTTATAATAAGTAAAGACACTTTTGTCTGTGCTCTCAAATGATATTCATGCCAAGAATCTTCTTCGCAGCTCCTAGATCCTTCATCTCAAACTCAATCTTCAACATTGTTTTTACCTTGTTAACTTTAGATAAATCTTTTGCTGCAACAAGTATGTCATCGACACACAACAAAAGATACACCAGAGAACCATCACCAACATGCTTCAAGTATGCACATCCATAGTAATCACTCCTAGAGAACCCATGCTTAATCATAAGCTGATCAAACCCCTTGTACCATTGTCTAGGCAACTACTTTAGACCATACAATGACTTCTTCAATAAGCACACATGATCATGCTTGCCTTCAATAACAAAACCATATGGTTGGTGCACATAAATCTCCTCCTCGAGCTCACCATACAGAAAAAATATTTTAACATCCAATTACTCTAACTCCATATCTTGCATAGCCACAAAAACAAGCAAAGTATGAATACAAATATGCCTGATTGCAGGGGAAATACCTCGTTATAGTCTATACCGGGTATTTGATTGAAACCGCGTGTAACTAAATGAGCCTTGTACCTCAGTCCCTCAACACCTGGAGTTCCCTATTTGAACTTGTACACCCACCGATAATCAACTATTTTCTTCTTCCTGGGTGCCTTCACAAGTTTCCATGTCTAATTCTTCCATAAAGATTACATCTCCTCCTCCATAGCAACACACCACTAAGCATAATCAGCACTAACAATGGTATCTGTGTATGACACTGGCTCTTGTACATCAACCATAGTCTCAGCACTAGCCAAAGCATAACCTGGTAACTCCTCAAAACTATATCGTATAGGAGGCTTTACAACCCTCTTCGGTCTACTTGGAGCAATACCCCTTTGCTCCACTTATTGTTGGATCCATGCACTTTAGGAATAGTGGATCTCATAGTAGACTGGTCCAAATCAACCTCTACCTCCACCTTATATGTAACACCATGCAGGTTCTCCTACTCCACCTCTTCAGACAATCTATCAGAAGAAGACTCAGTCTTTTGGAGGAATACAAACTCATTGAAGGTAACATCTCTGCTGGTTAAAAACTTGGATGCAACTGGGTCCCATAACCTGCACCCCTTTACATCAGATGTATAACTAAGAAAAATACACTTCTTGGCTCTAGGCTCGAGATTCCCATCATTCACATAAGCATAGGCGGAACATCCAAAAATATGCAAATTAGAATAATCAGCTGGTTTGCTAGACCATGCCTCCTCAAGTGTCTTCAAATCAATAGAACAATTTAGTGACCTATTCACTAGGAACGCTGCCATGTGAACTATCTCGGCTCAAAATTTCTTGCCTAATCCATCCTGTGACAACATACATCGAGCCTTCTCTAATAGGGTCCTATTTATCCTCTCAGCACCCCTATTTTGTTGCGGCCTTCCAACACAAGTGTGATCCCTAGTAATAATATGGTCCTCATAGTAATTAGTGAAACTATGCTCCACAAACTCGAAGCCATTATCTATCCTCAGACGCTTCACTTGTCTCCCAATTTGCTTCTCTAGTAAGGTCTTCCAACGCTTGAAAATACCAAATATATCATTCTTATTTTTAATAAAATAAGACCACACCTTTCTAGAGAAGTCATTAGTAAATGTCAGTAGGTATCACGAACTACCCTTGTAAGACCCCACAAATCAGAGTGAACATAATCTAAAGGCCCCTTCATACTATGTGTAGCCTTTGAAAAGATAACCTACTTTTACTTTTCCAACACACAGTTCTCACAAAAATCTATAGTATCTGTACTCTACCCATCCATTAAATCTCTTTTGGAGAGTTTAGTCATGCCTTTGACACTTATATGTCCAAGTCGCATATCCCAAAGTCTAGTAATGTCTGAGTCAGACATACTCGATGATGTTATCGTAGCTTCTCCCTCAACAATGGAACCAACAAGCTCATACAGTGTCCCAACCCTCTTGCATTTCATTGCAATAAGAGCCCCTCTAATAATCCTCATTGTGTCATTCTTGATCACACAACGATATCCATTAAAATCCAAGGAACTTAATGAAATCAAGTTCTTAGTCATCTTAGGGACATGTCAAATATTAGATAATGTTCTAACCACACTATCATACATCTTCACTTTCATTGCTCCAATCCCAATAACTTTGTATGCAACATCATTACCCATCGGAACTACTCCACCTTAAGCCGTCTCATTAGTCTATAACCAATTCCTATTGGAAACAATATGGTAAGAGCATCCAGAGTCCAAGATCCACCTATCCATAATCTTGGTCTAACTATCAATGGCAGTTAACACATCACCATCACTATCATATTGGGCTATAGCAGCATCATCCTTTGTGCCAGATGATTGACCAGATTTATCTCTAGATTTCCTATTTGGATAAAATTGCTTGATATGGCCCTTCTTGTGACATCTATAGCACATGATGTTCTTGGATATGTTATTCCTTGACTTTGACTTGGAATTCTTCTTCTTATCACTAGAACCACGTTCCTAAGTTCTGCCCCTAGCTACAAGTCCCTCACCATATAAGTCACTAAAGCCACCTTAGGTCAATTGATTATCAATTAGTTCCTGCTGTAGCAGGGCAGTCTAAACATCATTAAGAACTAACTCATCGTCCTCCCCATACAGTATGGTCTCACGAAAATATTTGTAATCAGCAGGCAAAGAACACAACAATGTAATAGCAAGATCTTCATTCTCCAAGTTGACATCTATATTCCTCAAATCCATAATTATAGAGTCAAATTCATCAAGATGAGATTTTAGGGATTGGCCCTTACTTAATTTCAACTCATGCAATTTTCTCGTCAATAATAAATGATTCGTCACCGATTTCGTCATATATAGATATTCTAGATTGAGCCATAGGGATGGTGTCATTGTTTCTTTAGCCACCTCACGCAATACCTCATTAGACAAATACAATTGTATGTTGGAAAGGGCCTTTTAATCTATCTCCTCAAATTTATCATCTTTCATCAAATCAGGCATCTTTGAATTCCTGAATAACGCCTTCTCCAATCCATTATGAATTAGGATTGCTTTCATCTTCAACTTCCATAACCAATTTGCTTTCATCTTCAACTTCCATAAGCCAAAGTGCTATGATACCAATTTGTTGGGGATCGACACCAATTCAGAAAAATAAGATCTAATTAGAATCAATTAAAACATGCAAGAATTGAAAAGAGAAGAACACTTAAGAACATAGATTAGGGAAACAGATGATCTTATTGATGTGAACTAATTATGAATACACAGAGAATCAAAGAAATCCTCACCTAAATCACTCAATTCATCAATAAATTACAAGAGAACTCAAGAGGAGAGAAGAGGATGGCACTATGTTGATTAAGGTTCTAATCGTATGGTATTTATACTAAACACGGGCCCCTCGTGGTTTTTATTAGCTTTGGTAGTCTTCAGTATTATAACCACAACTTCTTCATTTGACCTCCAATCAAGTTGATTCTTGATGCATTGAACAAATAATAGAAATATCTATAACTTTCATGTTCAACACTTTTTCAAATTCCGATTGAATCAAGGTTAAATATTCACATACTTCCAAAATAACTCACAGTTTTATTCCAAATTCCTTCGAAATACTTTACATACCAATCCAAGCTAGTATAAACACCAAATATGAATTACAAGCTCACAAAGATTGCTCAAATTAATGCCATCATGTTGAAAATCTTGTAAAAAATTAGTGAAAATATATAAAAATAGGGTTGAAAATTTAGGCTAACAATTTTGAAAAGTTATCACAAAACTATTAAAAATGTAAACATCTATTCACAAAAAGAAAAAATGGTTTAAATGAACAACAGTTTTGAAATTTATGTAGAAGAGTATTGGAAACTATCATAAAAGTATAGAAAATGTAAACATTTATTCCAGAGAAGAGAAATTAGTTAATAAGTTACCAATAATGTTGAAAATATAGAGGTAAAAAAAACATTTGAAAATATAGGCAGATATGGTTGAAATTTTAAAATATGTGCCTAATGAGAACAATGTGATAATCTTGATTGATATGATCACAAGCAGCTTGTGTAGAAAATTTATTATAAGTGTATTGAAAAATTATCTCAAGAGTACTGAAAACAAAATGCAAAAATCTATTACAGAGTAGTAAACTTCTTGAATCAATACACGGATGTTGAAAATTTTGTAAAAAAAACTAGTGAATATATATCAAAATAGGGTTTAAATTTTAAATGTCATACCTAAAGAGCATTATATCGTAAATTTAATTATTTTGATCAAAAGAAATGTCCGAAAGCATTCATAACATTTCGAAAATGATAAATTAGGGCAACAAACTAATATCTAAAATGCAATTAGAACAACAAACCTCATTATTTTATTTTTTGTTTTTAAATTTTTATCTTTTATTTGATTTCAATTAGACTTTCGTCTATTATCTTCCCATTTTCAAATGCTAAATTATTATCCATTTGAGTAAATTTTACTTTTGTTTCATAGGATTGAGAAAAATATTAAAGAATAAGTTATGATGTTGAAAACTTAAGGCAATGTTGGTGTAAATCTTCAACAGGAAAAAGAGAATTTGAAGGTTAAATAGAAGGGTGGGCTTGATAGGTTGAAGATTAAGGAGAGAGATGAGAATATTCAAGCAAGATTCAACCAAGACTTAAAGAAAATTATGAATCTTCAAGTAAGATTAAACAAGAATTTAACAAGAATATATCTTTGAATGTTTCTCTAAGAACACATTCTAAAGCTTTAGCTAAGATTACTCCAAGTAGTATTAGAAAGAAATTCACCCAAAAGAGAGAAATATAACCAAGTATTAAACTTGTGATTTTATTCAACTAGATTCAACTATTCTCTTCTCGTGTGACGATTCATGCCTTATATAGGTAGTGGCAAGTTTGTTAAGTAGCACATTAAGATAGCTACATTAATGTACACATAGCTAACTAGCACACTAACCTCTAATAGCAACATATAACTAACCTATATAACATATGAATTGAACTATAAATTATTACAAACAAACGTAGATAATTATTATATGAAAACAACTAACAAAAATCCCTACTTTACATAATAACGACAACTAGGTATTCTTTGACTTGAAAGTTTGACTTACAAGCATAATAGCTTATTTGACTTGTAATAACTTGTAATATAAAAAGCAATCATAAATGTATTGATATCTTGAATCTTCTCCTTATAAATATGTTATATACCTTAATACCTGCAAGAAGTACTTAAAATATACTTATTATCGTTAGTCAAAATTATATTATCAAAGACATATTTTGTAATAGGCTCCATTATTAAGAATGTCAAATCCTTATTATCATGAAAATTATTAAATGCATCATGAGAATCCATAGATGTTCTTGCATCAAATGTATTAGTTCATTGGCCTAATATATAAAATGCAATACACTAAACTAAATAAATATGCATAAAAATTACCCAAATTGAACATGATCAAGTGAAAATTGCAAGTATAGTTGATTATATTTACTAGTTCAGGATTAATTAAAATTGTTGGTGAAAAGAAATTGTTCAATTTTAAAAGTTCTTTAGCATATGATAACAAAATAAGCACAATTACCTTAAAATTGTATGGTTGAAATAATGAAAGAGTAAAAATGGTTCGAGTACGCGAGACAAGAAAACGAAGATGAGAAGATGGAGAAAGATGCCGAGAGTGGAGGTGAAGAAACAAAAGTCGACGGAAGATCATGTTTTTTCAAAAGAAAATTATTAAAGTTATTATATTTGCTGTTTTACTGCAGGCTGCATGAGATGCGAATTGGTCCCAACCCTAAGAACGATTTTTTTTTTTAAACATTCACAAAACATAAGTTAACGTAATAATTAATTCAGCTACGCTCCTCGTCTGAAGGCGCACATTTTCTCCTTTCACGAGCCAACTTAAGATGCGCAGACCCTTCGTTCATAGGTAATCAAGGTCTCCCAATAGGTCTCTACCCGTCGGTGTGGAATTCCTGACCTGGTACTGGAGGCCTTTACTCGAGATTTCTTTTCTGCTGCCTACTCTAATTGATCTTTCCTTTACAAATTTGTCTCAAAATCTTGGCAGTGATGAGTTTATGGAAAGGAGTGATCGAGTCTCTGAATTCGCTCTTCACAAATTCTGATCCTGCGCACGAGTCGAGGCGATCCCTAAACCCTAATTTTGACAATCAGTCAACAATGCAAGGTGCTGGTATTGTAGGGACCTCAGTTACGAACGAGCGCACTGCGTATAAGCTGAAAGGGTATTTTGAGTTGGCGAAAGAAGAGATATCTAAGGCCGTTAGGGCTGAAGAGTGGGGACTGGTTGATGATGCAATTGTTCACTATAGAAATGCGCAGAGAATATTAGCAGAAGGCGCTTCGACACGAGCGCCATCGTATATATCAGCTAGGTGAGTATTGTTTTGTGATGTTTATGGATCAATTATAGGGCTATTGATTGCGTTGCATTCTTATAATTATTGGTATAATTTATGATGCGGAATTATGTGTATTGCAACATTTGAGATTGTGTATTCCATTTTTAATGTTTTAGGTATCTTGATATTAGCGATTTAACTGGCTGGAATGGGGTCAAGCTATAGCTGTAATCTTTAACACATACTGTTGGCCTATTAACATTATAGCAATCCCAATATAATCTGTCCATGGTGAACCTCAGGCAGAAAATTAGATGGTGGATGGAGTACCACTTTGAGGATTTTCGTTTGTTAAGCACAATTAATAGTGAATACTGGGATTTGTTTGATGATGGGGTACTCCTCTATAGACACCGACACTGATTTTGTATTGCTGATATAGCTGTGGCCAATAGAGGGAATGGAAAATTAATTTGTCAGCCAGTGAGGAGTCCTGCAGTTCTTGTGGATGTCACCCTTATCGCAAAGTAGGATTTCAATATTTTATGAGATTGAAACTTAATTCTAATGTGTAAACTCACTTGTCTTGCGTTTTCTTCCTAGGTAAAAAGAAAGGATGGAGCTTATTTGGTACTCATTCTTGCGTCTACTTTTTCTTTGTAATGCAGTGAGCAACAGAAAGTGAATTCTTATCATCAAAAAATATCAAAATGGCAGGGCCAAGTTTCTGAGAGACTACAAGCCTTATGTCGGCGTGCAGGTTGTCTCTTGATCAATATGTCTAAATTGATCATCACATTTCTCATACTTGTTATGGCATTGGTATCACAAGCATGCTATTTTATTGGACCTGTCACCCATTAAATTTTGTAGACAACGTGGTTTAATAAAAGCATGATAATCAAGGTTCTGGTAACGAGAAGATTTCTGGAACCAGGAAACAAGTGCATATGTTCTGTAAAGGGGCATATTCAATAAGCAAAATGAAATACAGCTATGAAATCTCTCTACTGCAGTGAAAAAAAGAGCATCATCGGCCCAATTTAAAATAAATAATCTCTACCAAGTTATCTTTGAGCTTCCTTACAGTTGTTTCCTTTCATTCAAAATCCCTACTGCAACATCCGTTCACTTTCTATGTATGCCCCCCTCCTTCTATATGGAATCTATCAACAGTGAGCTAATATTGAAGATTTGCTTTCCCGGAATTAAGGGAACCGTCTGTAAGCTTAAATATTTAACTAAACCAAAATAGAAGCAGAAGCCTACCAAATCAATTTTTTTTCAGGATCGTGGAATTACATCTGACAAATGATGACAAGATTCGAGTTGACTCTGACTAAAGTTTGGTTATATGCTAAAACCAGTTTTGATTTGTAGTGTAGTGGGTTGATTTTGGATCCCCATTGGTTCACAGAGGCGAAAACAAAGTCTCCCACCCATGTGAATAGGACATCTACATAATGTCCATGACAGAAGCAACGGTAAACAATGCTATTGGGAAAGAAGAAGTTTATGTATACATGTGTGTGTGTGTTTTTTTAAAGAAGGAAAGAGTATGCTGTTGCCTTCAGTTGTTTTGATGAGAAGATGGTAGCTCTTTGAATATGGAAACAAGATTAGGATTTGACAAAAGATGGACTTTTGTCATCATCTGTCTGGGACATTTGATCTGTCTTGAAACTTGACAGTTGACACTGTATGCTATTTCCTGCCATAAAGGCTTTATTCGGACTTTTAGAAAAGAACTTGAGTGCATATAGTTAAAAACTCACGTCCATATTGTAGTTCCCAAAAAGCATGTTGGCAATTTCCATTGGCATCACAGGAAAAATGGTTAGTCATGCTGGATTTGTAATCATAACTAAAATTAATTATTAATAATACAAGGAACAAACTCCATCTATACTTAAACAAAAATAAAAACCAATATATATAGATATTTGGATATTTGTTTATTTATTTGAAAGAGGAACTCACCTACTTATAGGAAAAAAGGTTAGGAAGGTGAAAGTGGGGTGGATTTTTTAAGTGTGAAAGAGAAAGTGGGAGAGAAAAGGGGACTCACCCCATAATTTTATCCAACAATCATTTGGACCATTTTTTATAGTTCTTTGGACAATAGAAATAGGAGGGAAAGTTAGGTAGATTTTTTCGGCAGCTGCTTTGCATTTATATATATATATATATAGAGAGAGAGAGAGAGAATTAGTGAAAATATTCTGCAAAAAATTGTTCTTGATGAGAGACTGAAGCTTGGTGAACATAACCTTATGATACCAGTATAGTAAATTAGTAATTACTCTTCTATTTCCTTTGCAATGATAACTGATTCACTAAAATGATAATTTTGTTTTGTTGTTTAGGTGGCTCGACAACAGAGAAGGTATGGTCTGGTTTGTCTCAAGTGTAAGTCCACTCTGTCATTTGCTGGCGTTGTTTTGATGTGTTCTTTTATATTCAGTGCATCTCTATTATTTTTTGGTAAAAAGATCGGTATTGTTTGAGTTAATGATGCAGAAAAATAACAAGTAACAGCATTGGAAATTTTAATATTTCAAGTGTACTTCAGTTCATTGCTGATTTCAAGCATCTTGCTGCTTAGGTGACAATCAACGCCACTAATTGTTCTTGGCCTTTTATGCCTGCAGAGCCCTTTTTGTGCAGAAATATTACTTTAAACCAACTCATTAAATTTCAGTTCTTCTGCTGGAATCTCTTTCATGTTTTGTCTCACCTTTGTGTATCCAAAATGGTTCCCATTTACCTACATATGCTACCTGTTGATGCTCTATAATGTCTCTTGTTGCTTTAGCATGCATTGGGTACACAAAACAGGCATGTTGAATGCTGACTGTGCTGACCCACAGTCTTGCACAATTCCATTACCGAAACCTTATAATTTCGGATTTGGTGTGTTGGTTTCCATTTATATGCCTACAGGTCAGAAAGAATCTTAGTATCATTAAGGTATTTGTGTCCAACGAGATAATGTGGTTCATGTCAAGGTCTTGCTTCTGAATTGCACTACATTTGCATCGATCTATTTTAATTAGAATGATTACAGTTTAAATTTTTGGTACACTTGCAGTTCCTGTCAAGGTCTTGCTTCTGAATTCACTACATTTGCAGCGACCTCTTATAATTAGAATGATTGGTTTTTAAATTTTTGGTACACTTGTCTATTTCTCGCTCTCTTATCTGCATGGATAGTTAAATAATAATACTGGATCAAACTTGTATACATCTCTTTGAATAAATGGTTCATCTTTTGTACCTATGTCTTTCTAATTTTTGTCTCTTGTTTTGTTCCCAAATCTTCTGTTTCCTTTGGCTCCAGAATTATAAGTGTTTTTTAAGGTAGACTCTCTAATTTTTGAGTGTTTTGTATTTTCATTGTGGAAACAAATGTAATGTTTTTGTTAATTTGGGTTTGCTTCAGATTAGAACTCCTCATGCACCAGGTGTGAGAGTATCAGCAAAATCATCTAATAGTTCAAGAGGCATTCTACAGAGACCACCAAAGTCCAGTAGCACTTCAGTAGCTAAAGGTCCAACAGATAGGACTGGTACTTCCAAACCAAATGAAGAATGTGGAGCCTATGATTCAAAACTAGTGGAAATGATAAACACTGTAATTGTGGACAAAAGTCCTTCTGTTAAATGGGAAGCTATAGGTGTGAATATTTATTTGGTTTGCTGTCTTTTCACTCTCATATATCTGTTTCTTACCTTTGTTCTTGTTTAAAACCATGGTCAATTGGCTCACCACAGCTGGTCTAGAAATGGCGAAGCAAACTTTATTTGAAATGGTAATCCTGCCAACCAAACGAAGAGACTTATTTACTGGACTTAGGAGACCTCCTAGAGGTATGACCTTCTTGACTACTTCCTTGTAGTAACTACATATGATTGGTGAAACCCAGCTCACAGATAGCAATGCAATCTTGTGTCCAGGTTTGCTTCTTTTTGGTCCACCAGGTAATGGAAAGACTATGCTTGCTAAAGCAGTTGCTTCAGAGTCAGCAGCGACATTCTTTAATGTATCTGCATCTACATTGACATCCAAGTGGGTGTGTTCTTGTGCCTATATGAACTTTATTTTCGCTGCTGTAATGTTCCATACTTTGCTGTCTGGTATGGAGTGTCTTGATCATATTTTATTTGTTTTGCTGTTCTTATAGGTTGGAGAGGGTGAGAAGCTGGTCCGAACTCTGTTCATGGTTGCAGTATCAAGACAACCGTCTGTAATTTTCATGGATGAAGTATGTTCTTGCTCCATGCATACCCTGTCTAGTGAAAATGAAATGCTTTATTGGTACATGATTTTCCATATAAACGGAAGACTAGGATACATACTTTGGTTTTATGTTTTGATTTAGTTCTTGGAGGGCAGTAGTGGTGCTTTCTGAAGCCTACTATTTTGGAGTTGTGTATTTAGCAGTGCTACTGAAATCTGTATGATCAATTATATACTTGGATACTTTCTCTCGTCTTCAATTAGGGTAGGCCTAGAAGGCATTTTTGATGATGTAATTTTCATGATTAAGGAACAAGTTTTAAAATCTGTACAGTAAATGCTGTCCTTACATCGTAAACTGTCAAAGAGTATTCTGCTATAATTTTGCTTGGGCTGTTAGGGACTGAAAGCATCTGCCTTGCCTATTTATCATCTGTGTTGGCCTTAATATTATGAAGCTTTCTGTCAGCAAGGTGTTCTGGGGTAGATTAAGGCTTTTTTTGGTGTTCTCACTGATGCAACAACTAATCCTGTTCGATGTTTTCCCTCGCTCTGTCCAATGCCTGAAGAGCCCTCGGTGTTACTAGTTGCCCGCATTGGGGCTTAAATTGACACTGAAATTCCTGATATGGGACATCCTGTATTATATTAGATTAGATATTATATAATATTAAGGAGAAGAAACTAGGAAGCAAAAGCAAAAGAGGTTATCTCTTTGTTTGGTTATTTGTTTTCTGAAGAAGATTTTACTGGCAAAAACTCATGAAAGGGTTTCAAGAACATGAGAATGATTTTTGTTGCCTGATTTAAGTGGCCACTTTTCTTCCTTTTTAACAAATACCAGTATGGTTGTTACATAAGGTTGGTCCACATGTTTTCTGTTGGTAGGAAAATATTATTTCCCTTAATTTGTGAGTATCAGACTGTAGCATTCATGATTAATAGCCTTACTGATTGAGAAATGTTGGCACCTTCAAGTGTCTGCCTTATTAATGGCCATCGTATACCATTTCTGTTTCTAGATTGATAGCATCATGTCTACAAGGTTGGCTAATGAACATGATGCCAGCAGAAGGCTGAAGTCTGAGTTTTTGGTCCAGTTTGATGGGGTTACCTCAAATCCTGATGATCTGGTGATTGTAATTGGTAGGTGCTGTGATTTGAATCCCATTTTGGGTTTTCTCTTCAACTTAACAAATTTATGTCTTTGTAAATATGATGTCTTTTGTTATTGATTTGCTAAGCATGGCAGTCATTGTCTCCTCTTGTTAAAGATTCATACAGTTCAAAAATTTAGCAATCACTGGAATTGATTCTTGGAGCTTAATGACTTGGTTAAAACTTTATTTTTGCCTTGACTAGTATAGTTCAAGGACAACATAGCCCCAGAACAAGCAAGTACATTTTGCCCCCAAAATATTCCAGCGACGGAAAAACAGACCAAAGCACTGTTTGTTGTCCCCAAAATGTTTCATCCCAAGAAAATAGAAAAAAAGGCCCCCCCAAACTCCGGCCTTGCTCAACCTCCCACTAGTGACTCTCAGCTCCACCATCTCTCCTTGCCACTTAGCTTTGGGTTCCTCTTTATGCCATTTCTGTAGTTTCTTCTTTGCATCTCTGCAATTTCTTCTCCACATCCTTTTGTTTCTTGACCAACATCTCTCTGCAATCCTCCAACAGATTTTTTCAATCTCTCTTGCTCTCTCTACTGACCCCACCTTTGTCTTTTTAACTTCCTATACCGCTTTGTTTCTCTTTTTCTCAGGCTGCTCACCTGCTACCTTTTCTGTTCTTTTTTTTTTTTTTTTTTGCAGTTGCATTATATGTGCCTTTCCAATTATCGTGAGGGGAGTTTTGGTGCACACTCCCAAAATAATAATAATATTTTTTCCACCCCCTTGGATTCTCATTTGTTCAATTTGGGCTGATCATTGTCAGGTTGGGACTTGTATTTTTGTCATATACACTTTAAATCTATTTTTCTAAATGATAATAATGAAGGCTTATCCTTTTTTGAATAGATGGATGATGGCAGAATGTTAGTTTTGTAGTTATAATTGTTGCTTTATTGCATCCCTGCATCCCCATCCCTGTGCAACTTAGAAATGCATATGTGAAAAGATTGAACTTGCTGCTTTTAGTGGCATCCTGATTTGGTGTATTTCAAAGGTGCCACAAACAAGCCACAAGAGCTGGATGATGCAGTTCTGAGGAGATTGGTTAGTATGGCATATTGCTGTTTATCTATAGCTGTTGATATTTTCTTGACTCTTATTAAAGGAGAAAAGATGGATATTCTGCATTTTTTTTTCAGTTAAAAAATCCATATGATTATCTTGCTTGCACATATTTTGCTGATGTAATGACTGATTATATTGGAATTTTCCAGGTGAAAAGGATATATATACCCTTGCCTGATCAAAATGTCAGGAGGCTTATTTTTAAACAAATACTTAAGGGGCAAGCATTTTCTTTACCTGGTAAGTATATATTCTTTTCCATTGTTGTAGTGCTTGTAATCATGGTTAGAATCAGGCTGTTTTTTTGGGCATGCTTGTTTATTTTTCAGGTTAAGTTCTTCATAAAAGGGTGATCATGTGCATGAAGATGCTCATAACAAGATCAATATAACCTCATATTATCATATCCATAAGTTAACCCGTTTATATAATCGTTTCATGACAGGTGGAGATTTGGAGAGATTGGCCAGTGAAACTGAGGGTATGATAGCTGCGTCTCAAAATATTTTTGCTATTAGCCAATAAGTACACAAGCCATTGAATTGCTTTGCTATGAACCATTTGGCTCATATAGTCAATACTTGTTTTCAGTTTATATAAACTTAATGAAGCTTTAGTGCATTTGAGCTCGTTTCAGGTGGCACACCCAAGATTTCCATTCAGATAATTGTTTAATGCTGTGTTTGAAATATGTTCTCTTGAATCGTTACAGGATACTCTGGAAGCGATTTGCAGGCTTTGTGTGAAGAAGCTGCCATGATGCCAATTAGGGAACTTGGTTCAAACATACTTACCGTCAAGGCAAATCAGGTAAATGGTTTGACCTGTGTTGGTCAGGTGTTTTAAGCAACGGTAGCTCTGGCATCTATTATTATTATTTATTTACTCTCTTTTATTTTGTTCTATTTTTTCTGTTTGCTTTGGTGATTTATGTATCGGCCAAACAGGTCAGGCCCCTGAGATACGAAGATTTCAGGAGTGCAATGAACGTAATTAAACCCAGCTTACAGAAAAGCAGATGGGAAGAGCTTGAACAATGGAATCAGGAGTTTGGGTCCAACTAACTGGCATCCTAGTGATCAATTTTTGGTTGGAATCTACCTGCCACCATTTTTCTGATAAAAATGGATGCAGAGCATGTGGACTGGTGGTATGATTGATTCACAGATGTGTAGTTCATTTAACTATCGATCGACCTGTAGATAATGTATAAATTTCTTTGTATATTTCTTGGCAATATACAAACGAATGTTTTTTCACACAATGCGGTTTGCTATTAAATATCGCCTGTAGATAAATTTAATCAATATCGCCTGTACAGATGAATGAATAATGATTATTCTGTGTTGGGCCCGAGATGTAATTGAATGTGAAGTGTGTTTGCTGTGCATGTGCAACGATGGCTCTGTTCGTAGCCTAAGACCTTGTACGACGTAAGATTAAAAAAATTGTTGAGCTTATTGAGCAGTTCATCCAGCAACGACAGAAGTTCAATAAGCTTAAAAATT
Source organism: Tamarix austromongolica (assembly GCA_039764185.1). Lineage (NCBI taxonomy): Eukaryota > Viridiplantae > Streptophyta > Magnoliopsida > Caryophyllales > Tamaricaceae > Tamarix > Tamarix austromongolica. The sequence goes on from CM077819.1 coordinate 13,182,026, forward strand.
GAGTATGGCGTGGGAAATTGATCCGGCTGAAAAAGTGGAGGGAGAAGCATAAAAGGATATTTTTTTTGGCATATAATTAATTAAGTATTAATGATTATGGTTATTGTTGGGTATAAGATTTGATGATATGTTTTATTTTATTATTATATTATTGAACCTGTCGTTGTAGAGTTGAGGTTTAAAAGTCTTGAAATTTTTTTTTTTTGGTTTTGATTACGCATTGAACTTGATTTCTAAATTTTTGTCGTGGAAGTTTGAAGATAATATAGTTTCATTTCTCTTCATGGCAAAATGAAGAAATGAAAAGGGAAGTTAAGTTGAAGTCTACTTTTCAAATGGCAAATAAGTTAAAAAACGTATGTAGCTTTTGGCGGGAGTAATGGAGGTCATGATGTGGTAAAGATGGAATCATATTTTATATTTATGGTATCATATATTTAGAATGTAGATTTTTTTTTGAAAAATAAATTAGTATTAAATTTTTGTTAGAGATCAAATGAATATTTTTCAAGGTTTTTCTTTGCAAGAAGAGATATAATATGGGCTATACTTTTCAACTTTATTATTCTCCTAGCGAATGATCCATTAAAAGCATCAAGTTCAAAATCACAAAAATAATTAGTAGAAGATGGGTGTAATATTCAAATTTAACTTAACCCTAATATCGAGTATTAATATTTTTAACTTCTTTCTAATTCTTTAATCCTAACTTTAAACCTAGCGATAATCATAAACCTAACTTTCCTTTCTTCCTTCTCTTCTTTTTCCTCTTTCCCCTTGTTCTCTTCTTCCTGCGTGGTTTTCCCTTGCTAACCAAGTTATGTTTGGTTTAGTTAATCAAACCAAATTTCCCCGACTAATACCAAGCTTTCACTCCACCATCGTCACCCTACCTCACTGAAGTGATTTTCACGCCATCTAACCCATGCCTTGTTGATCTGAGCTAGACCATACCGCACTTCACCTCTTAGCTTTCTTATGTCATCCATTAGCATGCCACTTTCAACCATAAATCTCCTTCTCACTCCTTCCTTCCATCATTTAATGCTCTACCAAACTTAGCCCTAACTCATTCTTTCTATTTCTAACTCACTTCTACATCATCCTCGCCAAAGTTCCACTGTTTTCGTGTAGAAAGCTCTACCACCTCACACTATACCACCCTTCTTAGTCTAAGCACCTCTCGATGCTCCTCTTTGGTAGTGTGAAAAAATCATGAAATAATACCACCCAACCTTCATTTAACAACCTCTCACTTTTGGCCAACATTCACACAACTAACGTCCTTCAACATGAGTACCTCACATTTCCTACCCTCTATTTGCATGCATATCTCATACAACTAGGCCTCTCAGATGCAACTCCCTTGTGCATCATTCAAAATTCTTTTAATTTAGTTATTGCTCCTTTCCATCCTCCTTTTCCCTATCGTTTCCTTACTTGTTTTCCTACATTCTAACCATGGGTTCTTCTTAATTTTTAAGTAACTTTTTTATGGTATTGGATCGGGAGACTTAGGGTTATTCTTGCTTAGAAATCGGTGACATTTAGGTAATGATACATGTCATGATTTAGGGGTTTTGATGCTATGTGTAAATTCTATGTAATATCATGCTAGTATAGTTACATTTTATAAATCATGTTGTTGATGTCATATCATGATATTATTTTATTGCATTATGGAAATACAAACACTATATGAAAGCATGAGTTGTTATGTTATTGCTTAGTTAACCTTTGCCTTGTAACTGTAGCATGTTGGCACAATCCACTATATTAATTGTCTTACGAAGAATGACTTGTAAATAAGGTTAAGTATTATAATAATGATATATGTTGGAGGTTGGAAGTTAATAATTTTTGGACTCATAGGGTTCTTTTGTTAATGTTTGGGTTTTGTGGCCATCTTAAGGGTATTTCGGACATTTCATGATATTGTAGTAAATAAGTATGTTATAGTAATCAACGAGGTTTTTATAATTAATTTCATGAGTAATATGATTAAATGGAGGTTAAGTAGGGCATACGTTATCTAAAAAGAGGAGGCATTTAAGTAAGATAGGGATATTTTGGTTAGCTTAGGTTAAATATATAATTTTGGTATTTCTAAAGTAATATTAGATTAAAATATTCTAAAAATATATTACATGAAACACTCGTGGTAATTATGAGTAATATAAGTCTAATAAAATGAGAAAATGACTTAAATGAAGAATAGTAAGGTAGGCTTGTTATCAAATGTGTGAGCTATTAGAGTTATACCTTAATTTTTGGATGCGTTGCTAATAATGATATACTAGGATGGTGTGCTAAATTTGGTGATTAGATAAGTCTTAGGAAAGGAGTTACACTTATCATCTGAACTTAAGATTTCATAGGGGTATTGTGGTCCTTTCTGCTTAGGAGTTGTACTTTATGTGTTTTGCATATTTATGATAAGCTTGCATAACAATATCAAGATAACCAACAATCTAATAAGATATTAATATTTAAAGTGAAAGATCACATGGATTAGGATTGAGTTTTACCAGTCCATTCCATTGGATGAGAATGGTGACTAGGAGCATTGTACCCTTCAAGTTGTATCTATTGGTTCAATCGGATGAGAATAGTGGGAATAAGCATTATACCTTGGGATTTTTATAGTTTATTTTACTAGATATAAATAGTAGCCGAGAGCATTTTATCTTGGGATTTGTACCTCTCCATTCCATCGGATGATAATAGTGGGGGTCTCCAAACTTAATATAATAAAGTAAATGAATTATATGTATACCTAATATGGAACTCTAATTTGGTTCCTCTTAGAAACCCTCTTATGTTTAAATTAATTTGCATGGTTTGCCCTTCCATGTGACTTTATGTGTTATATATGCCCTTTTGTATAACTTTATTGTTGCCTTACTCAATACGCAATTTTTGATGTGGAGGTTATTGATGAATGCCTTGATGGTTTTTCTTATTATGATACATTGCCTATAGAGGAGTGATTTTTATCTATTTGGGGTTTTCACATAGAGTTAATGTTATCTGATAGCTATTTTTTATCTGAATTCCATAAGTTCACTTTTGGCTTTATTTTTCTTATGTTTTACTTGTAATTAATCTCCAACTCTTATCTAAGTTATGGAAATTTCTATCATTCTCTACTTATCTTATTTTAAGTTTGAAATGTTTTATATTGTAATTGATGTAATGATAGTACGATAAGTCATATTTATGTCAAGCACGGAGGTAACACTTAGCAATTGTAATATTACTATAGCACCCCCAAAATTCACTACTGAAAAATTTCATTTTATTAAAAGATATAGCGGAAGCAAAGAAGACAAAACTGTGAACTTCGGGGATATTACCATTATGATCGGCACAAGCCCAACCCCCGGCCAGTCTCGTACTAACCACAAGGCTAAAGAAGCGTCATTGTCAACCATTAGTCAAACTTAAAATGAGAATTCATAAAAGCACTGAAATGTTCATAATACAAAAATTAGAATGCGCATAAAAAGAGTTTACAATCCAAAAGAGTGCATAATTAAAGTTTCCAAAGGGACAAAAGGTACAGTACAATATAACAGGTCTGAAATAAACCGATACAAGATAAATGAACAGTAAAAGGATATCTATCCAAGTCACTCTCGGTCCCTAGACCAAGTTTAATCTTAACTCTTAGCCCTGTCCGATGCCTCATAAGCATCGTAGGCATCAAAAATAGCATCTCCTACATGCATAAACTCAATAGGCCCCTCTACTCGTGGGAATGAGCAACACCCATGAAACAGGTGGTCAGTACGCTACGTACTGAGTAAGGTAACTATATATCTAAGGCCAAACATAGAAAGGCATATAACACAAGCAGGATCATGTATATAACATACCAGCAATACAAATAATAAAGGTCGCACTATAGTCTAGTTAAACTCAATCTTTAGATCTTTGGTCAAAATGTTCACTCACACCATGCTCTTTATAAGTCCATGAGAGTACGGAAAAACGTATAGGGCAGAACGCACCTGGGCACTATTATATGTTGGTGGATCGGTCTCCAGGGCAAGACACTCATGGCTACTATTATGCCCATGGATGGGTTTGACCCCAATTCTCATGGTGTTTCACTGTAAATATTTAGTGTCTTTTCCATGTCTTATCATAACTTAGATTTTGGTTTATTGAGCTCGGGATCCCCCATTATCATAGCCAGTAGATCGGAAACATACAGGACAGAATGCACCTGACCGCTATTATATGCCAGTGGATAGGTCTCCAGGGCACCTCGATACTTGGCCACTATTATGCCGGTAGATCGATCTGAGTCCGACTCAATAATCTTCTACTTTAAATGATTAGTGTTTTATTCAGTAAATTTTTACCCTAGACATACATGTTCTTTGGGCTACATCATCCATCTACTTCCATTCTCCCAAGAGAGCCCCTCCCATATCTTGGGACTGTTGCACCTCCTAACACATCCCTACGTCCTTTATTTCTTCTACTTACTCATTATGAATACCCAACTCCTAAGTGTGTGGGTCAAGGCCCACCACCTTATGCCATCTAAGCCCACTCACTATCATCCTCTAGGGTTTACCCCTAACCCTAATTGGGACTATGTGGCCCATCCTTCCTCTACCTCACACAACTAAAGCTCCTTTACCACCCCACACATTACCTCACTTAGATTCAACCCTAAAGCATTCCACTTTACTTCCTAATTACACATGTGACCATGAAAACCTAGTTGGCCACCTCGAACCCTAGCACCTTTCTTTGCCCATATATCACCTCTCTATTACTCAACTACCATCCTTTATTCCCTAAGACACCCATACTCACCCTACATATGATATTCTTCTACTCATATCCCATATTCCACTCACCCTTAATTATTTTTACTTTCACAACCCCCTCCAATTAGGGTTTTCCTCCCAGATCTTAGCCAAGTTCCTTATGCACCCTTATGCCAACCTACGTATGATTTTTCACCCAAGGACTCTAATACCCCCAAACAAATCTTCCCTTACCTTACTTGCACCCGAAGATAAATTTTCCCACGTAAAGATTATCCCATGCTAACTCCATCCATCTCATGTAAACCTTACAATTTCCCATGCAAGATTCACTCCACTCTATTATTTTATCCATATTCTCCTTTTATTTGCCCCCTCATGGATCATGAGATAATTAGTTCAATCTCATATCCCTTCAGTCAACTTACTTCCCCTTTTTCCCTTTTCATCCTTTCACCCCATATCACATTCTTAGAACATTCCAGCATGCATGTCCTAGAGGGTCATATCATATAACACCACAAGCACAACATACATATCATTATACACATGCAATAAGAAAGTCACATAAGCATACCTCAACTCCAAGTTGCGCTATAAACAATCATAATAATCATAAATTACACAACATAACATATCACATGACATACAAGGCACATAACACACACATATTTGGTCTTAGCTACATCCTTACCTAATACGACACTTGTCTTGGAGTACGCTCCTACTCCTCTGTAGGGCTTTGACTTGATTCACCTATAAGAGGGAAATACTAAGGGTAAAATTCCCTCTTAACAAAATTACCATTATTTCCTACCTTACCCTTATCATAGCCTAATATTAGGGTTACTAATTGATAGGTATGAATTATATCAATTATATGGAATTTAACATGAAGATTTAATGTGATTATATCATGATTTTTTTCCATAATTTAGTCCACTTGTTCTTGTTTACTTCTCTTGATCATATTTTGTAGGTATTTCAAGAATATGGGATCAAAAGGAGCTAAAATGCAATAGCTGGAATAAAATAGAAGCAAACGCGAGTGCTCAAAGTATGAAAATGAATAAAGACTTAAAAATACAAACATGATGCGATCTAAATTTGGAAAAAATTTAAGCATAAAATTTTTATATATTTTTGTTAGCTTTCCAACGCATCAAAAATAAGCTTGATCTAAATTCAAACGAAAAAGTTATGGATGGAATACGAAACATATGCAAAGCTGAAGAATTAAAATGACATTACCGTGTTGATTTACAAAGTCATGTTGATGGGCGGTTACGTCTATATAAACTTATTTTTCATTTAGTTTGAAGAGGAACGGATGGAATAAAAAGATGGCAGCTTTGAGATCACTAAAGAGAGATCTAGGGTTACTTGTTTGGCATCACCCAATCAAATCCCATCTCCAATTTTTCCATAATCTTCCATCTCTTGATTACAATTTCTTGTTCCCGATCGGACAGATAGAATAGTGAATTTCTTATCTTGAATAAAGATTTTATTGTATTTTTCCTTTGGATTTTATTTATTTTTTCAATTAATGCAATTCTCTATGTTTAAGATGTTGGGCTTAATGAAAGCCATGATTGGCTAATTGATCTATGTTGAGGTGAAGAGAAATCCCCTGATCCGGACGTGTTGAGAGTTTGAACCCTGCCTAATTTAATTCCTTGTCATATGTGTTGTGCTAATGATTTAATTAGAATAATAGAGAAAATTAACCACTTTTCTATTATTATTTAGAGAAATCCGGCAAGATTTGAGAGATGAGTCGGAGTGGGCTCTATTAGCGTGACTAGAATTCAAACTACAAAGTCGAGATACGTTGGTTGTCTTTTAAAACTAAAAAAAGGGAATATGATACATAATAATACATTGCCTATTTTTGTATTCATACTAGATATAGATGAGTCTTAATAGACAATAGGGTGTAGTGGCTCGAGAGAGAATTACAATATATACTTTGGTTGGCATTCATGATAAAGTGTTTTGATATGAGATTTGGGGTAAATATTCAATCACATTAGGGTTGAGGGGATTGACCAGAACCTTAGCATTTTCTCTAACTAAATTTCATTTGTTCTTATACTATAGTTGGATTTAGTTTGCACATTTTATTTTCATTTAGAGTTAGACATCATTTGCCCCTATCGTTAGTCTAGACATATGAGATCTTTTTACTATCCCATTGCTCACTTCCTAGTCTCTGTGGGATCGACCTTGTATGCTACTTCAACACCATGCACTTGCGGTTAGAAGTCATCAAGTTTTTGGTGTTGAGCACTAGGCAAAAAGTGACCTTGGGATCCAAGAAAATTTCTTTGCTTTATACATTTGTGTTTCTATTTATTTTATTTTAATTTTAATTTTATTGTATTTTATTTATGATCCTTCTAATTCGAATAGTTTTTTGAATTTAGGCAGGATCTCTAGTGCATGACCCGCTATTGTGGGGGTAAGTTAGAGCCATTTGATCCAGAAATTGAGAGGACTTTCCAAAGGTTGCACAAAGTGGATAGACGTGCTAAAGGCATGGATAACACTGGGAACCAACAAGCTCTTAATTCACAAGACATGCGTCCTCCAAAAGTGTTGAATCCAAATTTACAACACAATCCGGCTCTTCCACGGGCACCACTTTAGGTACAAGTACAAGCTCTGGTGGGTAGATCTCTTAAAGACTATGCCACCCCAAATCTAGATAGTACATGTTCTAGAATTAGATGACCATTCGTGCAAGCACACAACTTTGAAATTAAACCAGCCATTATTTAGATGATTCAAACAACAGTTTAATTTGGAGGATTGCCAAATGATGACCCAAATGCTCATATTGCTAATTTCCTTGAGATTTGTGATACTTTTAGGCATAATGGGATTTTTTATGATGCCATAAGGCTTAGGCTTATCCTCTTCTCTCTTACGGATAAAGCTAAGAGTTGGTTACATTCTTTGCCGATGGGATCAACTACTACATGGGATGATATGGCTCGGTAATTTCTTGCTAAATTTTTTTCCACCATAAAAAACTGCTAAGATAAGAAATGATATTACTACTTTTGTGTAGTATGATCAAGGATCATTATATGAAGCGTGGACACAATTCTAAGAATTGTTGAGAAAATTTCCTCACCATGGTCTACCTATTTAGCTACAGGTTCAGACTTTTTATAATGGTTTGTTTTCTACTAAACATTCCATGCTTGATGCAACTATAGGTGGAAAAATCATGAATAAGACTCCAGAAGATGCCTATGATTTTACTGAGGAGTTAGCAACTAATAGTCATCAGTGGCATGCTGAGAGATTACCTAGTAAGAGTGCGGGCATCCATTCTATCGATGTCTTTACTACTCTTTCGACTCAGTTAGATGCTTTGACTAAACAAGTAGCTAACTTGGGTGCGTCTATTGTGCAGGTCCCGATTGTGAGATGTGACTTATGTGGTGGACCTCACACTATTACTGAATGCTAGGTGGGTAACCCTTTTGTACAATCTTCTAAGTAGGCTAATTTTGTTTCAAATTTTGGCAGGACCAACAACAATCCGTACTCAAACACTTACAATCCTGGTTGGAAGAATCACCCAAATTTTTCTTAGAGAAAATAAAACCCAACTCAGGCTCCAAGTCAAGTAAGACCACCTCTAGCATTCTAAACCAAAACCCCTAAACCAAAACCAAGCTTGGAATAATTGCTTAATAAGTTCATAAACCAAAGTGAGTCTAGATTCCAAAATCAAAAAACTCAAATGCAAAATCATGAGGCTTCTTTGAAGAACTTGGAGGTGCAAGCAGGATAGTTGACAAATATGATCTCTAAAAGAGACTAGGGAACCTTACCTAGCAATACAGAAAGGAATCCACGAGAGGATGCAAAGGCAATCACTTTGAGGAGTGGTAAAGAGTTATCTGATATACCATCTCCAAGCTTGGAAGAAAAGGGTAAGAAAAAGGCAGTTGATGAGCAGCTTATAGAAATTTCTAATTCTCAAAAAGAGTAAGAGATGACCCCACACCTGGTAAAGGTTTGCATCATGAGGTAAAACATTATCAAACCTACATCCTCTTTCGCTAAAGGTTGAAACAACAGAAATTGGATACACAAATTTTTAAGTTTCTTGAAATTTTAAAGAAATTACATATAGATATTCCATTTGCTGATACTTTAATCCAAATGCCTAGTTATACTAAATTTTTAAAGGAATTTTAGCTAACAAAAGGAAACTAGAGGATTACGAGATGGTTAGACTTAATGAGAAGTGTTCTGCTATACTCCAAAACAAACTACCTTCTAAGCTAAAAGATCTAAGGAGTTTTTACTATTTATTACAATATCGATAGTTTACATTTTTATAAAGTTCTTTGTGATCTTGGTGCAAGCATTAACCTTATGCCCTTTTCCATTTTCAGGAAGCTTGGATTAGGTGAACCAAAGGGCATGACCATATCTATCCAACAGGCAGATTAATCAATCAAGTATCCACGTGGTATTATTGAAGATGTGTTGGTAAAAGTTGACAAGTTCATCTTTCCTATGGACTTTGTCATTATGGAGATGGAAGAGGACTATGAGGTACCTCTAATTCTAGGCAGACCATTTTTGGCCACAGGTAGAACTCTTATTGATGTTCATGAGGGTAAACTAATGTGGAGGATTAATGATGAAAAAATTATTTTTAATGTATTTAATGGCAGGAAACTCCCTCACGAAGAAGATAGTTGCTTACGCATTGATTCTATTGATGAGTGTATTAGCGAGTATTTTCAGGCGAACATATTAGATGACCTATTAGAAGCATGTCTCACGAATGAACTTGATGAGCATGAGGAAGATTAGAGCCTTACAAAAGCAATCCACTATTTGGAGGCGTCTCCTTCGTATCCTAGATTTTTAAAGCCGCCACTTAGAGGCTTGGAGTGTGAGGAGATAAAAAAAATTAAAACCCTCCATCAAAGAGCCTCCTCAGCTTGAGCTCAAACCTTTCCCCTCTCATTTGAAATATGTGTTTTTAGATGGTTCTACTTCTCTTCCAGTTATTATTTCATCTTTTTTGAGCATGTTCATGGAAGAGAAGCTAGGGTGGGTGTTGACAGAGCACAAAAGAGTTTTTGGGCAGACCATTGCAGACTTAAAAGGAATCAGTCCATCTATATGCATGCATAAAATTATTATGGAGGAAGGTTGTAAGCCAGTGATGCAACCTTAACGATGACTTAATCCCATGATGTAAGAAGTGGTGAAAAAAGAGGTGATAAAATTACTCGATGCAGGCATAATTTATCCCATATCTAATAGTGTGTGGGTTAGTCCAGTGCAGGTGGTACCTAAAAAAGGGGGCATTACTGTTGTGGCTAATGAAAAGAATGAATTGATCCCTACACATAGTATAACAAGATAGTGTGTTTGTATGGATTACAGATGAGTAAATGATGCCACTAGAAAAGACCATTACCCTCTTCCCTTCATTGATTAGATGACAGAGAGACTGGCAGACCACAAATTCTATTGTTTCCTAGATGGGTATTTGGGTTACATACAAATTCCTATTATATATAAGGATCAAGAAAAAACAACATTCACATGTCCTTACGGTACCTTTGCATATAGGAGAATGCCTTTCAGATTGTGCAATGCTCCGACTACTTTTTAGATATGTATGATAGAAATTTTTCATGATATGATGGAAGATTTAATGGAAATTTTCAAGGATGGTTTTTCTGTGTTTGGATGTTCTTTTTATGCATGCCTAAATAATTTGAATAATGTGTTGAAAAGATGTGAAGACATAAATTTAGTCCTTAACTGGGAAAAACATCATTTTATGGTCTAAGAGGGGATTGTTCTAGGTCACAAAATCTCTTACAAGGGGATTGAAGTTAATAAGGAAAAAATTGAAGTAATTGAAAAACGTTCCCCTCCCTCTACTGTTAAAGGTGTCAGGAGTTTTTTGGGGCATGCGGGCTTTTATCAAAGGTTCATTAAAGACTTCTCAAAAATAGCCAAGCGCCTATGTGAGTTACTTGTTAAAGATGCTACTTTCATTATTTTTTCTGATGAGTGCTTGCATGCGTTCAACACGTTGAAAGAAAAGTTTATTAGTGCACCTATTATAGCATTTCCTTATTGGAATTTTCCCTTTGAATTAAAGTGCGATGTAAGTGATTTTGCTATAGGTGTTGTGCTAGGTCAAAGGAAAGATAAACTTTTTCGAACCATTTACTATGCTAGTAGAATTCTTAATTCTGCACAAGAAAATTATGCTACTACTAAAAAATAAATGTTAGCCATAGTATTTGCGTTTGATAAGTTTTGTTCTTACTTGTTGTTGAATAAATTCATTGTTTATACTGACCACTCTGCAACTTGTTTACAAAGAAGGATGCTAAGGCTAGGATAATAAGATAGATATTATTGCTCTAAGAGATCGACTTGGTGATCAAAGATAAAAAGGGGAGTGAGAACAGTGTTGCAGATCATCTCTCACAACTTCCTCAATTTGTCATAGAAGAGCCAACCAATTCCATAAATGAAGAATTTCTAGATGAGCACCTTTACAAAGTTCAAATCATACCTACTCCATGGCATGCTGATATAGCCAATTTCTTGGCAGGTAACATCTTACCCACTCATCTTTCATATCACCAAAGAAGGAAGTTTTTTTTTTAGGTAAAGTATTATTTTTGGGATGATCCGTACCTGTTTATAATTTTTGTTGATCAAGTAATTTGAAGGTGTGTGAATGATGAAGAGATTTATTCCATCCTAGAACATTGTCATAGTAGGGAGGTTGGAGGTCACTTTGGACCAACTAGGATCACAGCTAAAAATTTACAATGTGGCTTTTATTGGCCTAATATTTTTAAGGATGCTCACTTCTTTGTTTCTTATTGTGATAGGTGTCAAATGACTGGGAATATATCGCAAAAACATGACTTGCCCGTAACTAATATCATGGTTTGTGAGTTGTTTGACGTTTGGGGTATAGACTTCATGGGACCATTCCCTTTTTCTTTGGTAATGAGTATATCCTTGTGGTTGTGGACTATGTGTCCAAGTGGGTAAAAGTTGTGGCACTTCCCAAGAATGACGCCAAGGTGGTTGTTAAATTCTTGAAATAAAATATTTTCACACGATTTGGCACACCTAGAGCTATCATTAGCAATGGAGGGAAGCATTTTTGCAATCAACAATTTTAATCCCTCCTAGCTAAGTATGGGGTCAAGCATAAAGTGGCAACTCCCTACCATCCTCAGATAAGTGGTCAAATTGAAGTAACCAATAAGGAGATTAAACGGATTTTGGAGAAAACCGTAAGTGAAACACAAAAAGATTTGTCTGAAATGCCCTGAAAATTTTTAATTTTAAAAATTATAGTTAGATAAGGTTTTATTAGAAAAATTAATTAATTAAATTATTTTTATTAAAATAAAATAAAATTAATTAGGGCTATTCAAGAAGAAATTTGTAAATATTTTATTTAGAAAAAATTTGGTATTTTAGCTAATTAAAGATTTTATTTTAGAAAACAATTAAATAATCTTATTTTGTAAATTAAATAAATAAATTATTTTATTTAAAATAAGAAGGAGAAAATAGTTCCAAATTAATAGGAATTTTATAAATAATTTAATTGAAGAAAATTACAGTGTTTTTCTAATTAAAATGGAATTTATGGAAAACCTTTCAAAAACCTTAAATTAGCCTAAAAATGGATTTAAATATTATTTTATTTAAATATTATTTTTTAAATATTCTAAATATTCAAATTAATTTAATTGGCCCTAACCTACCTATTTTCTCTTTTCTTTTTTTCCTTTTCCTTTTCTTTCTTCCTTTTTCCTTTCTTTTTCTTTCTTTCTTCTTTTTTTTTTCTCATTCCCCACCTGGGCCAGCCCAGTGGCCCAAGTCCCATCCCTTCCTCCTCCTTCTCGCGACCCATTCTCCCTTTCTTTCTTTTCTTCTTCATTCGGCAGCCCAGACGCTGCGTTTTATCTCCTTTTCCCCTAGAACACAGCGTTTGACTTAAACAACTTTAGCCACCGCCCGGTTCACCCGCCTTCCCTTTCATTTCTTTTCTTTTTCCTGAACTGCCGGTTTGCCCCCACCTTTCTTCCTCCTTTCTTCTTCTTCTTCTTATTATTATTACTATTACTATTTCATTATTATTATTATTATTACTATTTCATTATTATTATTATTACTAAGTTTTATTATTAATTTTACTAATGTTATTATTAGTATTAATTTGGTGAAGGGTCAAAACCCTTATTCCACCTTTTATTTCAAATCATATTATTATGATCATTATTAGTATTTTTAGTATTATTATTATCGTTGTTATTATTATTATTTTACTATTATCATTATTATTATTCTTATTAATATTATCATTGATATTATTTTTAATATCTTTGCTATTATTATTTTAGTATTAGGGTAAATTCTTCAACCTTATATTATCAAATTTTATAATATTACTATTATCTCTTATATCTTTAGCAAAGTTAGTAATTAGTTAATGTCATTATTAGTAATATGTTATTATTTTATTAAAAACCTATTCTTAGAATAAGTTAGTAAATAATAGTATTTTTAGTGAGAGGGAATCTAATTTTAGTTTTTTCCTAATATAGGTGAGACCATTCAAAGCCCTAAGGAGGCGTAGGAGCGTACTCCAAGACCGGTGTCGTTTTAGGTAAGGGTGTTACTAAGGCCTATTGTGTGTTGATGTGCTTTATATGCTTTATATGTTGTGCATCCTATGTTTATCATTATATTAATTTCATGTGTGGTATGGCGTGGAGTTAAAGTGTATTCATGTGTTGTTATATGGCATGTGTACTATGTGTATGTGATAAACTATTGTGGTATGTGATGATATGTGTTGTGACCCTGTAAGACATGCATGTGAGGATGTTAATATGGTTTGTGTGGGGTAAAGGATGAAAAAGTAGACTTGGGAAATAAGTTGACCTAAGTATTTTAATGATCCATGAATGGAGAAATAAAATAGAAAATTTAGGGTTTCATTTGGGAGAATCTAATCTATGTTTTACATAGGAGAATCTAATTTATGGTTTTATATGGGAGAATATAATTTATGGTTTATATAGGAGAATCTAATCTATGGTTTTGTATGAAAGAATCTAAATTATGGTTTTATATGGGAGAATCTAATTTATGGTTTATATAGGAGAATCTAATATAGGGTTTTGTATAGGAGAATCTAATTTATGGTTTTGCATGGTTTTGTGTGAAAGAATTTAATCTATGGTTTTGTATGGGAGAATCTAATTTATGGTTTCATATAGGAGAATCTAATCTATGGTTTTGTATGGAGAATCTAATCTATGGTGTATCATGGGAGAATCTAATCTAAGGTTTGCATGGTTGAATCTAGGGTTTCACGTGGGAGTTTTAGGGTTTGCATGAAAAAGTTTGAAGGTTTGCATGGGAAGGTTAGCATCTGCATGGGAGTAAAGTTTACGTATGAAAAGTTGATTTAGGGTGTGAGGAAGGTAATGTAAGTGTTGTTTGGGTGTTTGAACACTTTGGATGAAAAATAGTACGTGGAGTAATATAAGGGTATATAGGAGACCGAACTAGGGTTTGTGTGGACAATTAGGGTTTGTTGTGGGTAATTAGAGTTTTGTGGTATAATGTGTATTTGGTGATTAAAGTGTAATTATGAGGGTGGAATTTATGATTTTTGATGTGTGGAGTGTAAAGGGAATGATTCATGCATGTCCAGGGTGAAAGCTTTTGAATAAGATACTTAAGACATTAATCACTTAAAGTGGAAGATATTGAGACGGGTCCAACCGATTTACCAGTTAGGAATAGTGGTTAGGGTTTTTACCCTATGTGTGACCGATCCGCCGGTTATAATAGTGGTTAGGGCAGGATGCTCTATGTATGACCTGCCCACCGGTTATAATAGTGGGGGATCCCGAGCTCAATAAAAATAAACCAGAGTTTTTGCTAAGACACTTAAAAGATACTAATTACATATAGTGGAACACTATGTGAGCAGGAACCAAACCGATCCACCGGTTAGAAATAGTGGTGTGGACATGTTGTCCCGCAAGTGACTGATCCGCCGACGAATAATAGTGGTGTGGACTATTGTCCCGCAAGTGACCGGCCCACCGGCTATAATAGTGGGGTGTTCCTGTACTCGCATGGATTTGATTAAAAGCATGATGTGAAATGAGTTTTGATCAAATATTAATTAAATAATTAATCCATACTATAATTGGGCCTTTATGTATCTACTCGGATGATTGTACGATATTACGTTATCATGTTGGACTATATGCTTCTTTACTTCTTCTTCATTATTTATGTGATTTTACGTGTTGGCCTTAGTGCATCTGTTACCTTACTCAGTATGTAGCGTACTAACCATCCTTTTCATGGGTGCTGCTCATTCCCACGAGTAGTAGGCTCTTTTCACTTTGTGCAAGTGGGCGAGACATCAGTCGGGGCTGAGTGGTGAGCTTGTGGTTGGCTCAAAGTTTGAGAAGTGTCATGGCCGTTTTTCACTCTTATTTTTATTTTATCTCCTTCGGTTATTTCTTTTCTATCGGATTTATCCTTTTATGATTCATTACTTGTATTGAGTATTTAAAGTGAACCTTTTATCAGTTGTAAGCTTATTTCTCTTTTGGATATGAATTACAATTATTTACGTGTACTCTGATTTTTGTATTATGATCCTTTTTGTTCTTTATGAACTCTTGGTTTAAGTATTAATTAAATTTTAACAGAAAAAAATTCTCTTAGCCTTAGCACTTAGTACTGAAACGATCGGAGAGAGCCGGATTGGTACTAAGTGTGGCGGTAGCATCTCTAGAATTCACGGATTTTAATTTAAATTCTTCCGCTTTAAAAAAAAGTAGTGAATTTTGGGGTGTTACATGATCTGTCTAATTAAATAACGCGTTTTGGGCTTATAGAACAGCGTATAAAACTCCAATTGGCATGTCCCTGTACCGTTTGGTGTATGGGAAGGCATGTCATCTCTCAATCGAACTTGAACATAAAGCATATTGGGCATTAAAATTTCTAATTTTTAATTTCGGTGATGCAGGTAAGCACAGGAAACTTCAGTTGAATGAAATGAACTAGTTTCGTTTTGACATGTATGAGAATACAAAGCTTTACAAAGAACGTACTAAGAAGTTACACGATAAACATATTTCAAAGATTGATTTTTTTAAGGGACAACGGGTGCTTCTCTTTATTTCTAGGTTGAGATTTTCCCTAGAAAGTTAAAATCTTGATGGTCCGGCCCATTCTTGGTCATAAACTTATATCCCTCTGGTGCGGTGGAAATTTTGCATCCTGAAAAAGGAACGTTCATGGTTAACGGTCAACGATTAAAAACATATAATGATGTTGGTGTTGAACAACTCAAGGCCATTATTCTCTTGATAAACAAAAATTAGACATGAGAGAGTCGAGCTCACGACTTTAAACAAGTGCTTCTTGGGAGGCAACCCAAGTTTATGCTTTCATTTACTTCGTTTTTTTTTTCACTTTCGTTTTTTTGTAGCTCGTACTAACTCATAGATATTTTGTGTTTATATTAGTCTAGGTGATGAAGTCTCAAAGACGATGATGTGGGTTCCAAATAATAACAACAAAAGGAAGGAGAAAAATGAAGAAGCGATAAAAATGTAAGTGAAGTGTTGGGAGATTTTAAGGCTTTTGATATCCCAACCACACTTGTAGACTACTCATGGCTCCAAATCGATCCAGAACTAGCGAGGGGCGTTCTACCACTGCTACACCACCACCCACTAAGTAAACATAGTATGTGAGTTCCTTTCTTTCCTTTTACCTTGTCAGCATATTAGAGAGTAGAGACAATGTGAATTATAAGCATGGGGGAGATATTGTGGGGATAAATTTTTCTTTGCTTGTGTTTCTTGCATTATATTTATAATTATGCATTTCTTGTGTTTAAAAAAAAATCAGATTAAAAAAATGAAAATTTTGAAATTAGAAACAAATCCTTAGCACCATCCAGACTGCTCTCAGGACAGACCCCTCAAACATTGAGCTGTAATACAAGGAAAAAGAAGCATTGCAACTCCACACTCACCTAGCTAGATGTGAGGAAAATTTCCTTAAGTAGAAGGTTTCCATCCACTGGATCAATGAGGGAGATGCTAATACAAATTTCTTTTTTTCCACTGTTAAAGCAAAGAAAAGCAAAAGTTTGATCACCAAGATCAAATATATAGATGGGAGCTGGATCTCAAACCATCACAATATCCTAAAAGCTTTTAGAGATTACTATGTTCATCTTTTTGATCAACCACAGTCTCAACCTGTGGCATTATCACAACAAGTTCTGCAACAAGGGCCTCTTCTCTCTTTAGACTAGCATCATATTTTGCTTAACCCTTTCACAAAGATAGAGGTTAAAGATGCTATTTTCTCTATTGGTGATTCAAAAACCTTGAGTCTAGGTGGTTTTACATCATGTTTTTATAATAAAAAAACATAGGATATTATTGGAGAAGATATTTGGCAAACCTTGAATGAAGCTTTCCTCACAGCAAGCCTCCCAAAATTCATCACCTCCACACTGCTAGTTCTTATACCCAAAAAATCCAATGCTGAAAATCTTGGGGACTACAGACCTATAGCATGTTGCAATGTATTATACAAAGCTTTCACAAAAATTTTAACTACCGAACTGCAACTCATCCTTCCTAACTTCATAGACCATTCACAATCTGCTTTCATTAAGGGTAGATCTATTGGTGAAAATATTTTACTTGCCCATGAGCTCCTCATATTCTATGGAAGAAAAAATATTTCCCTAAGATGCATGCTAAAAATTGATATGCAAAGCCTATGACTCTGTAAGATGGGACTTCCTGGAAAAGGTTCTCCTAGATTTTCATTTTCCTCCCCATCTTATAAAGGTCATTATGGTCTGTGTCTCCAGTGTCAAATATTCCATTGCCATCAATGGCACCCTATTAGAACCTTTTTAAGGGAAGAGAGGGCTAAGACAAGGAGATCCCCTCTCCCCTTATCTATTTGTTATCATCATGGAATACTTTAGCCGCATGATGAAAACCTTATGACAGGAACCAGGTTTTAAAGGACACCCTCAATGCAAGAAATTGAAAAATTTTCAACCTATCATTTGCAGATGATATGCTTCTTATCTGCCATGGGGACATACAATCTATCCAACTCCTTATGTAGAAATTCCACCTATTTACAATCCTGTCTGGATTGACTATTAGCCTACATAAGAGCTTTATTCTTTTTGGAGGTGTATCACAACAAACCAAAGAGCATATCCTATAATTTATGGCAATTCCACAAGGCTCTTTACCTTTTAAATATCTGGGGGTACCTGTTGGGGATATCCGGCTTAATGCAAATCATATGACTTCTCTTATGGATAAAGTTCTGCATAGGATGAATCATTGGGCAACTAAACTGCTGTCATATGCTAGAAGAATCCAGTTGATAAAAATAGTCATCTTTGGTATTCAAATGTATTGGAGCCAAGTCTTCCTTCTACCAAAAAAGGTTCTCAATTATCTTGTCTCTACTTGTAGAGCTTTCCTATGGACGGGCAACACTCTTAAAACCCATAAGGCCCCTGTTGTCTAGGGATGACAATGGATCTCGGACCCGACCCAAACCCGCTAAACCGGCCTTATTTTTAGTGGGTCTGGGTCCATGATTTTTGGACCTGATGGGTCTAGGTCGGGTCTGGTTCCATATATACTTTAACGGGTCTGGGTTTGGGTTCAATAGTTCTAGACCCAGACCCGACCCAGACCCTACCCGCTAGACTCGTTTAGTATATATATGTGTGTGTGTTTATATATATACATATATAAATACATATTAATATTATATTTGTCATTATTGTCATAATATTATTTGAGCTCCTTATTCATTTTTTTAAATTTTATTTTTATATATTTACTTTATAAGCAATATGTACAATATTGTATTCTAAAAGTATGAAAATACTATTTAAAAAGTTAACGTAACTATTTTAATATATTTATTTTTTCACATGGAGGGTTTTTTTTAACAAAAAATACATATTAAGTTATATATAACATAAATGTATTTGTATTTACATAGATTATTAATTATTTTTTTAAAACATAACCGGATCCATTTAGGACCCATTTACCCGGTGGATCTGGGTCTGGGTCTAAACTTTTGAGACCCAACGGGTCTGGATCGGGTCTGGATCTGGGTAATATAAACGGGTCTGGGTCTGGGTATGGCTGGACCCGGCCCAGACCCGACACATTGCCATTCCTACTATTGCCTGGAATTCTTGTTGTCTTTCCAGGAATGAAGGTGGCCTGGGTCTAATAAATATCAGCACCTGGAACACTGCTACCCTTGGCAAGCACCTATGGCATCTCACTCAAAAGAAAGACACATTATGAATCAAATGGATACATGGAAGATTCATCAAACAACGTTCTATCTGGGACATTGACTTACCAGCTGCTGCATCTTGGCCATTGAGGAGCATATTGAGTTTAAGGAACATTCTCCAGCCTATCTTTGCTAACATCCCTCACCATACACCTTATAATTCAAAAGGTATACTCAAAATTAAGGCATAAAGGACCTCGTTGAACATGGTGGAAAACAATTTGGAAAAACCATGCAGCCCCCAGTCACCAATTTATATCTTGGTTGGCAGCAACAGGACATTTGTCCACAAAAGACCGTCTTAGTAAATTCACTCCTATGGCTGACCAAAAATGTGCTTTCTGTGATGACCAGGAATCCATTATCCATCTTTTTGTACACTGTTCAGTAATGGGGGGCATTATTCACACCTTATGTCATCTCAAAAGGCTTAAACACACATCCATTAGGTGGTGCAAACTGCTCAAAGATTTCAGCTTCAATCATGGAAGATCAAAAGCTGAAATGATCCTTCTACGAAACTTACTTGTCACAAATATCTATGAGATATGGAAGGATAGGAATAACAAAATTTTTAATAATATTCCTTGTAACCGAAATACTCTTATCAAGTCCATAGCCATAGGAGTATCCCGTAGGTATTTATATGGCCATAGAAATTCTAAGTACAATCGTATAATTCATGTAGTTGATGACTTTTGGGCCCTAGAATGTAACGAATCACTTTCATCTCAGTAATGAAATTTCATTTTTGAAAAAAAAAATGTTGATGGCTATTCATTGTATATGGACAATACTTATGACATACGTTTGCAATTGGTATATATTTTAGCTAGTTTCTTCAGTATGGATGAGGAGGATACAATCAATATGATTAGAGGAGGTGGATTGACATTTAAGTACCTTCAAGATTTGTGTAAGTTGAATGTGGTACCCCACGAAACAAAAGCTATTAGGTAATTGTTATGGTTGTTGGGCTTGTCGTTATTTGTTGGTAAATCATCTGATCGAGTTAGCCCATATTGGCTTCTATTTTTCCAAGATCCTATGGCAATAAAAAACCATGCATGGGGAGCAGATGTACTTAATTTTTTATATAGGCATCTCAATATTCCACTGAGATCTCAGGTGTGTAACTATATTACAAGTAATTATCTAACTATTATCTTTATAATATGCTCTTGTTAATTAATGAATAACAAGCGAGGATATATGAACGCTTTCTTGATTTTGATCTTGTTCGGAGTGATTGGAATCTCAACACATTGCGTTGTTAAATATGGTGGTGTGAGAGACATATTGAAAAGATCGTTCATATGCTTAGATACCATATAAGGTCAGTTGATGTTATAAGCGCGAGAAAGGTATAATCAAATTGAATATTAAATGTGATTACATATTCAACTATCATTTTTATTAGTATTTGCTATACCAATTTTATATTACTAGTTGTATTTGATCCGTACAGAATTTATAACTTGATGAGTATCTGTCCTATGGCATTATTTCACAGTTACTTACATTCAATTAATGTAGTATAACCATATATGCCAGAATGAATAACTCATAAATTTGGGTATACACAAGAAATCTACAACAAGCCTATCAGATCAACGGGTAAGACACACAAAGAGGATGGAACACAAGAAAATATAAAGTTCATTACTCACACATGGTTACCTAGTAGAGTGTGAGACATGAGCATATACTAAACCCATGTATTTTCAAACAACTAATAATAGACCCATGTGATATAGATTCTGACTGCATGGATTTATATGTTGAAGCACCTCATAGGTATTTGTTGCTAATGAAAGAGGAAGTAATGGTTGCACGACATAATGAGGAAGAATAAATAATAATGGCAAGACGTCTTAATGCTACATCAAAATCTCTCATCATAAGTATTGGAGGAGTAAATTGGCTATAAACTATGGGCAACAATAGGCATCACTTGAAGCCATTATCTGAAATTTAGGTTTTTCTATCCATAACCGAGGGCGTGGGCATGGGTGTGGGTGTGGTCGTGCTCACCAAATATAATTTTTTTAATGTATTTTCATATAGTATATTAAAAATTATATATGAAACTTGTTGTTTGTCATGTTTCCAAAAATCAACATATGAGTACACTTACACTATAGGAAGCTAATTTCATCACATATGATAATAATCAAACCAAATAAGCAATCATGGTACAAAATATGAAAGAACATAATTCAAAGTTTAAATACAAATGATCTAGTTAAAGGCTATAACAATTCAACACCCTCAATGTGAACCTTCTAAAGATATAGGAAGTGGTTCCATTGGATTTGTTTCATCATTATTTAACCTTTTCCACGGTTGAAACCTTGATTGATATGGTCGTCTATGCCAAAACGCTACTATCATGGAATACTCACCAAATAACATGCATCAGTGGTAGTGGAAAATTTTTCTAATATTTTTTCTTGCATAATACATTATCATATGAAAGTTATATCTTGTGATGATAATATTGGAGTAATATGTAAGAGATTACATACTGATATATAATTTGTGTGTTCCACTACAAAACAAATGCTCACTTCACCTTCAAGACCCTTCATATCATGTTGTGTCACTAATGGAAGAAATGAAGAGCTAGCTTGAGACAACCATATGAATAAGATGTTGTATTGAGTGTCAATTACATTATCAATATCTGTAATTTCCATCCAATGTGTATATGGAGCTTACCCTTCCTAATGAGCAATACTATGAAGGAGTTGATCAATCATTAAATATTATAGCACACTCTCATATAGCTTATGTCTTGCTTGAGCCTTGTGGTATAACTCTATGCAGATTCAAACCCACTCATTATCATCCCCTAATCATATAATATGTAATAGTATAAAGCCACAATTTCCATCTCCCTTCACATTATACCTGCTATGAATATGCAGTATTACATGCCGGTTTAATTGGCGCATATATGAGAAATGTATATGGCCTGATGATATATTATACATATATGATGGTTGTTGTCCTCCGCCATAATCTTTCCCACGACCTCGGTCTTAAACACCGATTTAACAAAATTTTGACCTAAATAATCCCTCAGTTGATCCCAAATAACTTAAATACCTTTGATCCATATGCTCCCAACTCGAAGGATCCCTTGTAGTGGATTATGCCTTAGACGACCCCTTTGTTGTTGTTCTTAAGACTCTTGTAGTGGTGTTCTATGAGAAATGGAAATATTGAATATTTCTTGAGACAATTGATTTTGTATTGTAGGTGGCTGGCTCAAAACAACTTCAACGGAAACAATGAATAAATGAAGGGCATCCTTGATTGGTTATAATGGTGTTGGTGGAAAAATTGGGCAATATAAATCAAGCTTTTTTCTAAAAATGATGGATAGATGATAGGGGATAAGAATGAAATCATGCGTGTAAGTGTTGATTTTATGAGTATATGGTAACTCGTGTGTATGGCGCATGTAACACCCACATAACACTTCATAAGTGCCCACATCATTATTTCTTTTGCATTATTTATTTATCAATTATAATACAAACAAGTATATATAACCTCTCAAATTGCATAAAGTGTGTAGGTAGCATGATGAGGAACATTGAATCATATTATCTCAAGAGAAGCTATGATGGTGATGTTGCGATGTTACTAGTCTTAAGAGATGGAAGGTGCTCATGGATCATTGAAAAGATTCTTTGAGACATTAATAGGAAGCTTTAATGCTATTACACTAATGTTTTAGACTTGCAATGATTCTCTTTAGAAGATGAGATATGTAAAGATTTCATTCTACAAGAAGTTTCATTGGTAATAAGTTCATATGTGATGATAAACTATATTCTATGCCTATTTGTTTGACCCTTATAAAAATATAATACTTGATCAACCCAAGCATAGACAAGTTTTCTTTGTATAGAAGTGCCCAAACCATCTTTAGATAAGAAAATAGATTGGGTATATTTTGTAATCATTCTCTAATAGTAATAGAAGCTCTTCATATGTAGTGTTTTTTACATTTTTCCATAAGATCATAAAACTATGTATGAACTCTTCACCCCTAGTTTTCTTACACGTCTCCACATTTTTGTTTACATGGAACCCGTATAGTATATGGTTTGAGGTCATAAATACACTTTCCATAGTTGAAATTAACCTAAGTTCCCGATTGATAAGAATACTAGTCTAAAGCATTGCCGGATCTATCAATGTCTTGAAATTTTGAAGCACCCGTGTGTAATTTTCTTCATTTTTGGATGACATATAAACAAAGACAGTGTTGAAAATTAATTATTTTGATGTTAATCTAACAATATCAAGTAAATGGATCCCACATCTATTTATTTTTTACGTGCAATCCATTATCAGAACAAAAGAAAATGCACATGTGATATTAATAGATATAGGATGTGCAAATAGAATCTCACTTAGAATATCTGGTTCTCACTCAATAGGATGCTACTAAACATAATAATTCTCCATTAATATACTCATGACGTGTTCTAAGGTTGTTTGACCATCCATTTCATCTTACCTAATTTTTTGGCAAGAACTATAAATATGTCTTTTAATGCTATCATTTCCCATAGACTCTTTCTAAAAAAGCAACTGTATGTGTTGTGCCTTGACATGACTTTTAGTCAGATCACCAATAAACTTTGGATCTTCTTCTTTCAACTTTCCTACAAAAACATGCCACTTAAGAGTATTTTCCAAATCATGATTATGTCTTCCATAATTAACAACTACTTCCCATCCTCCATCACTATTTTCAGCACTAATAATATTAAAAGGGTAATCAACTTTCTTCAAAGAATAATTTCATATCTTATCACTATCCATAGATAAAGTACATACATAAGTATCTCCTCTTTCACATCTAATGAAACCTTACCTTCCCTCTTACCATTTCCTTTACTCAAACCTTTTATGACTAAAACCATCATATGACTTCTACCAATAACACACACCCATGCTACAAGGTCATTGCAATTAGAGAATATTTTATCTGCTATATAAAAATCTTTGATAACTATAGCCTCTATCCTAAAAAATAAATATGGATAATTAACTATCACTTCATCATGATCATATTAATAAGAATATATAAACTCTAAACAAATAATTTAGTTGCACATGGTTTAGGGTTTAGGCCTTCCAGTTTATGTTTAGGGTGTATGGTATAGGGCTCACATTTTAGGATATAGGGTTTAGGGTATAGGATAGAGATTAGGATTTGTGGGAAGGTAAGGTTGGACAAGGTGGGTCGTGCTAATAAGTGGTGTTGGGGAGAGTAGGCTGCATTAATTTGTGATGCCAGAAAGATTGTGTTGCGTCAATATGTATTGCTGGGCAGGGTAGTTTGTGTCAATGCTCATTGTTAGAGATGGTATTTTGTGGGCACTGGTTAGCTGTGTTACACCTTTATATTGACATTAGGTATGTTGCACGAAAGTTTGACCCTAGTGGTAGGTATGATGCGTGAAGAATTGAAACCGAGGAAGAGTGTGGTGCGTAAGGAGTTTACGTTGGGTGGATGGGGTGTGTGAGTATAGAGGCTGCATGCAATTTTGAGGCTTAAGGGTATTTATTTTGCAAAGATTTGATGTTTAATAGGCATTAATTTTTCCAAATCTAAACTTTTTACACATTTCTAATCTTTAACCTAAGCGACTAAAAATGACGAATACATACATCATTCAAGTTTATATATGTAACACCCCAAAATTTACATATTTTTTTTAAAACAAGACCTTTAAATTTAAAACCCGTAAATTCTAGGGATGCTACCACCACATTTAGTACCAGACCAGTTCACTTCTACCGTTCCAGTACCAAGTGCTAAGGCTAAGGAAAACATTTCCATCATCACACATTAATACATAAATTAAAGTTTGCAAATCAATAACCAGAGTACGCATAAATTTTACATAATCCGAAATACAAGAAATAGTTCTTTAGAGAAGAAAAATAGCTACAATGTTAAAATTGTTTCTGGAGTTTTAAACATAGTTAAAAGAGAAAATGAATAATAATCTCATAATGGAAAAACCGGCCACGCTACTCCAAGGACTTGATCTAGCCCAAAACATCAATCGGCCCCACCTGATGTCCCATAGACATCAATGGCATCAAAGTAGGCATCTCCTACCTGCAACACGTCAGACGGACCTTCTGCTCGTGGGAATGAGTAGTGCTCATAAAAGGGGTGATCAGTACGCTATATACTGATTAAGGTAACTGAGCACTAAGGCCAACACACAAGTACATAACATCATACAACATAATATACAACTTACAAACATTCAAACCCACACATATAATGTACCAAGTCATGCAGGATAAATAAGGGATCATAAAGTCCGGCATAATAACATAAAGGCATAAGATCAATCAGCGGAAAATACAAAGGTCCATTTTTAAAACTAGAGTAATACTTAATTAGTCTCTTATGGATACTCATTTCACATCATACTCTTTATCCAATCCATGTGAGTACGAAAACCCCCATTATTATAGCCGGTGGATCGGAGACAAGTAAGGCACAATGCTCCTACCCACTATTATTAGCCGGTGGATCGGTTGGCCCCGGCTCACATGGTGTTTCACTGTAAGTACTTAGTGTCTTTTAAGTGTCTTAGCAACTTGGTGTTTGGTTTATTGAGCTTGGAATCCGCCATTATTATAGTCGGTGGATCAGAGACACATAGGGTATCATACCCTAACCACTATTATAGCTGATGGATCAGACACACATAGGACAACGCATCCTAACCACTATTTATAACCGGTGGATCGGTGGGACTCGACTCAATGCTCTTCCACTTTACATGATTAATGTTTTAAGTATCTTATTCAAAGGCTTTCACCCAGACATGCATGACTGACTTCTACTATTCTCATCCTCATACCCTAGTTAACCACACCAAACCATGGTAACCATAACAAACCCTAACTCAGCCTCCTCTATATCCTTATAATATTCCACGTACTATTTTCCACCCAATGATTTCAAAACCCCATAAGACTCTTCTAATACCTACCTTACACCCCATATCGACTTTCTATACGTAAATTTTTCTTTCATGCACACTTTATGTCCCCCATGCAAACGTGCGAACCTTTCATGCAAAAACTTACGCCCATACATGAAACCCTAAATTTCCATACAAACCCTAACTTCCATGCAAACCCTAACTCCCATGCAACCATTAACTCCTATGCAAACCCTAACTCCTATACAACCATTAACTCCCATGCAAACTTCCATGCAAACCCTAACACCATGCAAACCCTAGCTCCATGCAAACCCTAACACCATACAAACCCTAACTCCACATTATTACACTCCCCATCATTATTTTACCAAACCTATCATGCATGTCTTATGGGACACACCATACCACAATAATAACACCACCCATACACATAATACACATGCCACAATTTATTGCACAAACTTACATCAACTCCATATCATGCTGCATATATGACAATTATACAATTACACATAAAATACATTATAGTTCATATCACATGGCATACATGGCATATAAAACACATAATACACAAACGGCCTTAGCACCCCTTACCTAAAAACGTCATCGGTCTTGGAGTACGCTTCTATGCCTCTTGAGGGTTTTGACCGGTCTCACCTTTATGAGGAAAAAACTATAACTAGGTTCCCTCTTACTAAAAATACTATTATTTACTAACTTATTCTAAGACTAGGTTCTTAATAAAACAATACTATACTAATAATAACTATACGAAATACTACTAAAAATACTAGTAATAATATTAATATAATTCAAAACGGATGGTGTTATAAGGGCTTCTACCCTCCATCAAAAAAATGCTAATAATAATAATAATAAATAGTAAAAATAGTAATAATAATATTACTATTAATAATAATAATAATAAAATAACTTAAGCCTAAATAATATAAGGTAGGGTTTTTGACCCTACCTCAAAATAGTAAAAGTACCATTTAATAATAATAATAATATTATTATTAATAACACATATTACTTATAATGATATTAATAATAATAAAGATAATAATAATATTATTATTAATAATAGAAATAATAATATTAGTAATAAAAAATAGGGGTATGCGCACCATTTAAATAAAATAGGGCTTTGGCCCCCTTTAGATAAAGAATATAAATAATAAAAATAATAATACTAATAATATTAGTAATTCGAAACTAATAACTTAAATAATTTACACATACTCTTGACCCTGCCAAGAAATGATGTCATTAATATTAAGCCCAATAATAATAATAATAATCGAATAAATGTTAAAAATTGAAAATAAAATAGAATAAGCTTAAATAAATAGGGGAGAAGGGCTGAGAGGGTTTAGGATTTCACTTTGAGTCGATGGAGATGGGTGGCACCGGTGGCGGTGCACAGCGGCGGCGGCGGTGGCTGGAAAAGAGGATAGAAAAAGAAAAAGTTGAGGTTTGAGAAGAAGAGATGGAGAATAAGGGTGGAGGTGGAGGTGTTGGTGGTAACCTAGACTGAGAGGAGTAAAGTGAGGGTGGTGGCACAGCAAATGGCGGCGGCGCATAGCGGCATAGGTGGCAGCCGAAATGAAGAGAAAGAGAAAAGGAGAAAAGGAGAAGGAGAAAGGAGCAAAGAAGGGTATGGCTAGGTGGAGGAAGATTAGTAGCAATTTTTGGGCGGTGTAGGAGGCATTGATAGCGGCGGATGTGGTGGTGGACGATGGCGCGAGGGGTTGCGGTTGTAAAAATTTGGCTTGGTGGGCAGGAAACTTCGCACGGTTGTGGTGGCTCATGCAAGAAGAATCGAGGGGGATGGGTATTTCAGTTAGTTAGAGGGTGGTGCAGGGAAGACTTAGGTAGGCAGAGATGGCTGCGTAGTTGGCTGACGGCGGAGGAAAGGTCGTCTGAAGTCACAGTGGTACACAGGGTAAGCTCTTAGGGTTGCGGGGAAAAAGTTTCAAAATCAACCAAACAAGGGGTATTTATAGAGTTTGGAGGGGAAGGTAGGGTTCTGAGGGTCGGCAAGAAGATAATGCAGGTATGGTTTAGGGTAACCAACGGTGTTAATCGGCCGGTACAAATTTAGGTCGTGGTCGAATTTTTGCCAGGAAAAGGAGGGTTTTGCATAAAAGAAAAGGGAAGTGGGTTAGGTTAGGTTGATATGCGATTCAAGGGGAAGAAAAAGAGAGGAGAACGGCTGGTAAAATCAAGTGTGGCCGGCGGCACCATTTTCGGAGCTTTGAAGCTGCAAGTCGACGACGGAGGAGGAAGGAGGAAGAAGGAGGTGAACCGGCCGGTTGGGGGAAAAAGAAGGGAGAATCGGGCCGGTCGGCAACGGCTATAAAAATTTTAAATGGAATGCGGCGTTCCATAGGAAAAAGGCGTAATACGCAGCGCTTCGGCTGCCAAAGGAAGAAAAGAAAAGAACGGAGGATGGGGCGCAGAAGAGAGGAAGAAAAAAGGAGAGATTGGGCTGCCGACAGGCCCAATCGGAAGGAAGAAGAAAAAAGAAAGAAAATAAAAGAAAAAGGAAGAAGGAAAAAGAAAAAGGGAAAAGGGGAAAAGAAAATTTAGGTAGGTTGGGGTCAATTAAATTAATTAGGATATTTTGGGTATTTAAAATAAAAATATTTAAATAAAATAATATTAAATTTCCTTTTTAGGCTAAATTATGATTTTTAAAAGATTCTTCCTAAATTCCTTTTTAATTAGCAAAATACCAAATTTTTCCTTATAAAAATATTTATAAATTCCTTCTTAATTTGCCCTAAATAAATTCTTCCTATTCCAATAAAAATAATTAATTAAATTAATTCCCTAATAAATCCTTATTTAATTACACTTCTTAAAATAAATATTTTTGGGGCATTTCAATATAACTTATATCTTCTTTTTTGTGGCTAAGAACATCTTCGTCTCTTTCTTTTACTTAGCTTCCGAAATATATTTTTGGGTTGAATGAGAGATTAAATTATGAGAGATTTTTGTTGGAAGAGAATTGAGAATCGAAAAAAAATGAAAGAGGTAAAACAAAGGGAAGGAGAAGAGTTCGGGAAATAGATGGATAGGACAGGCTGATTAGAAAAAAGTGGTGTAATAGTAAGTTGGTCATTTTTTTAGTTTTAATTTTCTAAATAGTCGGTATCAATTTTCTAAATAGCAAGAGCCAAACTAGGGATGGCAACGGGTCTGGGATCCGACCCAGACCTACTAGATCCGCCTTATTTTTAGCGGGTCTGGGTCCATGAATTTTGGACCCGATGGGTTTGGATTGAGTTTGGGTTCATATATACCTTAAAAGATCTAGGTCTGGGTCCAGTTCTAAACCCAGACCCAACCCGCCAGACCCGTTTAATATATATATGTGTGTGTGTTTATATATATAAATACATACTAATATTATGTTTGTCATTTTTGTCTTAATCTTATTTAAGCTCCTTATTCATTTTTTTTTTATTTTTTTTTTTGTATATTTACTTTATAACCAATATGTACAATATTATATTCTAAAAGCATTAAAACACCATTTGAAAAGTTAACATAACTATTTTCATATATTTATTTTTTTCACTTAGATATTTTTTTTAACAAAAAATACATATTAAGTTATGTAAAACATAAATGTATTTGTATTAGCATAGATTATTTTTTTTTTAAATAACCAGACCCATTTAGGACTCGTTTACCCGCTAGACCCGGTGGATCTAAGTCTGGGTCTGAACTTTTAAGACCCGACGGGTCTGGGTCATATATGAATTTACATAATATAAATGGATCCAGACCCGGACCCTACCCAGACCTGATCTATTGTCATCTCTAAATTAAACCATATGAGAAAACATGCAATTCAGAAGAAAGATGAATGTGAAAGAGTGGAAACATTAGACAAGCTCACTAGGAACCGTTTACGTTTAGTGCTAAATATCATATTGGGAAAATTCCTTTGCAGCCTATTTGAGTAAAACTAATAGGATAAAAATTAAAATAGTCCTAAAATATTTAGTTCCAAGTATAAAATATTATGTGTATATAATTATACTAATATATACATCTAATTATACATAAATATACAGATAATATTCTTTATATATACATGTATATTAGGATATCAAAATAAATTAACTAAATATCAAATAAATTATATAACTTTAAATACTTTAATTCAAATAGACTCACAACTATTTTTTCCTATCATATTTAGTTATTTACACTTCTAAGACTACAGTCTACTCGAGCTTCGGACGGGACATTTTTGGAAATCCGGAAAATTACTGTACCGTTGCCGTAGGGATCGAAATTTTGAATCTCAAACAAAACCTCCCTCCCCTAATCGCATTTGCCCGTTCACGGACGCTCTTTTCCTTCCTCCCCCCCTCGCTCGTTCCCGTCGTTCTCTCCCCACCCCTAAATCTTTGCGGTAAATATGTCATGTCCCATCCCCAAACCAAATCAAAAGCACCCCCAGCAACAAAAACAACAACGACCCTCGCAAATCAAAACCCTCCATCGGAATTGGTCCATCGCTGATTTCGAGATCGGGAAACCCTTGGGTAAAGGAAAATTCGGCCGAGTCTACCTCGCTCGCGAAGTCAAGGTTTCAATGAATCTTCCTCTTTAATCGCACTAGCTCTATGCTTTGCCTCCTAATTTTCTTTCACCAAATTGATCGGAAATTTAATCTTCAATTGATTTTGTGAGTTAATTATTGTTCGATTAAATTTCTTGGCTGCAGAGTAAGTATGTAGTGGCTTTGAAGGTGATATTCAAGGAGCAGATTGATAAGTACAGGCTGCATGGTCAGTTGAGGAGGGAAATTGAGATTCAGACAAGACTTCGACACCCAAATATACTGAGATTATTCGGTTGGTTTCATGATGAGGAGAGAATTTTCTTGATACTTGAGTTTGCTGTTCGTGGTGAGCTGTATAAGCTTCTTAGAGATTGCCATCGTCTCAGTGAGAAGCATGCTGCTACTGTGAGAATCTCGTTCCCTTTGCTCTCTTACTTTGGATTTATTTCCTTTACGGCAGTACTTTTGTTTTTGAGCCTGTTTCCGTTCCATTCTGTCGTATTTGTTGCTATTCCGCTAGTCGTGTGAATGCTGTTTCAGGATTCTTCTAATATTTTTGCTGTTTATTTTGTTTTATGTTGAACATTTTGAAGCCGATGATCTGAATTCTGTTTTTGTTTCTTATTTCCCTTTTTTTTTCCTTTGTTTATTCGGGGTGGGCAGTACCTTGTGAGTTTGACGGAGGCATTGATATATTGCCACGAGAGGAATGTGATTCACAGGGATATTAAGCCCGAAAATCTGTTGATCGATCACGAGGTACGGCCTTCTACTTTTTCTCCACATTCCTTGCGCCTAACTTCTCTTGTTGAACTATTATAGAATTGTTTGTCAAAAATATATGCTTCTGAGTGCAATATGAGTTTATGTACTGCCTTCAATGTGCAAGTCCTGTGTGTTATCGACGGCCGAATCTAGTAAATAGCCAAGATATACTTGCTTGTGAGCTTTTAAGGGCAGTGTGCTATGGTAATCTATTAAATTATGCTTGCTTTTGCTTTCCTAGGGTCGTTTGAAGATTGCAGACTTCGGATGGTCTGTGCAATCCAGAAACAAGAGACTCACCATGTGTGGAACTTTAGACTATCTGGCCCCGGAAATGGTGGAAAAGAGAGCCCATGACTATGCTGTTGATAACTGGACTCTTGGCATCCTTTGTTATGAGTTTCTATATGGAGTTCCTCCATTTGAAGCCGAGAGTCAGGATGACACATTTAAGAGGTTGGGATTTCTATCTATGTGATTTGTAAACCTGTCGTGGTTATATGAGCAAAGTAAGCACTGATGAGTCGGTTGGATATCTGTACAGAATTATGAAGGTAGACCTGACCTTCCCTTCAAAACCTCATGTTTCGTCGGAGGCGAAGGATCTAATAAGCAGAGTATGTGAGCTGGAAGCTTCTATCTTGTATATAAGATTTGTGGACAAAGGTTGTTTTTTGAGCTTTTTCCTGAACACGTGAGCTGAATCTAATGCAGCTTTTGATTAAAGAATCTACAAAGAGGCTTCCTCTTCAGAAGATCCTGGAACACCCCTGGATCATAAAGAATGCAGATCCATCTGGAATTTGCAATACATAATCGAGCTTCTAGTTGCAAAGGTTCCGGTTTGCCTACAAAGACCACCCTACTAGTACAAGTTTAAATATTCGGAAACCGTATGACCTCATGAAAAACATTGTCAGTAGCAACGGCGGGCAAGAAAGGCCTCCTTTCTCTCTGGAAGTGGCAGTTCCACTCTTGTATGTAAATATATCCGATTGCTCTGCTTCTGTTTTATTAGTGTGCTTCTATTCTTTCGAAGTTGGGGCATTACCATACATTATTGTAGTTGAAAATTGGAGATCCGACATTAGCTCAAAGGTTTCTGTTCTCTGTTTAATGGAAACATAAGATTCCTGTTAATTTGATCGACACTATAACCAGCTTTCACTTAATTTGTGATCGATGATTTCATTTGTGAGTCCTGGCCATTTCTGCTGGGCGTTCAGCTTTTGTTTCAGGAGCCTCAAGGGGAAATCATCAGTGTTGCTGAAATCCTATGTAAGGGTCATCAGGGTGTTGGTTGCTTGAACATTCTACTAATTCCCGAGCCTATCGGCCCTCCTCACAACCTCAATATTTATAGCGTCGTCCACAAGCTCTGCCAATTCAATAAATACTTCTGCTCTCTCTTTGCTGAGTGAAGAAATCCTCTCTAATTTTTTTTTTTTCCGTTCTTATTCATTGAAATATTATTTTTCTGAAGTTTTGATTCAAATAGTATTCACTTAACTGTGGCTATCAAAATTGATGATTATTTTGTCCATCAATGTAAGTCACTTCGTACACAAGTGAGGTTTCTGGGTGTCCATCAGTGTTAAGTTTAATATGGTGGTCAGCCAATCCGGGTCGGTATGCTGATAGTGATCATGATCGTAGCATGCTGGTTGATCAATAATATAAGAGAGCGAACCTTTACGAACACCATGAGAGGTGGGTGTGGCAATTTTTTCTTCTGCACAGATGTAGAGCATGCTTTCTTAAATCCTTCTTTCTGCGAGTGGGACCGTTTCCCATTGGAGGAGGAGTTGGGTAGCGTGATGGAGAATAAACATATCCTCCCCAGCCTGCGGCATCCGCTCCTTGGTGAAAGCCGCTGAAAATTTGCTTAGGCCTGGATCCGACGGGACTATCTCTAACGTACAAGTACAACCACCAATTTCTGGTCCAGTCCTATTGTTACGCAGTAAAATAATAATTAATTGATGAATTTATGGTATCAATCGTAACGCAAGTTTCATATAGCAGTTATCGTGTAGAATATACTAAATAATGTGTGGGGTGGGTATTATTATAGGCTACATAATTGATATACTGACTAAGTACTATTTTTTTTATTTTTTATTTTACAAAATTTCGCATTAATTTACTAGTAAAACAGATATTGAATAAACTCTTTATGCTAGATAGACGAAAATACTATATATTTATTTTTTTTATTATTCTTTTCCAAAAAAAGAATATCTTTAATCTCATAATTTATTTTTTTTAATTATTAATCCAATAAAACCCGCCTGTTTGCGATAAATAAGCAATTTCTTTTTCAGAAAAAAAAAAGGAGAGAGAGAGAGATAATTTGATTTACGTCTCTCAACCCGGCGGGGTTATTTTCTGATTACTTGTATATTTTTGATTGGGTGAAATGAAACCCTTATCCAATTTGATTGAAAATCATTCGTTACTTGCACGTACATCATTAGGGTGTCTTAAATCTTAAGGGTATTGTTATACGGAAAACGCATTTTTACTCGGCGGAAAACATATACCGAAAGTAACCTTTTCATCGGCATTTTTTGCCGAAAATGGCCCTGACCATCGGTACTTATTGCCGAAACCAGGTCAAGACATCGGCGAACACTGCCGATGCAACAAAAAAAAAATAAATTTTTTTTTTTTCAATTTCGGCCGAAACATATCGGCAATTATTGCAGCATATATATTTTTTATTTCGGCCGATATATTCGGCAATTTGTACCGAAACCAGCCCAGGGGATCGGCAATTTTTGCCGAAACCGTGCAAGGGGATCGGCAATTTTTGCCGAAACCGGGCCAGGGGATCGGCAATTTTTGCCGAAACCGAGCCAGGGGATCGGCAATTTTTGCCGAAACCGAGCCAGGGGATCGGCAATTTTTGCCGAAACCGGCCAGGGGGATCGGCAATTTTTGCCGAAACCGGCCCGGTTCACCAATTATTATTATTTTATTTTAATTTCGGTCGAAAAAAGTTTGTAAATAATTATTATTTATAATTAAAAAAATCGGAATTTATATAAATATTTGATACAAAATTAAATTAATATATTTATAATTAAAAAAATATAAGATAAGGATAAAATATATTTTCTATGGAGTAAAATTTTGTTTTCCAAATAACAAAAACGCTGATTCTGTACGCACGTAATTCTGACAAAATAGTCTTACCGTACTGTTGGTGTTTCGGCAAATACTACCGATGCACCAAAATTTTTTTTTTCGGCGCCAGTGCATCGGCAATTTTTACCGAAACCAGACCATTCCATCGGTAATATCTGCCGATTCACCAATTATTATTATTATTTTTTTTTAATTTCGGCCGAAAAGTTTGTAAATAATTATTATTTATAATTAAAAAAATCAGAATTTATATAAATATTTGATACAAAATTAAATTAATATATTTATAATTAAAAAAATATAAGATAAGGATAAAATATATTTTCTATGGAGTAAAATTTTGTTTTCCAAATAACAAAAACGCTGATTCAAAGATTGTACACAGTAAAAGTAACGCGTACTTCTGACAAAATAATCTTACCTGACAATGAATCATATTATTGTTGGTGTTTCAGTAACGCGTACTGTTGGTGTTTCGGCAAGTTTGGCCGATCATATACAATGAATCGAAGGTTGCTAGCAGGGATAGTAAATGTCTGTGGCTTCTGCAAATAGTATTGTAGGACGGTACGTAGAATAAATTTACTGTTGCATATCTTTGTAAGTAAAATAATTGTACGATGGTATGTTAAGCTCGTCAGGGATAGGAACATGAAGCCTTGTATATAAAGGAACAGCTTACCCGATCGTATTCTTCAACTCAATATTTCTATTCTGCAGAAACTTTGTTAGTTGAAGGTTGAGATATAATTTTTCAATATTTGTCAAACACTCACAATGAATAATGAATTTGGAAGTTCTTCAAACTACGAAGAGTTTGAAACTTCGATAGGGTACGATGATTTCGGAAGTCCGATGAGCTACGAAGATGGGGTCAGAACCCCATCGTATTACGATGATAGATTTACAATACCGAGAAGCTATGGATATGCAGAAGATACGCAAATGCATTCTCCCAATATTAATTACAACTTCAACGAAGAGGTAAAATATTATTTTTTAAGTATTGTAAATTGTGGCGAAAAAATTAGTTACATGAAATTTATAGTTTTTTGTTATTATATTATTATGGTAAACTCTTTTTTTCAGGACATGGGGAATACATCTTTTACGAGTGAAAATTATCAGAGATTTTTTGTAACAGATGAAATATTTTCGGATCGGGATGAACTTGTGACATGGGTTAAGAAAATGGGTAGAACTCATAAGATGATTTTGATCATCAAAGGTTCTAGAAAAGGAAATGGTATAGGGGCGGGTAGAGTCTCGATAAGATGTGAACGAAGTGGTACGTACGTCCGTACTAGACCAACAGATACCGAAGGTGCACGTAATACTTGTTCAAAAAAAACCGATTGTCCTTTTTTTATTATTGGTGTTGAAAATAATAATGGTGGATGGCAAGTGGTAGTTAAGAACGGGACACACAATCACGAATTGGCTAATTATGAGCAAGGCCATGCTGTTCTTGGTAAGTTAACAGAAAATGAAGTTCAATTTGTTGATGAACTTATTACAGCTAACGTGAAGCCACGACAAATCATACCACTTCTTCAAAAACAATTTGAAGGTAATGTGAGTATGAGGAGGCATATTTATAATGCTCGACAGAAGCTTAGGTCCGAAGAAATGGATGGTCAAACAATGTTACAGCATGTCATGAGTATGTTGGTTGAGAATAATTATTTTCAGTGGCATCGAAGTGAGCCTCAATCAAACGTAATAAGTGAGCATCTGTTCGCACATCCCGTATCTGTTAATATTTTACGTGCATTTCCTTTTGTTTTACAAATGGATTGCACGTATAAGACAAATAGATACGGAATGCCCTTACTTGAAGTTATTGGCTTAACACCGACACAATTGAATTTCAACGTTGCATGTGCATACATGTCATCTGAGAAGGAGGAAAATTATTTATGGGTGCTTGAGAGATTAAAGACCTTAATGGATCCATATATGCTTCCAACCACCATTATTACCGACCGAGAACTTGCTCTAATTTCAGCTGTGGAACATATTTTTCCTACTTCAAAACATTTATTATGCAGATTTCATGTGAATAAGAATGTCGAGGAAAAATGTAAGAAACTTTATGGTCGTTCATCGTTCGCACGTGGTTTTATGTCACGATGGAAAAATTTGATAGATGCCACGGACGAAGAAACATATGAGGCACGATTGTTGTCAATAGAGGAAGATTACAGAAGCATGCCCAGTCTAATTTCGTATCTCAAGACGAATTGGCTACAACCCTACAAACATAAAATTGTTGCAGCATTCTTTGGTGACGTGTTCCATATCCATCAACTTACAACGAATAGGTATGATTTATATTTTCTTGCAACCGTGATAGCTGATTGAGCTTATTTTATGTTGATAAAGTTAAGTAAATAAATTTTTGTAACGAACAGGGTTGAAGGAGCTCATGGATCTTTAAAAAGATTCCTGGAGACATCACGGGGCAGCTTCAATACAGTCCACAAACAAATGCACACGTTCCTCGAATTACAACATGATGAGATAAAAGCATCGCTTGAGAGGTCTCGGTTCAACACTCCTCATTTTGCTACAAGTGATCTTTATGCCAATATGAGGGGTCATGTTTCTTTATATGCAATGGAGTTGGTGAAGAACGAGTGTCAGAGACTTGAGCATGTAAGTGGGAATGATGATTTATGCGGATGTTACATGCGTCGTACGCACGGGATACCGTGTACGCATGAAATTAAAACATACATTCATAACTACATGTCAATCCCCCTGTCGGCTATTCATCCGTTTTGGAAGAAACTCGACATAGATGGACCCATTACTCCACCGAGACCCCAAGAACCAATTGATGTCGCATCTCACTTGCTCCATATTTCGATGGAATCTGTTATGCGCCAGCCACCAGAAATACAGAATCAGTTGGCTAGAGAGATATTTAATATTGCAGTTCCCCAGAGAACACCTTTCGACGAGCCACAAGTACGGCAACACAGGGGTCGACCAAGGAACTCCACTAGAAGGGAACAATCTAGTTGGGAGTATACAGAACAACAATTTTGTAGTCGTCCTAGATCAACTCAACGTCGGGGTCGGGGTCGGGGTCGGGGACGGCAATCGGCATTTCTGTCATCAGGCCAATTTCAATTTCCATATGTGACTCAAATGAATCGACATATAGTTCCTTATATTAGTAGCTGGTGTAATGTTTTAGGAGATGGGAATTGTGGTTTCAGAGCACTGGCTTCTATTATACTAGGAGATGAAGAACGATGGGTTCAGATTCGTACGGACTTGTATCATGAGATATTGGCGAGACGACAGTTGTACGAGAACGTGTTCGTCTACGAAAGCGTTGATCAAGTTCTTAATACTATTGCCCACTGGGAAGGGCCAGCTCCGATGGCACACTGGATGGAAATGCCTGATATTGGTCATGTCATTGCAACCCGTTACTGTGTGTTGTTCGCATATTACTCATTGAATGCATGCAGCTCATTCTTACCTTTAGTGGCTATGCACGGAATTCAAGGTCCTGAAACTGAAGTCACTATATTTTTCTTGCAAGACATGAGTCACTACATATCGGTGAGCACTAAGTTTAATGAAGAATTTTTCCATTTCAATATGATATGAATGGCTGACATAATAGTTTTTTTTTCTACAGGTATATCTTCTGGAAAGTTTTCCACTCCCACCAGTACATACCAATTGGAATAGATATCGTGATAGCAGCGTTTCAACATGGAATACGCAATATTCTTCAAGATTCGAACAATGGCGTGCATTGGTAAACGATGACACACAAGACCCTCATCCTTTATCTTCGGACTCAACTTTAATGTAGAATTGTTGTAATTAGGATGGTACATTTATTTAAGTTTACATCCTTTGTAACATGTACGCGGTAATTTTATAAAATATAGTATAATTTCTATCACGAAGTTCTAAACTATGGATATATAAAAAAACACTTGATATGTTTTTAAATTTGAACACAAATAGTCAATGGTAAAATAATAAGGACAGGTGGTATTAATTCTAACAAACATATGTTAATGTTTTCACATAACAATACGGTAATATATGAAGTTCATTACAAATGGCCACGCCGAGGTGGAGTAACTCCTAAATCACGCACAAGGGTTTCGATACATGTAACTAACTGCTCATAATTTGGAGCTGGCTCTCCCCTCCAATACAATCGACGAATAGTTTTACGTGCTTTGTTCAGACGTTTTTCGGCTGGTATATGATGATCATCGTTCGCATGTTCAGCCAAATATTCTTCCGTCGTAGCCAATATATATCTATGCGTTCTCGGAACATACCAATCCATATAATCATCGGCCACTTCCCATGGGTATTCAACAGCCGGTCCAAAAACATCCGGGCCCAAAATATGTTCATACCTCAAGAACCATTGCCCCAGCATGTGTGCATAGTATACTTTGTACTTCTTCAGGGAAGGACCTCTGTATGAGTTTGTATTTGGCTTGATGGGCTCCTCAGGGATGACTTGTATATAACCGAATTGTCGTGTCACTCTATCAGGCATATGTGGTTCAACTTTGGCCAAACAGTGTATACAACCGTGATAGAATGTCATACGACAATATATATATGGATCAGCAACTCCGTACGGATCCCAATTGACCTTTCACGAAAATATTCAAGTAAATATGGATATCACAAATATAATATAGGAGGATAAAATAATTGATTTAGCATACCTTCGACGCAGACATAACATCAATCTTTGTCCGAAAGTACTCGAGCGTCTCCAATTGATTTTCGAATTTCTGGCCACAAGACCACCTCATACAACGAGGATGGTCTGGATCATACCCAGATCTTTCCACTCCAAACCCAGGAAAGTACTCATATATCCACGTCTGTCATAATATTCGATTGTTAGCCATCATAATGAATATAGAGTATGGCATATATGTATATATATATTGATTATAAAATTACCTGTAATAGAGTCATGCATCCAGACAATTGAGCAGCGTCGGCTCTAGAAGCCATGCCAAGCTGTCGATATAAAAAAGCAAGTGTGGCTGCACCCCATGCATAACCTTCAACCTGGCTAAGATCTTGAAGGAAAATGATAAAGTATGGATTTACTTTATCAACCGTCTTATCGACAAACAGCGATAAGCCGATCAACCATAATGTATACCCGATCGCTTTTGCTTCGTCCCCTAACCAGTATGATTCACATACTTCTTGCAGCCATTTAAATGGAAGCCCGCCCTTTCGAGTGACTTCATTCACTTGCATTTCCTCCATCCCAAATAAGCCACCCATTGCACCAATCATTTGCCCACGCGTGTCCGCCGTCATGTCCAAATGTAATGGATGACCATCAACACGTAGCCCTAATATACGATGTACATCTAAAAGAGTGATCGTCATCTCCCCCCATGGCATATGAAAGCTATTTGTGTCTGGTTGCCATCGCTCGATAAATGCTGAAATAAGCGGCACGTTCACATGTTCAAATGTGCAGGATGGAAGGTGTGATAATCCTGTTCGTCGTATCAGAGCGAACATCCTATCATTGACACTTCCTAGAAAACTTCTTAAAACCTCCTGCCTCGTGTGGATCTTCAGACAACCCCGATCCTGATCAATACAACAAGCAAATGTAATGTGTACATATGATTGATTACATATAAAATAATAATTAAGAAATAATGGATATATTAAACTTACCTTTCCTAACCATAAATCTAAAGCTGCGTGACCACCAAAGCTAGGAATCAAATCAGGAATTATTGGACCTCCTGGACATGGCCCAAGCAAGTACCATTCATCCTTTAATTGTATACTCTCTTCATCATCACTATCGTGACCAGCATCACCAACATCCCTATCATGATGATCTCTATCCTCCTCCTCCTCCTCTTCCTCCTCCTCCTCCTCTTCCTCCTCCTCCTCCTCTTCCTCCTCCTCCTCCTCCTCCTCTTCCTCCTCCTCCTCATCATCATCATTACGGTAGAGTCTCGATGACGATGCTCCTCCTCCTCCTCCTCCCATAGCAGGCTGCGCCGGTGAGGTAAGTAAATCTACATATTGTGTAAGATATGGAAAACCTCCTGACTCCGAACCTCCGTACCCGGAACCTCCATACCCAGCACCTCCAACCCCAGAATCTCCAACCCTAGAACCTCCAACCCCCAAACCTACAAACCCCAGACCTCTTGCCCCCAAACCTCCAAACCCCGGACCTCTTGCCCCCAAACCTCCAAACCCCGTAGTACCAACATCAGCCACAAATGATGGACGACCTGCATAGTCTATAAATGATGGAAATTTATGACCTTGTTGACTAGACGATGGTTCTTCGCGAACTTCTGCATATTCTTGTTGTTCTGATGCTTCTTCCGGTTCTTGTTCTCCAGATTTCTTAGATCGTCGTAATCCTTTGGTAATACTCCTGCCGAAATTTCTCAAACGAGCCATCGGCGCAGGTACCTCAGTACCAGTTCTGTTACGTCGTGCAGAAGCAGTCACATGCCGACCATCGGTTCTATCTACTACATTGTCTTGTCTGCGACTCATCTGAATTTCAATAATAAATACATAAAGTCATTTTTAATTATGTATATGAATTGAAGGTAATACGTGATAACATAAATATAACATAATTACATACATGAAATTAATATCATTAATAAATATCAACTCATATTATGATAGCCAAAGAGATCTGTATACCCAACCATATAACTCAAATACAATCTCTTTACATTAATCCTCTACTTTATTCATTAAATATATCAACAATATTTGTATTACATACTAGTAGGAGTTTAGTATAATATAACAACTAAAGTATACTTAATTATGGTATGTCCTCATCTATTTTTTCAATAGTCCAACCAGAATTATCCAAATATATTCCATACAATTTAGCAACATAATTAAATATAATTCAGATATAAACATATTTTATCTATTATAAATACATTTAACAAAAATATTAAACAAATCTAACCTATTATCCTATCAATATAATTAAAAACATTCACCAATAATCCCTATCACATAATACTATTTAACATATTTAATGAAAATATAATTAAATCTAATAAACAACTAATCATATATAAATAATACAATAACATAATTAACAACGTATTAACAAATCTATAAACATAATAAACAAAATTAATCAACTTAACCATAATTAAAATCTTTAATTAGCATATATCATTAATATATCTTAATTAATATATACAAATTACACTTCAAAGATATAGCCAATACCCAAAACTAAAACCTACAATGAATATAATTAATAAACCATAATTAATATATATAATTATATATCCTACAAATAACCAAAACTATAGCATACAGATATAATTTACCAAACCCATATTTCATTACAATATTCGAGTAAAATTAATATTATTAATAAACTATATTCAATATATATAATTTTACATCATAAAAATAACCAAATTAATAAACTATATTCAATATATATAATTTTACATCATAAAAATAACCAAAATCCTATAATAGAAAGACAATTTACTAAAACCTATATTTAATTCAAATATTAGAGTATAATAAATCTAAAAATATATTTTTCTAAAATTAATCAATTAACCATAATCAAAATATATTATTAACATAATTAATAAAACATAATTAATATATATAATTACATATCCAAAATATAGCCAATATTCGAGTAAAATTAATATTATTAATAAACTATATTTAATATATATAATTTTACATCATAAAAATAACCAAATTAATAAACTATAATTAATATATATAATTATATATCCTACAAATAACCAAAACTATACAATAAAGATATAATTTACCTAATCTATATTTAATTAGAATATTAGAGTACAATTAATATTATTATTAAATTATAATTATTATATATAATTTTACATCCTAAATTTAATCAATTAACCATAATCAAAATATAGTATTAAATTAAATTATAATTATCAAATTATTATTAACGAAACCCTAATTCAATCCGTCCCGGGAATCGGCACAATTTGCCGAACCAAGACCCTTACATCGGCAAAAATTGCCGAACCAAGACCCTTACATCGGCAAAAATTGCCGAAACCAAG
Organism: Tamarix austromongolica; assembly: GCA_039764185.1. Taxonomy (NCBI): domain Eukaryota; kingdom Viridiplantae; phylum Streptophyta; class Magnoliopsida; order Caryophyllales; family Tamaricaceae; genus Tamarix; species Tamarix austromongolica. Next base: position 13,224,885 of record CM077819.1, read on the forward strand.
CCTAGATTTCGGTGTATTCTACCGAAACTCAACCCTTACATCGGCAAAAATTGCCGAAACCAAACCCTTACATCGGCAAAAATTGCCGAAACCAAGCCTAGATTTCGGTGTAGTCTACCGAAACTCAACCCTTACATCGGCAAAAATTGCCGAAACCAAGCCTAGTCTTCGGTAAAAACTATCGAAATCCTACCCTATCTTCGGTCAATTTCGCCGATATCCACCCTTACCGAAACCCAGATCTAAACTCATAAGCCGTCCATATCCACCCTGGGTTTCGGTCTAATCTACCGAAACCCAGATCTAAAAAAAATTAATAATTTTTTTTACTAGATCTAATAAATGTAAAATATTATACCTACAAATAATTATATATTATAAATTAAAAATTAAAAATAAAATAACAAACTTACCTTATTGCAGTTGCTTGATATTTCTTCTGCGAGAGAGTTTTTAGAGAGAGTGAATACTCGGTCGAGAGGGTGAGAGGGTGAGAAGGGAGCAGCAGAGTCAAAGAGTCAAATAAAGCAAAAGCAGCAAAGGGTAAAACCGGTATTTACTGCGCAAATGTTTTCTGCGCAGTAAATACTCGGTTTCCAAATAACAACTACGAATCTTAATTTGTGTAGTGAACCAAATCCAGTGACTTCGAATCTTAACCTTCTTTATGTCTCCTCACCCCCCCTCCCTCGGGCCTACTATATATGAAAAGTTTACTTAATAATAATAATAATAAGATTTATAATCAAATTTCATAACACGTTATACAATGCGACCTCGGGCTATACAATACGCATGAGGAGGCAAAATAAAAATATATTTTTGTACCCCACTAACCAAATTTTTTTTTACTATTTACTTAAATTTATATCTATCCTATGTTACGCATATTATTATATATATTTTTATAAAGTAAAAAAAAAAACAGACGTGCAAGTTAGTTCGATAAACATTTTCTAATTGTACTCACCAAAATACAACTATTTATTATTTACATTAAAAAAAGTTTTTATTTTTGTTTATATATATATATATAGAAATTGGTTCATATGCGAACCATTATTTTGGTACAAACGTAGGAATAGTTTTCAACCGTTGGATCTGAAAGATCTGACGGTTGAAAACGATTCCCCGTTTTTTTTTCCTATTCCCCGTCCCTGTATCCCGCCCCGCCTCTCTCCCTGTCGGCTTCTCTCTCCCGACCCAGCCCCCAGTCACGTTACCTCTCTCCCGACCCAGCCCCCTTCGCGTTCCCTCTCTCCCGTCTCCCTCGCTCTGCACCTCCCGTCTCCCTCTCTCTGCACCTCTCCCTCGCTCTGCACCTCCCGTCTCCCTCTCTCTTTCATAGTGTAATTTAATAGTGTCGGCCATCTCGGTCCAGACTTTGGCCGAATTAAAGAGGCAAATCGTGAACGGGATCTTCGACATATTCATCCCCTTCACTCTCTCGCTCGGTTTGCTGCCATCGTTGCCGACCTTAGTGTTGATAATAAACGCCACTGCTCGTCTGTACTCTGTTCCATTTCATTTTGGTTTCCTTTACTCAGCGTCGATTTCCATCCGAGGTAAGTAATTTGATTTATTATTTGATTCAAAACCGGCGACGGCTACTGCTGTATATGGAATTGGTTACTCACTATTGTTGTTTGGCATTGTTGGATTAGCAGAAGCTCAAAATTCCTCTGCTACCATTACAGCTCAAAACCGGCGACGGCTACTGCTCGACGGGAAGGTAAGCTCCTTCTCTATCTGTCTCGCTCATCTGCTTTCAATTAAATGATAATAACTATATATGATATGAAGTTAACACTAGCAGATTAGAGATTGTAAAAATACAGTAAGTTATAAGAAGTATAGTCCATCGATAGATTATGTAGATGGACTGTATTTGTATAGTCTCATATGTACGCGTTGATTTTGGTGGATATTAGAAGAATTAGTCTGTTTGTTGCTCTCGGTTGTCTCCCTCGTCAGCTGTGGTGTTGAATGTTGAGTGAATATTTTATACTTCTTCCTTCCGACGGCCTTTCGTTTTTAACTTTTGTGAAGCTTTTACCTCCGGCTTCTTAATTTATTTTTACTGGTAGGATCTTAATCAAGTTTAACCGAAATATTGAGTTATGTGATATTTTTATTGAATTTAACCGAAATTTCCAGCCATGATATTATGCGTTTGTATTCTACGAAATTGATTATTGTATTATAATTGTTGTTTGTTAGTTTGATAATTTAAATGGATTAGATAGTGGCCATGAGTTTGAAAATTTATTGAGCAACAAAAGAAGATGATAAGAAAGTGCAAGGCATGTGGAGAGTATGCAGGCCATGATAGTCGGAACTGTCCCACAAAATCAAAATTAAAATCAAAGGTAACATCAATTTTTTTACTTCTCCATCTAAATTTGCAATATTTTGTTTAATTTGTTACTTCAAATTGTAACTAATGCCAATTTTTTATATTTGGATGACAAATTTTGGAATGAAATACCGAAGTTGGATGTAAATTTAAATTCAACTTCATGAAGGTATTGGTGATTTATGCTTTTCGTTGTAGTTTACATGATAGTGTAAGGTTTCTTTCCAAACTTGTATAAGGTTTAATTTAAGAAATTGTCAAATTTTGAATCATGGAAGATTGTTTTCCTTCTAATATTGTATAAGGTTTAGAGGGTTTAGGGTTTAGGGTTTAGAGGGTTTAGGGTTTACGGTTTAGGGTTTAGAGGGTTTAGGGTTTAGGGTTTATGGTTTAGAGGGTTTAGGGTTTAGGGTTTAGAGGGTTTAGGGTTTAGGGTTTAGTGTTTAGGGTTTAGAGGGTTTAGGGTTTAGGGTTTAGGGTTTATGGTTTAGAGGGTTTAGGGTTTAGGGTTGAGAGGGTTTAGGGTTTAGGGTTTAGGGTTTAGGGTTTAGAGGGTTTAGGGTTGAGAGGGTTTAGGGTTTGGGGTTTAGAGGGTTTAGGGTTTAGGGTTTAGGGTTTAGAGGGTTTAGGGTTTGGGGTTTGGGGTTTGGGGTTTGGGGTTTAGGGTTTAGAGGGTTTAGGGTTTAGGGTTTATGGTTTAGAGGGTTTAGGGTTTAGGGTTTAGAGGGTTTAGGGTTTAGGGTTTAGGGTTTAGAGGGTTTAGGGTTTAGGGTTTGGGGTTTAGAGGGTTTAGGGTTTAGGGTTTAGGGTTTAGGGTTTGGGGTTTGGGGTTTAGGGTTTAGAGGGTTTATGGTTTAGGGTTTAGGGTTTAGGGTTTAGAGGGTTTAGGGTTTAGGGTTTAGGGTTTAGAGGGTTTAGGGTTTAGGGTTTAGGGTTTAGGGTTTGGGGTTTGGGGTTTGGGGTTTAGAGGGTTAAGAGGGTTTAGGGTTTAGGGTTTAGGGTTTAGAGGGTTTAGGGTTTAGGGTTTAGAGGGTTTAGGGTTTAGGGTTTAGGGTTTAGGGTTTAGAGGTTTGGATATTTGGTTTGGATATTGGTTTGGATTAGTTTTTTGGTTTGGTATTAGTAAAATATTGAATGTGATTAAATTTTGATCTAATGGATGAGATTAGTTCCTATGTTTGTATATTAATTATAGTTTGTATGTGACCCCTTCCCTATGTTTGTATATATATATACACGGCGGGAGATCGATAAGGTAGTAAATATATATAAATAAATTGGTATGAAATTAACTATGAACGCATCAGCATGCGTTGATGTGTGAGTGTGAGAGAGAGAGAGCGACTGACGTGAGTTATACTCAGGGAGAGGTGGTATTGTGGTCCATGGTAAGTCGAAAAGTGTTTTAGGACCATACGAACGTGGTATTTCGAGTGAATTCGTATAAAGCCGAGGCATAGTAAGTTGTCACAACCCGTATTCTGGCCCGCCCTATACAATTAATATTTGACATAAACGAGAATCGAACCTTTCGGCTGGCTGTAAGCTAATTTGCGAAACTAAAGATCACAAACGATTACCAGCAGCTAGCATTCTAGTTTCGATCGCGAGTGTGTATTAATCTGTCATTAGCATTCTATTTATTCACAACAAACATCGATCGATCGACTAATCAGTGATCAGTGGAGACGATATATACTTAATAATTCATCCCCGCCATATCCGGAGGTTCCATGAATCGAAACATAACTCAGGGAATCGATGGGTAGCAGATGAATAAGAAGCAGTTACCCTCACTCCCGCCATGACAGCAGACAAAAAAAAAGGTTATTTGACGTGAGGAGAAAGAAGGCGGATGGATGAGAATAAGGGGAGGGAGGGATGGAGGGAGGGAGGGGGCGGGGGGCTGAAAAGAGAAGGAACCACTAGGGACCGAAAAGATGGGGGATTGGAGACTTGGAGTCATGAGGGATGTGTAATCAAAGTAGTAGTTTCAGGGGAGAGAGGCAGGAGGAGAATGAAAGGGAGCGGCGAAAAGAGAACCGGTGGCTGAAGAGGGGAAAAAAAAAAGCTCCTCTCTCTCTCTCTCTCTCTCTCTCTCTCTCTCTCTCTCTCTCTCTCTCTCTCTCTCTCTCTCTCTCTCTCTCTCTCTCTCTCTCTCTCTCTCTCTCTGTAATACAATATAAAAGAGGTCTAAAATGTTATGGCATTTTTTTCCTACCTCCACTAACCCTATACCAAACGAGCATTATCCCCCCCCCCATCTAATTTACTGTATAAGGTTAGAACTTATTTTAATTATTTTGTTATATATATATATATATATAGGGGCGGAGCCAGGACTTTCACATGGTGTTGCGGGACACCATAGAACCTTTACGAAAAGGTAGAATTTATATTTGTTTTGTAAATATATATTATATGTAACAGTCAACTTATCAATAGTTTCAAATGGATTAATGGATCGGTTACTCGGGTCTCTATTTTGGGAGCGAATCCCTTAAGTGACTATTTTTTTAAATTAATTATATAAGCAAAACAATGTCGTTTTGCTTACTCCCTTACCTGTTACTCGCTAGTTGTCTCCCTCCTTTAACTTCTTCGACTTTTCCCACCCAGGCTACCCTCCTCGTTCGTTGACCTCTTTCGCCCCTTCTTCCACCACTTAACAATACTTCCTCCGAAGACCACCACTGGCTATGCTGGACTCCATCGACGGCGACGATGTTACTTCCACTACTTCTTCCTTCTCCAGTTCTCCTACTTTGTCCCTCACACTCTCAGTTAATCATTCGTCCCGTATGTTCAGTGTTCACCATCGCCTCCCCACCTCCATCCCCACCAGCGTGCGACTATTGTTGCCTGTTATCGCTTGTCGATTGTGCTTGTCAAACAAAAACAAATTAGGGTAGGGGATTGAGTTGAGGAAGGCAACACTAGGCGCCAACGCAACTTGCGCAGGAACGAAGCCACAAGCCACAGCACAACAAGAAGGAAGGTAAGATTTTGTTTAATTTTTGATTAGTTAAATTGTTCGTAATAAACTATGAGTAGTTAGTTTATCTATTTGACTAATTGATTAGAATTTTTTAGTTTACAAAAATTGGAATGTAGAAACCCTAATTAATATGGTAAACCCTAATTTACTAATTAGTTTGTTAATAGATTAAATTGTTTAATTGTTTAGTTAATTTTTGAATTGGTTTGTTATAAAATTATATTATCAATTAAGTTTTAGTAAATTCTTTAGTTAATTCATTAAATTGTTTAATGTTTCAATTTAGGATGCACCGATACTTTTCAAGCCAGTATGAAAACTCGACGAATAATGTTGTAAAACTATGTAAAATTTTATATGTAAGTGCAATGTATTAATATTACTTAGGAATGTTATTTTATATAATGACACCATGGAATTTTAATCCTAACTCCACCACTGTATATATATTATTTACCCATCTTACATTAGGGTCACTTGTAGCAATACAATGACACAAGTGTCAAAACACGTGTGCTTTAGTCAACTCAGATATTATCATTTATGAGAAATGTTCATCTGTTTCATAATATAAACTCACTACTATTAATCTTATGAACTCTAATATTCCTTTTGGCAGTATATTAAATATGACACTAATATAATTTGCAAGGCTTAAATTTGTGAGGTTTGGTATAGTTTGGAGATGATGTTGAAAATGTAATGCAAATTATTTTGGAGAAAAATATGTTGGAAAATAATACTTGTGATAATAATATCTACAACGTAATGATAAAGTATACCATAATTCTATATCTATTAAGATACTTATACAATAAACTTCATCGAAGATTATTATGGTAGAACTATTCAATATATTTATTTCCTTCATGACAATTAACTAAAGGAAAATACAATTCATTTTCTTCATGAATCGGAACATTATTCAACATAACTGGGTCAATTTTCTATAAGATCAATCATTATAGAATATAAAATTAGGAATAGATGCTTTGGAATTATTTTGGTCCATAGAGATGGCAAAATAGAAGACAATATGTCTTTGATTATGCAGTCCATAATAAAGCTATTCAAATTTTGAATGTAGAAAAATCATTCTTGTAACTTAGATGCAAAAAATATTTCCTTAATTAGAAAAATATAGTAACTGAGATTATAACACATAGATTGATCAATGTTAAAGGAGAGTGAATTTTTATGAGCGTCAAGTCAGCAATGCGTATTTTTACCGCCCTATACAATCATCATAGTATTTGAAAAATGAGAAATAAAATTTCGAATAGAATCTTTTGGCTTTAAATTTGGGAAACCCAGAGAGAGAGAGAGAGAGAGAGAATTACTAGTAGTAGTATAATTTAATTGGCGAAGTTCAAACTTACTGTCCAACGTGTATGCAAAATAAGCCAACGTTGGTGATGAATCTACCTGCAAGATTGAAATTAATAAAAAAGGAAGAAAGAAACACACCTGGGCATGGTGTTATAAGTTGTCAAGGCTGGAACGGCCCAAGGGCTACGTACCACCAGACCAACAAACACATGCGGCCTGTAATGCCTACCCTTTCTCCTTTATATCCTTATGTACTCAACTCCTATAAATAGATATATTATAAGAGTCAAGGAAGACATAATTCAATTTTCATTCACTCTTAGGAGACATCTCGGATGGTGAAAAAAATATATAGATAGGTTTCTTAAAAAAGAAATAATTATAGTAATTTAGATGATTTTAAATACGTGCTTTTTTATAATTTTAAGGTATATTTTATAATTTATTTCAATCCTGATGATCTAAAAAAAAAAATAGTAACCTAGGCATAGCACAATTATATTTTAAAAAATTAGTACTAGATGAGAAGCTCTTGCCGTCGTCGAACCTGTCTTCTATGCCATTACATAATTTTGGGACCGGCAAATACGTAAGTAAGAGTGATTTGATTTGGTATAATTCGGTTATTCCATTCCATACATTCATCTGAACGAATACCATAGTATTCCTTATCGTGATCACATTAAGAGCTTGCTATGTTACAAACACACAATATGTAAAAATTAGCGACACGATCATTAATACACACAAGCAAGAAATTAGAGAGAGAAAACCAAATATCACTTGGCTACCAATTTAAAACTCATAGCAATTTGCTCAATTTCGTAACTTGAGATTAGTCATAGGTACATGAGATTTATACATGCACATACAAAGTATATTATATAAAGGATTACGGAGAAAATATCATTAGATATATGCAAAAATTGACCTGGCTCTGTTTGTTTCAGGGAAAAATTAAGGAAATGAAAAAAAAAATTGATGGAAAATGATTTTATAAAATAGGAAGAAAAGTAAGAGTGAAAGTTACAGTAATATATTTTTCTTATCATTATTGGAGGAAAGAAAGGGAAATTGGGAGAAATTTTTTTTCTTCCTCCGTCTCCTGACATCATCTTCTGCATCTCCTCCATCAACCATCCTCTACTTCCTTCTCCTCCATCAACCTTGACCCTAACTTTCTCTAGTGATCCCTTTTCCTCCATAGATCGCTCCACCTCCACCGACCTTTTCTTCCTCTATCGAACCCGTGTTCCATCTCCTCAATCTGAGCAGTGAAGGAATGCTAGCAGTTGCTCTCACTCTTCAGTTCTCCATCAAATTATCTTCCATCTCCTCGATTTGATTTATATACTTGCATCACCATCAACATTCCTTCTTCATGAGCTTCCTTCTACCATGACTCCTCTAGAGCACAGCATTCACAGCAGTCAGCAATATAGTTCCCGCTCCAAGATCCCTATTAGTAGGCCTCTGTCTCAACCAAGTCATAGTTTACCAAATCAATTTAAATAGGTAATTTCTAAACCCTAGTTCGATTACATATAAAGAGATTAAAAGTCTGTGGTTGAAGGATATTAATAAGCTTATTTTTGTATTAGTGAGGTTGTTGTTGAGTTATGTGTTTATTCAATATACTTCATTCGATATTAGAGGCAGATTTATGTCTTCATTTAGTAATTTTCTATATACTAGTTGATGAGTTTTTGAGAAAACTCGGTGAAACAGGTTATCATGGGTAGTGTGAGACATGGAGAATAGTATATAAGTTTATTTATGATCCTAATAAAACATGACAGAGGAAGATAGGGAAAGACGAGGAAATGAAAATTAATGAAGATGGGGGAGGGGTAAAAACAAGACAGAGGAAGGTAGATCAAGGGAGTTGGTTGAGAAAGTGTATGTGTGTATGTATATATCATGCAAATGGTGGTGATGGAGTATGTCTTAATTAGTAGAGGGTGGAGTGATGGGGATGGTGTAGTGGGTTCGATAGAGGGGGTATGAGTAATTTGAGTGAGGTAAGGAGGGAGACAAGGGTAGTGTTTTGGGGAAGGGAAAATTAGCAGAGCAAGGGTTACATGAGGGAAAGGGGGTTGGCAGGTAGGATAGTGTTATTTTATCTTTATTTTAGGTTTAGTTTACGTAGGTTAGAGTATTGGATACGAAAATAGTCCAGGAAAAATAATTCGATGTCAAATAGGTTTAATAAGAAGAAAAAATGTAAAATAATAGGAAAAAATATTTAATAAATTATTCGGGTTACGAGTCAAAGGTTATTAATAAAATAATTTGGCTAAGGTTTAATGGTTCATTTCTTAATGAAATGGCTAAACATCCGAAAATAAATGTTATAAAAGTTTGGAGTGTTATAGTTATTGCATGTGGATTGCTTGTTGGGAATGATTTTACATCTTTGTGTGTTATTTGACTATTTGAGCATGTTATTTGCTTAGGGTTAGGTATTTTTACTCACTAATTTTGTGGTGAACATATCATTTTTTAAGTTTTTTTTATGTAAGTAATCTGAATATTGTTAAAACTTGAGTTTGAGTCAGAGATTAGGGCTTCATGTGTTTTAGTTTTGAGTTGGATTTTCTTATTTTGATTGTAGTTTGTTTGGTCTAGGTTTAACCTTGGATTATAATTTTGTTTGTATTTTTTTTATCTTGAAACATTTTTCTTGTTGTTTAATGTTTGTTATACTCCGTCTAGCATCTGCCATGGACTAGGGCAACGTACACACCTTTTCTGATGATAGATGTGGCGGTAGCATCTCTAATTTTTTATTTTCATTTCTCCATTGTACTTTCAAAATAAAATTTAAAGTTGAGAAAAATAGAGTTGTTACAATAATATCTTATTAAAAGATCACCTAGAATTTTGACTACCGCATTACCATCATTAGGACCTCCGACTGATTCATCTCCAATAATGGCAATCCATTCTGAAAGCTGCTTTAAGTCCACATAGTCATTAACCGAGCTAAGTTTTGTAATATCATATTCTTTGTCAATTGTAAAACTTTATAATCTCTCCATAAGTATAAAGAGCTTATAGTTATATGAATAATATCTCGCCAGCTACCCTTAGCAATCACATGTAATATTTTTTTGGAAATCTCCACCGAGAATAATAATCCTACCTCTACATGGCATGCCAAAAAAGAATTCAACGATGAACCGTAAAATATCTCATGGTTTTTTATCGAAAGTTTGATTTTTATATTTATTTTTTGGTTCATCATTAAACCTTCATTACATATTATAAGTTTTGCACTTTATAATCAACTTAGCCCGCGTACTATCTTGTTTGATTTTGCATGGTGAAACTCCTTTTGAATTTATAGGAATCTTAATTCGATAATGAATTGTTTTTCCATCTAGTAATAAAATACAATGATATCATGTTTAACACAACATCTCTTTTTTATTGAGAGTTGTTGAAAAATAATTTTCTCTCTCAAATTTAAAATTCATTTGTTTTGTCTTTTTTTCATATAAGTATTTTACAAATTCAATAAACAACAGTAAGAGCTTCATAATCGTGAACTTTATACAAGTAGTTTATTAATAATTTTACTTTGAATAAAACAAAAATTTACATTTAAATAATATTTCTCATTAAACTTAATTAAAAATGAAGAGAAATTATGATTAAATTGTTATCCTGAGCATTACATAATCTGCAATAATTTACCGTTTATCCATAAAGTTTAAATTGGTTAGTTATAGCTTTTTATAAGTGGCATCAAATTATGAATAATGAAAAAATTAATATAATTCAAGCGAATGAAGTAGCTGATGAAAGGAGAGAATAAAATAACGAATATACTAGTAAAATGCATGATATGATAAGATTGGACGTTATTTTTATTTTTCTTACAACTGTTTTTAACCAATATATTACCAAAAACTTCTTGAGCATCAGTTTTAGTATATATATCATACATGTCTATATAAATATATTGACTAATGAATGAATATTGAATTAAAACATAAAGCTAAAATTATTAATGGAATGTGTGAGAAATTATTATTTCCTCTTTTTCACAATATAAAATCTATATTTTTTTGTATACTTATTAAAAAGTATTTAAGTTTAGGATAAATGGTACACAAATTGACTACAATATTCATTTTAAAATCTAAATAATGTAATTTTTATGAGGTGGAAGAGAGTAAATTAGGCATATAAAAATAAATATTTTTTGGGACATGAAATATGACTTATATTATGAAATAAAAATTTTAAAAAAATCTATTGTAAAAGGAACGAAGTATAACATTATTTTTACTACAACAAAAAATAAATTGAACTTATGTACCGTGACATTTGACATAATGCATTTTAGGTATCTTTCCTCTATCAAAAATTTTATTTAGGTACATTCATATTTTAATTAAATTTAATATGAATACCTAAATGTTGAAAATAAACCACTTTTTTGTTTCATTTAAGGATCTTATGTTTTTCATAATTCTACAAAGATACTTTCATATTTTTATTTAATTTTACTTGGGTAATTGAATGGGTACCTTAATGAAATTATGAACGTGATTTATTTTTACCGTATAGATGGTCAAGTAAAATTTAATTAGAGTGTTAATGTATTTAAGTGAGATTATTAAAAATAACATATTAGGCCAAAGGTCACGCTACCCAAGTAAAATTTATATTTATAATTATTTTCTTAATATTATGAAGGAAGCCATACATAGCACATTGTATATGTATTTTATTGTCATGATATTAAAATAATAATAAACTCCACTTAAGTATTTTAATATTTGGCATAACTTCACTCTGGTACTTTGTATTTCAGACATTTTTATATAAATACTATATGTGTTTTTTTAAAAACAAATTTGATATTATACTATAAATACTTTTTATTTTAGGTTACTAAAATGATAAAAAAAAATAGTACCACAAAAATATTAATAGAAATATTTATCATTTTTTTAATATTCTAGATTTATTAAATTTTATAATATTTTAATATCATATATATATTTTTAAATTTTCTAAAAATATCAAGCTAAATTATAAAAGAGTTAAATATATATAATTTCCTAATTCATCTTGTAAAAGTATATAATATTAAATTTAATTATTTTAGTGATCTAAAACTAAAAGTATCAATAAATTTGTACTAAATAAAAAATTAAAATTTAAAACACATGATTCGTTAACGAAATTGACTGAAGCACTTAATACCTAAAAAAATTATGTTAAATGTTATCTTAGTATAATGCATCCTTAAAATAGCATAAATCACACATTAAAATACTGGACCATATGTGTTGTAATATCTCATTAAGATAAAGGGTTGGATGATTAGGATAATGGGTAAATTTTAATAAATTTCTCATTATTTTAAAATTATATCATATAATATTAATAAAAAATGCAATGGTGAGGCAAGTAACTTGGCTTAGTGCGATGAAATGACTCATCTAACCAATCAACAAATAATTGTTAACATCTTTTACCCAATATAAAACTCCTGTAGGGGGGATAGTACTATCATCACATTTATTTACTAGGATCAAAGTAAAGTACAAAAAAAAAATTTACACGCCCTATCAATGATATATGGATTTGAAATGTATTATTTTCATACCTAATTTTTTTTACTATAAATACTTTTTTATAAGATAATTAAATTTTTTCCACAAACATGGCAATATAAATTTTTGAATCATTCAACCCACACTTCCGATGCTTATTTGATCTGATGATGATTTTCATCCTAAAGTAATGTGCAACTTAATTACTTATATACTGCTATCATAAAATAAAAATAAAATAGTGAATATATTTTACTCTATATTAGATATTCAACTATAGAAAGAAGTATTAAAAAGGCATAGTGATGGACCTTAAGTACTATTTTTTATATTAATTGAAAATCAAAGATAAAAAAAAGGAGAAAAAGAAGAAGAAAATAATGAATTGTTTAATATGAAAATGATTTTTACTTAAAAAATTTAAACTTTACCATTCAAATATTATAGTAGGTGTAGATATGAAATAGGTCAACAACTTAACTATGTTTTTTTATATAATAAATCATTATGTATTAAAAAGGAATTAATCAAGAAGCGAATAAATTTAGTAGTTCTTAATATAATTTTAATTTATATAGTTATTCCAACCTATGAATTTAGTCTAATGAGAAGGCAAATTTCATTATTACTTTGTTTTATCGTTAGCTAATATTGTATTACCGCATAGTGATTGTGATATATTTTTTTTTTCTAATGAACACTAAACTATTTCTGCTTATTTTTTTTGTCCATCAACATTAAAAAAAATATATATTCTTTCTTTCGAGGTGGATGTGACAATTATTAGTAAATTTAAAAAGCAATTTCATAGTAAATCTTAATGATTTTTTGTTCGAATTTTTTTTATTACAAGTAAAAATGAAATTTACATTTTTCTTATACATCATTATCAAAAAATTTAAAAGTATCCTACAAGAACCTCTAACATTTCTATGGACTCAAAAAATTATTATAGTTAGGAAAAAATAATTTTATAATTTTTTGTACTTCTAAAAATATTCAAACTTAATAAAAGTTATCTTATTCTATATTTTTAAATAAAAATATTATTTTTCTAAAATATGGTTCCACATAAAAGAAAGTAAAAAAAAATATTAAATACTTATGTTATGTTTACCCGTCCCCTTAGCCTCGATGTGTAAAAGGATGGAGAGAGAAAGAAGATGGTGAACCATGTATTTACTTCTAATATTTTTTTAATTTTCTCCTTTTTTATGTGTTTCCATGGGTAATTATAAAATATTTTATATAGGTAGACGCAAATTACTATAAATTTATATAATTTGAAAGTAAAATAGATGAATATTTAAAATTAAAATATTTAATACTTAAAAATTAGTATTTAACTACACTATTTATAATTTTTTCTATTTCTACAATTATTATTTTATAAACAAAATGTGCAATAATGTCAGATAAATAAATATTAATTAGGGAATAATTTTTTTAAAATTATCTCAATTGAGGAAGATTTTTTTTATATGTTTAATTAAGTCATAAACGTTTAAAAGTTTGTTCCATTTAATAAAAATTTAATAAGTAAAATAATGGAATTGAATAAAATATTATTATTTATACATTTTATACTATATAATACAACCTATATGTTACTAGAGAAAAATATTATATTCCTAAAATATTGTTTCACATAAAAGAAATATAGGAAAATTACTAAGTGCTTATGTTGTTTTTACTAGGTTTGCTTAGCTATAGTCCGTAAAGATGAGAGTAGGTGAAGGGTGAACGGTGTATTTATTCCTAATATTTTAAAAAAAAATTCTCTCTTTTTTAAATTATATCCATGAAAAAGTATAGAATAATATATACAAGTGGACACTAATTACTATAAACTTGATATAGTTTTAAAAGAGAGTAGGTGAAGGTTTGAACTTAAAATCTCCAATGTTTAATAATTAGAATTTAGTTGCACTATATTTTTTTCCCTATTTTTGATTTCATTGTTTTATAAACAAATTTTGCAATAACATGTGAGAGATAAATATCAATTAAGAAACAAATATTTAAAAATTGGTTCAATTGAAGAAGAATCACTTTATTTATATATTTAATAAAAAATAAACGTATAAAAATATGTTTTGTTTAAAAACACTCACCGAGTGAGTTGATGGAATTGAATGTAATATTATTATTTATGTATTTTATACTATACAATACAATCTATATATTATACTTATTTATGTAACTTAAGACTCCTTATATATCCTGAATCTCAGTAAAGGTAAAACTAAACAAAATTAAAAGAATGTATAATTACACCAAGTGGTCTTCCAATTAACTTTTTGCGATAGAGGTATGTATGTGATGATTAGAGATGAGACCGCTAACCCATTACATTTCACGTGTATGTGGTGATAGACTATCGTTAATCTTTCGCCCGTTTTTTTCTTTTTATCATAGTAATATTATATATAGAATAAATATTTATGATTAAATAAATATAATAAAGCATAAAATGTGTCTCGTACACCAAAGTTAAAGATATATACTAAGAGCATCCACAATGCTACCATAAAATTTAAGACCCAAATTATACTATCTAATTATTTCTTTCTTTTCTCTTTCCTACTTTTATCAATTTACCTCAAATTTAATTCAATACTCTACAATCATCAACCTCAAATTTACAACACTCAATTACTTTTATCAATCACATCATCATTAATTATTTACACTTTATATTATTTAATATCCAAAATATACTAAAAAATATCAAAAATCAACTATGCATAAAAACCTAGGAGCTAGTTTTCAGAGATTGGAAGCCCTAAATATTTGAGGTTACATCAAATTTAAGGATAACTTTTTTTTTTCCCACAACCACAACTTTAAATTTGAGGTCCTCAAATTTAAGATTGAAATATCCTTTTTTTACCTCACTGTAGATGCTCTAAGGCACTTATATAATATTAGCAAACTTGCATGAGAGTTAGAATGACATACAAAATATAAATAGACAAAACAAATAATATAAGGTCCAAAAATGAAATAAAATAGTTAAATATATTCCCCCCTCCCCAACGAGGCCACTAAACAACAATATTTGCTCTCTAATGACAATATAGGTTAACCGGCTGCTATTCAGCCACGTCAGCTTCCACCTCGGCAGCGTCCCGGACCGTCAGGATAAGCGGAAGCTGCCATCTACATCCCCAGCCAGGCGTCCTCCACGAGGAGTCGAGGACCTTTTTAGTGGACAAATCCACTCGATTATCTACCACAGAAACGGCCGAACGCGTCCCGTAGCATTGGTTGGAGAAATCATAATTTTTGCCCATTAATTGGAAACACATCCCCACTCTACTCTGGAACTTCTTAGCTGTAATGCTGATGATATTTCTTGTCCATAACGACTCATACTCTTAGTTTTGGTTATGATTAATGGTGATGATGGCACGCAAACAATCTTACTCCCTCAGGGGGGGGGGGGGTCATTGAGTTTAATTATGTTTTATTCCAATTTCAAATGCCGCTGCTCGATCCGTTTGGGATACATTATGACCTTCCATTTGATACTCGCACCACCAAACCACGGAAACTTCTAGTCTGACCGTATTCACTCCGTATTTAATAATGTTAAAAGTAGCTTATAAATTATTTGTTAGCTTATTATATATATATATTTTTTAATTTTATCTCGGAAGTTAATTTTTTTTACTATCTTATAACTTCGTTTTTAAAAAGCTAGTTTAAATAATTTATAAATCTTTTGGTTATTTCTTAAGCTAGTTTTACTAGACATACACTTTGTTTTTGGTTTTTTTGGCTAAAAAAAAAAACTGTGTTATGTTTTTCAATTAGATAGCTTTCGGTTTCGAGGACTAGATTCAATTGACAATATGCAAAATACTATTGTCATACTAGAGTTGATAATTCTATTAAGTTGTCGGGTTATAATACAACATCAATCTCATCTTCTGCTACTACCATTCAAAGCGTCAAATCAGCATGACAAACAATGCAACAAGAAACCAAGTAAACAAATACAAGTTGTGAATAGAATGGATCAATTGTCCTATTTTAATTTTAATCATTATATGAGTTATACCACAAACTGAAGTTTTTTTTTTTTTTTTTAAATTTACTTTTTTTTTTAACATATGCAGTTTTCATTTTTATTTTTATAATTGAACAAGATTTAAATAACTAACGATGTTGAAATGTTTTTATTATTGATTAGCCCTTCTTTATTTTCAAAGTTTTATGAGAATGGTGTGTTTTAAATCTAAAAAAACATTCTTATTGTATTTCAATTTTATACTAGATTATCTTTTCTAGATATAAAACAAAAGAGGTTTACAAGATTAAATATTTATTCTTACTTTTTCTTTTTTATTTGCACTCAATATAGTATTAGTGTAGGGGGACTTACTTTCGTTGATGAGATCAGATTAGTAATAAAATCTTTGTTAAGGATTACGAAACACATATGAATCATGGGTGAGTATCACAACCACTCAAATCAAGTGGTTATTCCACTCTTTCAACTTGTTTTCTCGCTGATGAGATTACATTGATATTAAAATCTCTATTTAGGATTACGAAACACATAGAGTTCGTTGGCGTTTATCTTGCATGCTCAAATGATTATTTCACCCGCTCAAGCGATTATCTCGTTGATAAAATTATATTAGTATTATAATATTTGTTTAAAATTATGAAACACATAGAATTCTTGGGTGATTATCCCATCCGTTCAAGTAATATCTTGCTCAAACAAGTGATTATGTATTATGTCCCTCGATCTTCCAAGTTACAAGTTATAGAAATTTTTTTATTTATTAGTGACACATGTATGTCGCATTCCCTAGGTGATTATAATGGCCAAAAAAATAATTATGTGCTATGCATAGGTATAGCACGATGATTATCTTACCTACATGCTCAAATGATTATTTTGATCTCTCAAGTGATTATCTCGCATATGTAGATAAGTATACGTGTCATGTCTTGGTCTTCTAAACTACCTATTTTTAAAAGATTTTTTATTAATTAAATGACACATCTATGCCACATTGCTACAATTCAAAATCATAAAATGATCTAAGAATCTTATTAAAGAAGTTGAATAGTTATAGAATATTACAGTCATAAAGTAGAATTTTATGATCCTATGGTAGATTCTTATAATCGTATAGTAACATCTTTTGGTCTCAGGTAAAATCCTATAATTCTATATAGTAACTATAATTTTTATCAATTTATCTCCAAATCTATTTTCTATCTTATTCCACGTATATATATATTTCTCTTAATCCTATGACTCTTGACCCCGTATTATTTTGAAACATGTCTTGAAAATGAGTTGTATCAAAGAAAAAATGACTAAGATACTACTAAGACAATGAAATCGGTTATTGATGTAAAATATTGACAAAAAAAAATATAATATCAATCTAAATGGTAAAATAAATATATTAAATTTTATGATATTATTAATTATTAAATTCTATTAAATTTAAAATTAAAAATTTTTAAGATCATATTAACTTTATAATAAAATAAGCTTTAGTTTAAGCATTACATATAGTTTACGTAGTAACTTAACGTGTGTGAATATAATTAAAACTTCTTTTATTAACTTTGTATTTTTTTTTATCTTGATTTATTGAAGTTTCAAAAGCTAATAATGATAGAAAAATATGAACAAATTTATGACCGAAAATTATGAACGCAATTATATAGTATCTTGTTTTGAATTTTATTATCTTAAATGATAGATATTCAAAAAAATAGATATTTAATTTAATTAACATAAACTATATTTCTGATTTAATAAATTAGAATATCCTATTATAAACACGTCTAGCTAAGTGAATCGAGCGCAGAGTCCAATTTGCCTCATGCATGCATGGGAAATAGACGTCTCGAACTTCTAATCGTAATTTGCTAAAACAGAGGCAAATGAAATGATGGTGGTAGAAAATTTTGAACGAAGCTGGAGACGGAAAAAGTTAGAAGAAACTTGCTAGAGAATTCCTATCCATTGCGTAGTTTAAGTACCTTCGGGATTAAAGGATAAAAATGTCATTTGATATCCAAAACAACGCAAAAATCCACCGGTGGAACCAACAAATGTACCACTAACTTCGAGATTTCCAGCTGTGTCCCAACATTGTCGTTCTGTTCCGAGCCTCCTCAACCTTTAACCGAACCATAGTCTAAAAGCAAACTCGAGTTACTTAACCATAGCCAACTAACCCTTTAATAAACCCCACTCCACTTTCATTCTCTAACTTTACTCCCTCCCCACTCTTCCTCACTCTTGTTTCCGCCATGGCTGCCAATGCAGTGAAATGCATGTTCTTCCTCTGGGTATCTCTACTGTCCATTTCCTCCATTGCCAACGCTCACAACATCACCCAAATCCTGGAATCAAACCCAGACTATAGCGAATTCAATAACTACCTCTCCCAAACAAGGCTCGCAGACGAAATCAACTCACGCCAAACCATAACCGTCTTAGTCTTCAACAACGCCGCCATGTCTTCTCTCACCTCCAAACACCCTCTCTCCGTCATTAAAGACGAACTCAGCCTACATGTCCTCTTGGACTTTTTCGATCCTAAAAAACTCCACCAAATCTCAAACGGAACCACCGTAACAACCACCCTCTACCAAACCACCGGAAATGCTCCCGGTCAGGTAGGATCCGTTAATGTCACTGATTTAAAAGGCGGCGGTGTTGGATTTGGGTCTGCAGTGCCTGGATCGAAGCTGGATTCACAGTATGTGAAATCTGTTAAACAGGAAGGGTACAACATCTCGGTTATTGAGATTAGTGCCCCCATCATTGCTCCGGCTCTATTAACGGCTCCGGCACCGACAGCTTCCGATGCGAACGTAACGGCGTTGCTCGAGAAAGCTGGATGTAAGACGTTTGCGTCGTTGATTGTTTCGAGTGGGGTGCTGAAATTTTATCAAGGGCAGATGGACAAAGGGCTGACGATTTTTGCTCCAAATGATGAAGCGTTTAAGGCGAAAGGTATTCCAGATGTGTCCAAGCTGAGTAATGCTGAACTTGTTTCACTTCTTCAGTACCATGCGCTTAATACCTACACACCGAAAGGGACATTGAAGACTACCAAGGGTTCACTCCCAACTCTTGCGACAAACGGTGCGGGTAAATACGATCTATCGGTTACAACAGCCGGAGATGATGTCACTTTACATACTGGTGTCGGTTCTGCGAGAGTGGCTTCTACTGTGATGGATGCTACTCCGGTTGTTATTTATACCGTTGATAGCATACTTCTTCCTCAAGAGTTGTTCGGCAAATCACCGAGTCCAGCTCCAGCTCCTGCTCCGGAGGCTAAATCTCCGTCTCCAGCACCGGCTACGGCTCCTTCTCCGGCCGCCGAAGCTCCATCGCCGGTAGCGTCTCCTCCTGCTCCGCCTATGGAGACGCCAGAGGGTGCTCCTGCTGGTGGTCCAGCTGGTGGTCCTGCAGATGCTAAGTCGGAAGATAGTACGGCAGGTAATGGTGTCGATCAAATTGGATTATCGGCGCTGATGAGGGTGGTTTCCGTGTTGTCGTCCGTGATTGCCGTGATGGTTATGTCCTAGATTGGAATTTCATTTCACGTTTGTTAATTTATTTATATTTTAGTGTTTTTTTTTTTAATTTTGTTTGGAATGTACGTAGATTTGTACGTTCTGAAAGGAGTCTTGTAGTTGTAGCCCAGCTGCGCATTTTAGCAGCTGAGTTTGATGATGGTCGATGGATGTTGGAGTGGTGATGAGATGTTGTCGGCCACGGTGATTCAGAGGTTCTGTTCCGAAGAAACGCTCTGGTTTTCGGCCCTTTTTTTTATTTATTTATTATTTTCTTCATTTTCTTGTTCAGCTTTTCGTTTCTTATTTGTTTATTAATTTAAGTGAAATTGAAAGATATTTTTAAGTTTATATTGTTAATTTACACTCCAGCGAATGATAAGTTTATGTTTTTATTTATTTTAAATTTAGCTATTTGTTATCAATATATTGTTCGCCGAATCAGAAAAATTAGATTCACCCGGCCAATGTATGCATTTCTTAATAATTTAGTTACAATTAATTTTTGATAATTGAAGCATTTAATAGACACTAATGTTATATATATTATTCCGTTACATCCTTAATATTTAAAAGATTGCAGTAGTTTAAGATTACAATTTAATTAACAATTATTTTTAATATATATTAATAAGAAATAAATATATATTATAAAATAATTCTTAATAAGTATATAAGAAGTACATTATTATATTATAATACATTATATTTTGATAAAAATTAATGATCAAATATATAATTAAAATATGCTGTAATAATTTTTTAAATACAGATATAATAATTAATAAGTTACTAAAGAAAAGCTAAATGCACAAAATTTAAAATAAAATATGGATAGTTAGTGGTGGTCATTTTTTTTTATAAACAGTTACTTTAATATAATACTTGAATTATTTTCATCAATATTGACATTTAATATCAAATATCTTAAGTATTAACAATTTATAATTCTAAAAACTGCTACATAATATAGGCCATTATCAAATATCATTTTTTTTAAAGTAACCAAATTATAAATAAATTGTCCTATGCTTTTATTCATTATCATTACATATGATCAAACTAAAATACTTATTTGATATGTTCCGGCGTAGGCATACACACTCAACTTCAGCACTTCAGTTCTTTCCACTGCGTGAAGACAACAATTATAGTAAGAAAATAGAGATTATAATCACTAAAATAGCTAATATAATTATCACAATACCTAACATAATTACCCTAAAAGTACACACGATCACTGTTACATAAAGATATAATCATTATATAAATATATACAATAACTACATTTGTTAAATGAATACCATAAAAGTATAGCAGATATAATCATTATATAGATTTACACAATATTGACGTTTTGTACCAAATATTTTAAATATCAACAATTTATAACTCTAAAAACTGCTGTATAATATTAGATATGATTAAATATTATTTTTTTGTTTTAAAAAGTGACCAATATTATAAAGGAATTGTTCTTCATTTTTATTCATTATTATTACATATGATCAAATATCAATACTTATTTGATATGTTTGCTCGGCTTCAACACTTAATTTTTTCACCACATGATGACAACAATAAATAAGAGTTAAAAAAACATAAATTATAATCATTAAAATAGCTAATATAATTATCACAATAGGTAATATTATTATCCTAAATATATAAAAGATCACTGTTACAAAAGACATAATAACCACACATTTGTGACCTGAGTACCATAAAAATATTCATAAGAAATTCATTGGCGCACATAATTCTTATAAAAATAAACATTAGATAGTGATAACCATGATAGCTATAATCATTACTAGGATGTACACAATCAAACTATCGGTCAACATAATAAATATAATAAATCACATAGTGACCCAAAAAATATACATAATGACCATGACATTAAACGTAATAACTATAGAAATATATATAATAATAGAGATAATAAACAGAATAACATAACATGTCTAGTACAATAGTCTATCAATGAATAATCACTCACATTTCTTTTTAAAACATAAATAGTAAAATAAAAATATATTTTTTACCCTAAAAATATATCAACATGAGTGCTTTTTAATAGAAAAAAATTATCAAGGCCATTATGATATTATTTATTTAATAATTTAAATTAAAGATAAACTATTTTTAAAAAATAATATCATGGTTCATATCATGTATAAATGTGACCGTATGCAACATATAATCAGCATGTTTCAACTTAAAAAAACATGCACATAATCACTAAAATAGTTCACCCATTGTCACATATGCCTCAATTCGTACCAAAAAATAACGAGACACACTATCACACCATGGTATCTAATAATTTGACACCAAACATTACTTTCACATAAGATCCTTGTATCCAAAACATAAGTTTTAAACCTTCTAATGATCATCTAATATTGTTATATATCCCCCGAACAAATGATTGATAATCCTCGATAATATTATGTGTATAGATCTTTGAATTCGACACATGATTAAATGCACTAAAGTACTTAATTCCATTTAAAAATTTCAGAGTGTGTAAATTTTGCAACAAATTATTTTTTGAATCACATATGCAAATCATGTCTAAACTTACATATATTTTCTCTCCACCTGCATTGATTGACAACATGCACTCATTTATAAACTCAACAACCTAAGAACCAGAGCTTTAATAAATCTATCATGAAAATAAAGTATTATCAATGATATTACTAGAGAATTTTGGATACATGGTCTTTACAATACTTTGAATTGGATCGTTAAAATATTTTACTAAAACATTACCTAAATTTTATGTTGATGTATGACTATCATTAGGACTTCCAACTATTTCATTTTAATGCTTGCAATATCCATTCTAAAAATTGTTGTAAGTTAACACATTCATTACCTTAGGTAAGTTTTTACATCATCATAAGATTGTACAATTTATCCATAAATATGAAGAGTTAATAGGTATATAAATAATATCTTATTGTCCACCCTTAAAACTCATTGCTAATACTTGATGAAAATCACCACCAAGAACCTTCTTTTTATTATCTCCTAAAATATTTTTCATAATTTAATCCAATACTTCAAAGGAATATTGGTTATTTATTGGAACTTCACCTCATACCATGAGTTTACATGAAAATAAAATAAAATTGTTTACTCAATTTGAAAAATGATTCGGTTTATTTTTTATTTTTATGTTAGATGAAAGTATTAAAGAAGAGCAATATTAAGCTTACAACTTATTTACAACTTTATCACAATATGTTGTCCATTCATATATTTATTATATAAATAGAACCACACTTTGTGAGATAGTCGTAAATAAGTTAGTTGTAAGTTTAGCTTTTTTTATTACAAAATTGCTGAAATTTATATTAAGCATCTAGAATAATTTGTTAGATGTTCCCAATGCCCTTTTTGTAATTATATAAACGTTTTAACTTAAAAAAAAGATAATTAAAGTATGTGGAGTTATTGTTTCATTTTTCACTCTACTATATTTGTAGTTTTTTTTTTAATTTTAAAATAAATTATTGTTGATTTGGATTATTAAAGAAAACACCAACATGTTTCTCGGTTCCCCCTTTCTAAATAGATACTCATATTATTATATTTTTAATGTAAAAAATTACGTGATAAACTTAATCATTATATGTAATAAATCTCATTATTATAATAAATCTAAACATTATATGTAAACCTAATTGTTCTATATTATGTACCTAATCATTGTATATGATGAACATACTCGTTATATTTAAGGAACCTAATTGTTATATATAATGAATCTATTATTATATATCATTAACATATATATTATATATAATGAATATAATCGTTATATGTCATGAAACTAATCATTTACACGGCGATACCATAGACAATCATATTATCTTTTGAAATGAAACTAATCATTTAATATTACTTTTTGAGATAAAACTAATAATTTATATATTAAAAGTTGATGAACATATACATAATAAAATTTATATAATTAATAAACATGCCTCCATATCTATAAATAAGAATGACAAGATTATAAAGATTATCATATGTTCATCTTACTTGTTTAACATATTTATAAATAAAATATGAAATTTATAAAAATGATCCTATAAAATAAAAATTATAAAATTACAAAAATAACGTTGGGTCTATAAATAACAATCATTAATTTAAAAATAATTCGGTGTACCTAAATAAATTTAATAAAATAAAAAAAATTAAATTTATGTATCTTAATAAAATTTATGGAATTGTAAAAAATAATCTCACATCCACTTTACAAGTTGCCCCCACATCTATCATATGAGAATTGTGGAATCGGACGGTGGAGATCGATTGCCGGGCACTGGATCACGTGACGGGCGATCAAGTTGTTCTGTGGTTGAGCCGTCCTTAGGACGGCTAAGCACGCGCTATATGATTTCGTGTGACAGTGCTTGGTCGTACGCTGTTGGGTTAACTTGGGGTCCAACCGACAGGTTTTCATTTTTCAGTTGGTTACAACTTACAATGCACATTTAATGGCACCACGTGGTGACCACGCAATTGGGTAATTTAAAACACAGGATTCAAAATTAACCCAAAAAGCTGAGCTTAAGGCTTTTAGAATATAAATGTTTTCTATTTGTTTTTCCATTTTAAGGTCGAAAAACCATGAATTGTTTGTTTAAAGAGCATCGGCCTTCCATTGCATCTTCATCATCTCGGATTCAATTCTCGTGCAGGACTCAAAAGTAACTGTGTAAGTGAATCGAGTATAACTTTTTTAGTTCATGCTTACTTTTTCAATATTAGTTTTAAACTATTTTTATTCAAAATATATGGAGATAAAACCGACCTGCTAGAAAGCTTATATCTAAATAAAAGAAAAGGAGAAACACTTTAAAAGATGATTTTTAATCTGTTGGATCCTAAATAAGTGTTGACCGCCTTTATCCAAATACCACCACTTCGTCACTACCACTATTACACATGCTAATGCTACTGCAACCACAACCACAACCTCCATTATTTTCATTGTTGCGGTGACGCTGGCGGTAGCCGTACTAGCATTGATGGTGTTTAAATGAAAACATTTTAAGAATTGAATCAACTTTAAAAATAATTCTACATTAAAGAAACTGGATTCAAATATTTTGAGAACTATAAACAAGAAATTTTGAAAGCATTTGAGCCCCCTAAGGCCCTAAGGGATTTGGACAGTAGATGGGTCAGAATTAGTCACATAGGTTAACAAGAAACCCATACGTATTTAACTGCGTATGAGCTCGATGAACACAAAGTACATTGGCCTAGGACGTCCTGTAAAAATCAACTAAAAACCTCAGCTAATAAAAATGAAAAAAAACGACAGCCCTCGCACATTGAATGCTCACTTTATAAGCTGATACTATAAACAAAAACACAGGCGGCTCTTGATAAAAGCAAACTATGTAATTGACTATGGAGTAAACGTAAAGTGTCGGCATCCTTATTATATACAACAAGAGGTTTGAGTATGAACTGGTACTGAATATAGAGGTATGATCCTTCGTTGTTTTTCAGCTGGGGGTCCCGGGATGAGTAAGCAGGATAAGTACACATACGGATTGGGAGCTTTCTGACCCATTCTATAACAGTACCATGGGGGCTGCTAATGTCCCACAAGTAACAGTATCGGATATGCTGCAGGATCTACTTTTCTGGGTATTAATTCACTCTATCTATTGCTTTCACTCATCAAACTAAGCTTTCCTCTAGTTCAGTTTCAGTTTCCTCGTAGTTATCTGGGTAGAGTTCAGGACATTAGTTAGAGAAGACCTTCTGGGTAGAGGTCAGGATCTACTTTTCTGGGTATTAATTCGCTCTACCTATTGCTTTCACTTATTAAACCAAACTTTCCTCTAGTTCAGTTTCAATTTCCCCGTAGTTATCTGGGTAGAGTTCAGGACATTAGCTAGAGAAGACAACAACGATGATTTTCAGTGTCATCAACACCTTCTGGATATCATTGTTTCCCCCTCATTCTACTTCATATTAACACTTCACAGTCCCTGCAACCTCCTGTGGGGATGCCATCATATGCTTCAATACAAAAGGAGTTAATATTATCGCGAAATAAATAATGAAAATCTAATCTGAACCAGTAAACTAATGAAATAAAAACCTTCGGGATGATATCATTCATCCATCTTCTAGGAACTCCTTGTGCACATGCATGCATGTTGTGCTGCAGTACTTATAGTTATACCGATGGAAGGGTACTTTACCAACTAAAGATGCCTCACAGCACGAACATGCATCACTTGCTCCAGTCTTTTTTGGTTGCGAGGTGCTAGGTGAAGCAGTCGAGGAGTTGGTGCCTTGAGCAACCACAGCTGCTGCTATTCTTCTTTCAGCAGCTGCTGCTCTCTTTTCTCTGTCTTCTGCTAATTTCCTCTTCAGTTCCTCCTAACAGGGCAAAAGACATAATTATGGAGAAATTCCAGTTGCAAAGTCAATTTTAGGCTCTCCACACAGAGGTGGCTCAAAAAGCGTAAGATATGATCACGTTTAGGGAAGAAAGGCAGTAGGATAACCTCTTTTGATAATGAAGGCCCGGTGACTGGTTTTGATTGACCCCTCAGAACTGCAGGAGGTACTCTCCGATTCTCTGGCACACTAGCAACTTTCTGAGCCTCTGCAGCTTGAGCCTGCAACTCAGATCACATAGTTCAAACAGCTTTCAAAATATGTTCTCTCACAAACATACTAGGTAGCGTTTTTTGTAGAGTTAGGATGATGACAATGATAACCTTCTTAATGACATTGTATATTATACAATAGACTGTTTCAACTGACACACTTTTGCCTGAAATCAAGGACTCGAGGAAACTATCTAACGTTCCACTGATGGCCAAGCTAAGCTAAATCCAGGCAGAATGCTCCCAACACTTCCCCAGTTAATACAGGTTGTCAATGTTAGCTGGCCAAATGTCCGAAAAAGAGTCTTTTCCATGGATGGCACCTTGAAATCATATGCTTGACCAAATATCAAACAGAACTCCATATCTATAAACATTTACAATATTCGATAGATTACATTGGTCAAAAGGAGCAGTAAACATATATTAACATCACTTCTGAATTCTGAACCAAACATACAAGAATACATAAACATTGTTATATCAATCCCAGACCCTGACATTGACGACTCAAAATGGGATGTTGTATATCAACCAATTGACTCATAAGAATACCAATACCATTTTGGGAAAGATGACTTAAGGCTAGCTGATTTACTTAAGTGTGTAATATTGGGTTACCTTCAGACTGTTGATCCACATTAGACCTCATCTGTCTACTGAAAAAATCATTGAGCCAAACAACTGCTGTCAATAATTAAGTTCTCTCAAGTCAGTTCCAGAAAGGATCCATGGAGAGAGACCATTGCCCAAAATGCCTAGGCCCTAAGGTTAGGAAGGCATCACCATGCAACATATTTGAATCCCAAATTCACCGTAATCTAAGCCTAACTAGTTGGATCAACAGATAGTTCTATAACTTTACTTCATCTAATCTCGGTCAGGAAAAAAATGCTCCCTTTTGTTTCTTAAAAAATGTTCTTTTGGCAATTTATACATTATTTTAGAAGTCAATAAATATATCGCTAATATTATAATTACATCCTTAATTGAAAAACAATATTACAATTAATGCATAGAAAGAGAAAAAAAAGGGAAAAAGTGAAAAATAAGCACTAGCTTCTCATAAAATACTTTGTTTAAATACTTAAGTATGCTTAGTGTGAGAATCTATGTGGTAATCTAAGTGGGTTCGTAGAAAGCTAAATCATCATTTGATTCCGTCATTTGATTCATTCTGCTAGGTGATTGGCTGAGTCAGTCTGTTATAGGGGTGAAATTGCTATGTAGCAGAGTTGGTTAGCAGAGAGAGGAGGACAGGGAAAATTGAGTGAATTGTGGGAGAGGTCCAGGCTGAATACCTGGAATTTGGGGTTAGACCAAACACCTTAAATTATCAATGTTACTTCTACAATTTTATTATAATCTCAACTGCATTTTCTCTTAAATTTCAACTCTGTTAATTGCTGTAACTGGTACCTAATAGAGTCATAATAGAGAGCAACTTCCAAAAAAAAATAGAGTAGAAACTATGCACACCTGAGCTTTCTTCTCTTTTTCCCTTGCTTTCCGCAATTTCTTCAGCTCCTTTTGTTTTGCTTTCCTCTTGGCGTCTTTTTCTGCCTGAAATGGAAATCAGGTCAACGTTTTCCAATGGAATCTAGGGCTTGGAACCAATAACTAATACAAGGAAAAGGAATAGTCAGCTCTGTCGGGAACCAACAATAGGGGAAGGGAAAACAATACAGTTAGCTAGTAAGTAGGTAAAGCAACAAAAGGGATAGACAGTGGATGAAAACAATTTTACGTTTACAGACAACGATGCAATGCAAAAACGCAGTCTAAACTATTCAAAGAAAGACACCTGCTTTGCAGCTTGAGCCTCCTCCAATTCCTTTGTTAATGCACTTGGCACCTTGGCAGTATGCCAGTCCCATTTGTCAATGTTTGAAGCCATGAAGCGTCTAAAGTTGTTCCTTGCTTCCTTATCAGTAGCAAGCATATAAGGAGTTTTTCCTGTTTCATCCTTAATTGTTGGGTCACAACCCTGCTCCAGGAGCTCCAGAACAAGTTCAGCATTGCCAGATTTTGCTGCATCATGTAGAGGAGTCGAAATGTTGACTTCTTCCAACTCGCTTTCGCCAGAAGCAGACTGATCATCAGACTTCTTAAAACTTGAACAAACTTCAGCAGATTCACTGTTACTTGGTTCATTAGTGGTGTCTTCCAGGCTTATATTGCTTTCTTTCACTACTGAATCCTCTGTATCTGGAGCTTCTTTCTCAAAAACCTCGTAGGCAATTTGGGTCAGTTGGTTATATATACGCTTGGCTTCCTTAAGAGTAGGCCTCCGAACTATCATCGGAATGTTTCTAACAGCACAGTGCTGGTCACTAAAGAGTGCCTTAGCCCCTTGGAAAAAGAGTTGGTGGTTACTTGAAGGAGCATGGATGAAAACACAGGTCGCTACATCAAAATAAGGTTTCCATGAGCCAAGTAACTCTTGAATATCCTACAATAAGAAACAATATTTTAGCTGGTAAAGATATGAATCTATTTCAACAGGAATTTAAATGTTAAAATGTAGAAACCGGATATGCAATATTCCACATTATTTATGGTGCAATTTTTTTGAAGTCATTATCTGACATAGCACAGTATTGAAAGGGAAGCTACTCTCCAATGAATGAGAGAGAGAAATTGTATAATTAATTACTTGTCTCAAAGAATAGGATAGAGAAATAACTCCTGTTCAGTATTGCAAATATTAAAAAGAATCAGTAAAAGATCCCAGTGGTGCACAAAATGGGATAAAATGTAAACAAATCTTTTGTAACCCTGACTAGCATGGGACCAAGGCCCGTGGGACCAAGATATATGTACCATCCAATAGGACAATACCTTCTTCAGAGCAAGTTCGTTATACTGACGAAGTGAAGCGCCTGCTGAATGTATACTCCTGCCACCAGCATCTTTTGATGACTGCTTCTTACCAGCCTTGGCCCTAACTACGTATCTGCAAGAAAAGGAGAAGTCGTGAAACATCATGCTCCTCTCAGATGAAAGAACTCAAATGATGAATAAGACATAATATTGAAGGTCCGTAGCAGTGCCCAACTTCATGTGTCATGTTCAAACAGTAGAAATAAAGGAAAAGAACTAAACCAATCCACGTATCAGCTGCATGAATCCAACTGCGTCAATGTACATTATCAAAAATAAAAATAAAGTGGAATTCCACAAAACTTGATAGAACAGAGGAGTACAGATTTTGGACAAACCCAAATTGATATTTGTCATGTGTTGCTTAATGGTGTAATGGATCTTTATGACTCTTCGGCTGTTGACCTATTTTGGTAAGACTCCATGGCCCCTTATTAACCAAAAAATGAGACTTCCTATCTACAATGAGATCGATAAAATTGTCAAGACTGCACTGAAGGGAGAATGCTCTGTTCAATTACTTGACGAAGTAATCATTAAGGACCAAACCATGCCAGACCACAAAAAGGCCACTGCCACCACTCACTAACTTCAAGACAAATTCTATCCGAGCAAAACAATATTTATAACAAAGTTGATCATGCACCCAAATCCATGCATATTTTAGTTGGGAGCGGCCATGATTAGCATGGTCCGCCAAAAATAATCAAGGAAGACAAGGATTATAGTTCTTAACGTTCAGATATTTCCCCTCTTTTTGCAATATAAATGAGCAAAGCCTGCTGACCCTTGTCAGCTTCATTGATCAACTAGATTGATATCAATAATGACACCAAATGAGGACAAGAGACTAACAATGGGAGGGAACTCGATTGGAAGACATACTAACCTGTGAAATGTTTTGTGAACAACAACAGTGTTTCCATCAAAGACACAGCCTGCAAAATGCCCTCCTCTTGCCAGCAAAACAACCCTCAAGGAGGTATTATTTCTAGGCTCATGACTCAGAGCTTTTAACTTGGCAATAACATCACTTTCTCTCAAGCAAAGCCTGAGCCTGTCTCCTTCAGCAAAGGATGACTCGTAACTCTCTGAGGATACATTCTCAGAATCATTCAGAACTAAGCACTTCCATACAGAAACTCTATCTTCAGACTGCAGCTGGATAAATAATTTGTTTTTACTCAGTTGGCTGACTCCCTCATTTACAATTGTTGAAGCTCGTGCTCCACTCTCATCTTCATCTTCAGACCCAGATATACTCGATACATCAAAGTCTCTTGGAAACGAGTCAGATGTCTCGTCCAGATCTTCCTCCTTCACAATATCTTTTCCGGCAAGGGTTAGCTTGACCTAAGAATGCACATTAACATCCAAACTCAGAGACTAGAGGCACTAGTAAGTAAAAATAGCAGGAAATTTTCTATATCAAGCATAACATGCAAAGGAAGAAAAGACAAAGGAATTGAATGGCAGTTTTAACTTCAGAATTTATTCAACATGATACCATTCATGCAGTACTGTTTCCAATTCACTCAGATATTATAACACTAACAATCATACAGCATAAGAAACAGCTACTAACAAAAAAGGGAGAGAATTTTTTCATTTGTTTCTTCTCACAAAGAAGCTAATACAAGATAGACTTACAAGCTATAACAAACGCAAGCACAGAGAATGGGTAGCTTGCCGTCTGCATAGAATGGAAGATCAAGATGCAGAAACATTGAATCAGACAATTTGACAACAATGTAATAAGTTCGAAGTAATATGTGCCAGCCTTCATAACCATTTGACAATGCTGCAAAATTTAACTGTAATATTCATCATAAAATCTAAAATTTCAGTAAATAAATCAACATATTAGCAGCATTCGTTTAAAACCTTTAGGCCAAAATTATAGAATAGAAACCTACAGCAACTTGTAGCAGGTTAGAATAAAGGAGGAAGATTGTCCATCAAAGCACATATTAATAGCCGATAAAAGAGGAAGAGCAGAAGAGAGAAATAGTTCACATTAAAACGATGAAAATCTGACTTGAAATGAGATCGTTGTTCCTGAAGCGACTCGAACTCCATTTTACAAGTATTACAGGACAATCTCAACGAAACATCCTTGACATTTACTTCAACCTTTTCGTCAATTCCTAAGCTTTCTCCTTGATCAAGAGTTATAGAAGAGTCGTTTTCCGAGTCATAGTTTCGCGTGACGACGCGTTGCACATCTACAAGCTTGTGTTCGCCGCCGCTGTGGGAAGTAAGTAGACGGCTCGAGCCAAAGAAGTCGAGGGGAAGGTCGAATACAGAACGGTGTATTTTATCCGGCAATTGGTCGCTGCGAGTCGTGCTGATTCTTCTGCTGCCCCGACCTTCGGTTGCCATCGCCGCCGCTTAATCGGATGAGCGGCTGACGAGCTTACCCTGGCTGACAAAGGGCAAAATGCAATTATGAAGAATAGGCTTTTACATCTTAAAAATAAAACGATGTCGTCTGAAGGGCTTATTCCGGTTTGACTGGTTCGAGGTCCGAAGAAAAACCCATGCACCGGCTCTATGCTCCCAGAATTCTGTTGAGACTGTATACAGGAAACAAAACGAGGATTCGCATGCTGTTGATGCTTAAACACCACCAGTAACAATAATATCAGCAGACTCGGGTTTCTCTGCTATCTTCCTCCAGCTCAGACAATGGTTCGTGTATCGTCTCTGTTAACATTTTTATTTTTATTTTGTCTCAAAGCGGAATTCCGTCGAACATTTGGCATGCAGTTTTGTTGAGCTTTCTGCCGTTCCTTTTTTTTTTTCTCTCTCTTTTGCTCTTCCTCTTCTTGGGTTTTACTGCAGTCAGTAACACTTCATACGAATCTTGGCGACATCAAGTGCGAAATTTTCTGCGATGAAGTTCCCAAATCAGCTGAGGTATTTAATTTACCCCTCCGCTATCTTCTTTTCCGCCTTTTGTTTTGCTTTTCGTTTCGCCTTCAGATGCCTTGTTTGTTTTAGCTGTGAATTTCTATTACTGAATTTAGATGAAGTTGATAGTTTGACGGGATTAAAAATAATTTAAAATCAAGATGACAAAATATTCATTCTTGGATTTATAATTTAAGAAAATCAGTAAGATTGAGGTTGTTAAAAAAGGTGTAGTGCAAAAAAGGATTTCTTGATGAGCACATACGGCTCCTGCGTTGTGGCCGTACATGCAAACCTTGTTGCTGGGTTGTCGCCCAACTATATTTTAAACCATAATCATGGTTTCATTTTTAATTTACGGAGGTGTATATATCTGGGCCCATCCAAGTAACGGGGACATGAAGCTTGAACAGTTGAACCTCAGGTTATGGTAAGTTTTTAGTTTGTAAAATCATAGTAATTCGATAAGATCCTAATTGTTATTTGGGAGATCGAGAGACTTATTCTTTACTATGAGGCATTCTGAGGTTTTGGAGAACTGTAATGGAGAATGATAGGCAATGTTAGGTACATGCATGTCTATCTAATTTTCATATGTTCACCACAGTGACTGACTGCTAGGGTTGTAAATGAGTTGAGCTAGTTCGGTATTCAGTTCAAATCGGCTTGTTAAAAGCTTAGTTTGGCTTGTTTATTTAGTTAAATGAGCCGAGCCCGACCCTTACTTTTAGGCTTGTTTATTAAATGAGCCGAACCCGAGTTTGAAAAAGCTCGGCATGGTTTATTTTTTGGCTTTGACTCGTGAGCTCGGCTCAGCTCAGCTCGTTCGTTTAGTTAAACGAGCTGAGCCCAAGCCCAGGGATATTCAGCTCAGGTTGGTTCGTTTACAGGCCTACTGAACTTTGCTGGGACAAAAAACAGCAAGGAAAGTAATATGAATTCCAAAATCCTTAAGAATTGCTTCACTGTGTAGACTGAGTTTTTTATTTGTGTTATGTGATTCTATCCTTCCTCCTGATAATTTGAGTGGTGTATCTGCTTGCAGAACTTCTTGGCACTATGTGCTAGTGGCTATTATGATGGGACCATATTTCATCGAAATATTAAAGGTTTTATGATCCAAGGTGGAGACCCAACTGGAACAGGCAAAGGGGGCACTAGTATTTGGGGGAAAAAGTTCAATGATGAGATTAGAGAGTCTCTCAAGGTATGCCAGTCTCTGCTTCAAGAACTTTCATAGTAGATATCTGATGTCATATGTCTGCCAATGGTTCCATCAAGATATGACTCCTAGACATGTAAACTGAATAGAAAACAAAGCCATGTTGTCTCCAACTTGAAAATTTTGACTGCCATCAGAATATGGTCTTTTAGCAATCTGTTCAAGTATCATAAATCCTAAGTGCTTTGTTGAGATCACAGTGTATCTGGGTAAATTTGGATTCCATTCAAACCCTAGATATGACTAAAATTAGAACTAATTATATTCAAAACTAAATTGGAGTATTGCATTATCCGGTACATTATAGGTTAACTTGTCAGATATAGCAAGTGCATAATTGAATCTGATCCCAGTTTCTTATTTGACTGTTCGTTCTAATCTAACTGAAAATAAGTTCAACAATAGGATTGTTCCTAATGAAGATGCAATTAGATGAAATCTCTTTCAACTTTAAGATTACTGAAGGGCCTAGCTTTAGTATGCTGCTATGCTAGTTTCCTGATTCTTGCAATCCCATATCTTAATAGGGTGTATGATGTGTGAAAATGGACATTCTTATTTACCCTTTTGACCTTACAGAGTTGGCTTGAAGCCTGAATTTCTGTTATAAAATTGAGCGGAACATAGTATCTGAACATGGGTCCAGTTTGGCAGTGTTTGAAAAGACCCGCCTAAGGCACAAGGCGAAGAGGTATGTCTTCCTCTTTTATTCTATGCAAGGCGACATTAGCTAGGCACTGTTAAGGCACACTAGTCGCTCAACTTTCGTATTTAGGTTATTAACAATGATTTAATCTCATTCAGAAAGTTATATAATCAATATTGTAACTAAATATTAGGTTAGGAAGGAAAAGGAGGAAAAAAAGATTATGGAAGACCCACAAACATGCTTTGAAAAAAGAAAATATTTACTAGGGAAGACAAGAAGTCTTTGACCAAAAAAAAAAAGGAGAAAGAAGAAAAGACACAGATATGTGACAGAAGCTGTTATCAAAGCTATCAAAACTGACGTGCTCTTTCCCCAAAAAACAGAGACGCTTAGTTCTTCACCAAAAGAAAGAAGAAAACAACTATTCTTAGGCTCAAGATCTGGATTTGATTCTCTAAAATATTCTCCTGGTAATTTTTTCCTTCCTCTATTTTCTCCTGGTAAAACAACTTTCTTCTCTCTCTAAAATTGTTATTTTATTGATTTTTTAAGTAATTTTGGTGCCTCACTTAATCTAGGTGTGCAGGTTCACCTTGTGCCTAGACTTTAGACCTTTATCGCCTAGGTGCACCTTAATGTCTATTGGTAGAATAGTATCTTTCTGATGTGAAGTAATAATATAGTTGAAGTAATAATATTGTTTGGTAAACACAACTTATTTATGTATGAATCTTACTGATATTGTTGTAGAGTCACTTATATGATCTAAAATGAATTAATGTATAATGGTACTTTTGAATATGCAATTTTTTTTAATAAGATGTAATCTTATAATAGCTTTATTTAATTTGTTCATTTATTTTTATCTTACAGATTTTTTATTCTTATTATTCATTTATTAATATTAGTCTAATTTATTGATTATTTATTTATAGTTGTGATAGATATATTTTTTATGAATTATTAGTCTGCAATTATAATGAATATTATACTTATTAACTTGCTATTAATAATTATAATTATTTTTTTATTGAATAATTATTTATAATAATGATTAATATCATTTTTATTAATTTTTAATTTATCATTACAATTAATATTACTCATTTTAATTATAATAAATATTATTTGAATTGATTATTTATTTAAAATTATGATTAAAAAATATTTGAGTTATTGCTTGAAATGTCCCTCTATTTTCATAAAATGCATAAGATATCCCTATTCTAATCTACACTAGACTAAATGATCCTGTATTTTAGTTTTTATGCACAATATACCTTCCATCTATTTTATCATTTACGATGTTAATTTTTCCTATCAATTCCCATTTTATCCTTATATAATTTCTAACTTTAAATTTCAAAAAAAAAAAGAAAAAAAGAGAAAGAAAATCTTGAACGAGTTCATTGTCTTCCTCATTTATCTTCTGAAAAATCTTGAACGAGTTTGTTATCTTCCTCATTTATCTTCATCTTCTTCATCCTCCTTCTACATCTTCTCCCTGTTCGATATTTATTCATTAAATTTACAATTTTACGCATTCTTCAAAAAAATCAAATTAATTGTGGAAAAAATTTAACACTAACCAATGAATTTCTCTAAAAGGAAATGCATGTTGGTGGTGTATAAGTTAGATACGAAACTGCCTAATTATTCTTCACCTAAATTTGAAAAACCAGAACAAACATGCTCACAGTTCTAATCAGCTTGGATGAAATGGCATACTTGGATCATAAAAGTCGTGCAAACATAAGACCATCCAGATCTGGAAACACCACTAGCTGAAAACAGTAATTTTCTCAAGCACAAGCAAATGGCAACAAAATCCCACAAAAATCGGATACCCTAGCAATAAATCAAAGAATCAATAATGAATCTAGGAACTAGATCAAGCAATTCCGAATAAAGAAGCCGATCCAAAACATACAATTAAATATCGGTCCCGATATGCAATATCGGCCTATATTTATCAGATTTTAGGTCAACCGATAGACGACGGTTTTAGATTTTTACACATTTATCGATAATATATTAGTTATCAACCGATATTTACCGATTTTTGCTGATATTTATTGATATTTTCAAATATTTGTTGGGAAAAAAAATTATGTCGCTATTGCCGCTACATATAAAATATCGTTCACGACACCCCAATACCGGCAACTGCGATTTTATTGCTTGAGTTAGAGGTAAACTAAAGGATTTTTCTTTGTTTAGTTGAGTGGATGATTTTTAAACTTGAATGTATGATTTTGTGAAAGATGAGTTAAAGATATGTGAGACAACTAAAGATTCAAGAAGATGAGAAGCAAGTTATAGAAATTGGAGCATTTTTGTCACTTTGTATTAAAATATTATTTAAACTTTATTAATATATCTACCACTTTTTCAAAACTAATGGAAAACGTAAGAGAAGAGTAAGGGTATCTTGTATATCTCATTAAAATATGGGGGCCTTTTGTGTAATATCTTAAAATAATTTTATTATGTATAACTGATAATCATAATTAATATTATTCTTGTTATTTATTTCTTTATAATAATAATTGATTTTATTTGTAATAATTATTTGTTTATAGATATAAGTAATATCATTCTTATAAACTTTTATTTATCATTAAAATTGATATTTGTTATATTGATTCATTATTTATAGTTATGATTGATAATATTTTAATTAATTATCAGTTTATAATTATAATAAATACTATTCTAATTAATTTTCTATTTATAATTATAATTAATGTTTTTCGTAGTGATTAATTATCATTAATTTCATTTTTTATTACTTATTAATTAATCATTGCAATTAATATTATTCTTATTAATTAAATAATTTCAATTATAATTAATATTATTTATATTGATTGTTTATTGGTAATCATGATTATAAATATTTTTATTAATTATAAGTTATATTATTCTTATCAATTATTTCTTTATAATAATAATTAACATTATTTGAAATAATTATTTATTTATTATTTTGATTAATATTATTCTCTCTTTTTTATCCTTTGATGCAAACATAGTTCTAATTTTGTAACATGAAAGTAATGGTAGCTCCCATGCCTTTACTAATATACAGTCTTAATTTTGTTTTTATTCTTTTCTTTTTACCCTTTGATGCAAACATAGTTCTAATATTGTAACATGTAAACAGGCTGGAGCCCCCCAAATTTTAGGGTCTAAAAATCTATGAACCTTATACATTACGTGTGGGGCTACAAATGAGCCGAGTTGAGTCAAATACCTCTGGACTCAGGCTCGGTTCGTTTAAGTAAACAAATGAGCCAAGCTGAGCTCATGAATTAAAGCCAAAGAATGAACCGAGCCTCACTTTTTCGAGCTCGGACTCGGCTCATTTGACTAAACGAGCGAGCCAAATCAAGCTTTTAACAAGCCGAGCCGAGCCAAATATCGAACTGGCTCAACTTATATATAGCCCTATGTGTGCTTATAGATGCAAAACTCTGTTGTTGGTTGAATGGTTGAAGCATGCAAATGTGAATGCATTGCCATGGGTTCAAGTCCCTATTGTGATAGGGTTACTTTTTAAATTTCCAGTTAGATAATTGGGTCCACAAATCACATTGTTTATTGGGCTGGTTTTTTGCCTAGGGCCTCAAAAAGTCTAAGACTGGCCCTGTAAGTAATGGTAGCATAGGTCATGCATATGCAGGAATGTATCTTTAAATGAACTCTGTTTGATGGACCACCTATTGCCAAATTTTCTATCAAAAGAATCAGGGGACCAGTCAATAGCTTGTGGGTGAGACTTTCCTGAGAGGCATGAAATGCCTCGAGTCCCTGGTGCAGATGTCTGAAAATGATCTCTAACTGTACCACTCCGACAGAAGTTCCATATTAAGAGGTTTAAAGTGAATGTATTATCACCAACCAGCTAGCAAAATTTTTTCATCATGGATGTCTTCCTCTACTTATTGAGCACCCAATAATTTGATTAGCTAAGACTTGTTAAACGGACATTATATCCAAGGAAAGATTTGTGCGGCCTATCACTCCCTGCAATTTATTGCATTAGAAGGAGGCAGCAAATTTGCAGTATTGTGATTAGGTGAGCATTGGATTCTTATCTTCTGCCTGTGTTTGCATCATACCTCGTAGCATGGATTTCTAACTTGGAACATTCACATGTGCTAAGCTCTTCTGACAGTGGCCAAAACAGAAACAGTCTTTACAGTCCCCCTTAGATCCTCATCAAGGAGGCTGAAGGTAGAACTTTAGAACAAAAAAACTCTGCTGGGAAGAGGGAGTGGATGTAATATGTTGGGCAATCAGGTGAATTATTAAATATTGTGTGATCTATCATTGATTTGAGTTGTTCGGAAGGATTTGTGGCACTAGTGCACAGCTTTTGCCAGATTCTGGTTGTATCCCTTGCTCGCTGTCAATATAGTTGTATCAGGTCTACAGTAGCCTTGAACTTTACATCT
Organism: Tamarix austromongolica; assembly: GCA_039764185.1. Taxonomy (NCBI): domain Eukaryota; kingdom Viridiplantae; phylum Streptophyta; class Magnoliopsida; order Caryophyllales; family Tamaricaceae; genus Tamarix; species Tamarix austromongolica. The sequence goes on from CM077819.1 coordinate 13,263,502, forward strand.
GGTATTTTAGACTGGATCCAACATAATGTCATTGCCATTTTCTCCACCGGTACTCATCGAATTTATCCTATCATATGATTGGGTTCTGAAGCTGACATGAACCACCCTGGTAATTTACTGGCAGTTCAACTGTAGCCCCAAGAATTGGATGGATATCATATGCATCTGAATTCCAGATATTTTGCAATCTTAGATATTGCTGTCATCATCTGTATCAAATAATGCAATTTTAGATATTTTGTCGCTGTAGTAGTTTATTGGTTTGATTCTTTCTGTTTCTCCCAGCATAATGCAAGAGGGATACTGTCCATGGCTAATTCTGGTCCAAATACCAATGGAAGCCAGTTTTTCATAACATATGCAAAGCAACCTCATCTTAATGGCTTATACACGGTGTTTGGCAAGGTCATTCATGGGTTTGAAGTCCTTGACCTGATGGAGAAGGTAATCTCTTAGCATGCTTCAGCTATCATGAATTTGTTGCCATGGAAACAATTCTATCGTACAAGCTTACATCTCTAGTCTTCTTTTATAATTCTTAACAGAAGTTGTACTTCCTTTGTGGCTGGTGATTTTTCAACTAACTAGTTGTTCCACTGGGTATTTCTTAGCAGACACCAAATGGAGCAGGAGATCGGCCGCTAGCAGAGATCAGGCTCAACCGCATTACTATGCATGCGAATCCACTTGCTGGTGTTGTCTGATTAGAAGGATCAGTGACCCCAAAAGAGGGATCAGTAACACGTCTTGCTGAACTATTGCCCAGCCGCTGGGAAGCGAACCAATTGGGGAGCTGGTAGAATACTAGACGTCATTTCCTGATAGTACCCCATGTGTATCACGACAGAAATTATGACTTCACCTTTTACATAGTTACATCTCGGCGATCTCGCGAACTCTGAATTGGTTTCCTCAATAAACATGCTCTTCCGTCAATGCCATTGACTCCATAGTTTAGCTTCTTTTCCTTTTTTTTTTTGAGTAATTTGCTATTTGTGCTTGGGGTGTTATTGAGCTGACTCGTTGATTCATTTTATTAATTAAATAAGATGAATTTAAGCTTTCTTTTAAATAAATTGAGTTCGAGCCAGAGTATGTTGAACTCTTTTGTTTTCAAGCCAACTCATTTAGAAGTTCATTTGATAATTATTTTAAACTATGTTTGACGTTTATTTATATGTTTGTCTCATTTATATGTATTATATTATGTAGTAGCAATTATTCATTCATTTACAAAAAATTGTTTCAAACTAGGTAATATTATATATAAAGTAGTTGAATATAATAGAGATAAAAATATGAGATGTTTTATTACGATGTTAAGTTTAATAAAAATATATATTTGTATGTATAAATTGAGCCAATAACCAATTTTGTAATAAAATAAAATGAATTAAAATAATACAACTTAGTTTTTACTAGTTAATTTAGTTAGTATTGTTTATAAATGAGTTTGAATACTATTATTAAAGGTGGTTTGATTTGGTTTATGTAATAAAGAAATCAACTTTGAAATCAAGTTTAGCTTGATTCGATTCATTAATGGTTGTACATGCATAGAAGTTTTATACAACTTAAATTTAATGTTGCACCGAAATAGGTAGAGGAAAGAAAAATTGGGAATATTAAAAAAAATGAGAAAATAATAATTGTTAAAAAAAATAGGAAGGAAGATGCAATTTATTTTATTTTTTACTAATTAGATCTACTTATATGGCCCAAAATTTATTATGTAGCAGCAATTATTCAAACTCATTTATATGTATTATATTATGTAGTAGCAATTATTCATTCATTTACAAAAATTTGTTTCAAACTAGGTAATATTATATATAAAGTAGTTGAATATAATAGAGATAAAAATATGAGATGTTTTATTACAATGTTAAGTTTAATAATATATATATATATATATATATATATATATATATATATATATATATATATATATATATATATATATATATTTGCATGTATAAATTGAGCCAATAACCGATTTTGTAATAAAATAAAATGAATTAAAATAATACAACTTAGTTTTTTACTAGTTAATTTAGTTAGTCTTGTTTATAAATGAGTTTGAATACTATTATTAAAGGTGGTTTGATTTGGTTTACGTAATAAAGAAATCAAGTTTGAAATAAAGCTTAGCTTGATTCAATTCATTAACGGTTGTGCCTACATAGAAATTTTATGCAACTTAAATTTAGTATTGCACCGAAATAGGTAGGGAAAAGAAAAATTGGGAATATTAAAAAAATGAGAAAATAATAATTGTTAAAAACAAAATTGGAAGGAAGATGCAATTCATTTTATTTTTTACTAATTAGATCTAGACCCAAAATATAGCCCAATAACTTAAAAGAAAAAAAAAATCTAACACTAATCCTTAAGAATAAGTATCGCAGGACAAAAATAAAACACATTCATCATCTTCTCTTACATGATCGCGTCCTTCTCCCTCCTTATCCACCATCAATTCCCTCTCGCCCTTTTCATTTTAATTGCAGTAACAATTAGTCACAGAATAGACGCTACATATTTTGTTGAAGTTGAAGAAGCAAAGGCAACATCTTTCATTGAAGTTGAATACGCAGTGGCAGCATCTTCCATGGGAGTTGAAGAAGCAGCTCCGAACGGCGAGTGGTGGCAACACAACAAAGGAGCTATAACTGTTGTGAGCACCACAAAAAATGCCGGCAATGCAAACTAATAGCGCTTGAAGACGGCGAAGCAGAATATCAAAAGCTCATTTTAGTTTGCTGTTTAAGTGCCTCGTTCGTTTTTTTTTTTGGGCCAAAAAACATTAATGAGATAGTTTGGTGTTTTGAACGTAGTTTCCATCCGCAAAACATTTTGGGAACACAAAATGCCTCCTCATAGTCGTTTCTATGCAATTATGCTCATAGTTGAGTTTGAGTTTACTGGGGATTGTATTTATTGTTTCCTTCGAACATGCATGTGTAACCTAACCTTATTGTTCCAAAAATGAAGAATAAGAGAACATTTTCCTCTAAATATGAAGAATAAGAGAACATTTTGCTCTAAATATGAATAATAAGATAACTTTTTGCTCTAAATACGAATAATAAGAGAATGACATTTTTCTATTCATCTTATTTTGACATTAGATTAGATAAGATAGTGTAACACCAATTTTGTACTACTAAAACTTTTATTTTTAAAATATTTGCATAAATGAAAATACAAAGACATTCCTTTGAAAAAATGAATTATTATCGTTGGGAATGTTCAACATTCAGTCCAAACATAAAATTTGGATAGGATTGACGGGTAATTCCAAGATTTGATTTAAGATTAGACCAAAATTCTAGTCTTCGATCTGAGTTCCGGTCCCAAAGAAAAAAATCAGTCCTTAACCAATTTTGGTTTTATCTAGTTTGACCCAAAATCTCATCAGCAATTTACCCAAAAAAAATGGAAGAAAGGAAAATTCATTAATGATCAAAAGAATTAGATTCTAGTATATGAAATCTCTCTAGAATGGACATAATCTCCCTAATTTACTCCTCTCATAGGAGTACAAGTACCTAGCAACAACTATAAAAGTTATTTTCTTTACTAAAGATTTCCATTCACTCTAAGTTTGGGAGAAAATCTTTACATTTCGCGTAATCAAGAATTCATAGAGGCAAATATTGCATAAGGTTATTAGGGCACGATTCTTCTTCTTCTTTCCTCTAGTAGAGCAATCCATAGTTTCCAAAACTTGTGGCTAAATTCAAGTGTGACCTCTAAGGCCAGTGTTTGCGTAGGCGCATGTCCATAAGTAATTCATAACATAACATTCAAATAAAAGGTGAGACAATGATTCTTCACTCGAACATAAGCAACAATTCCCATCTTCTAGCTGGTTGTATTTGCTCAAAATGTCTTTAGTTGGTAATCGATCATGTACAGCTATCCACATCTATAATACTCCAAAAAATTTCCCTAAGATATTAAATGAAATAAAATATAGATATATATTATAATAATAATAATACTAAGAATAACAATAATATGAGATTTTAAAATTTATTATTTGGAAGTTTTATTTTAATTGCCTAGCCTAAAATAAATTATTGGTAACTTTAATTATTTTTAATTATTTTTTTAATTTCCTAAACTACCCAACAATCCCACCATCTCCCGTTCTTTTTTTCTTTTCCCTTTTTCTTCTTCTTTTCCTTTTCATTTTCTTTTTCTCCTTTCTTTTCTTTTCAATTTCTTTCTTCCTTCTTCTTTCTTTTTCTTCTTTTTCCCCCACATGGGTTGTGCTGCAGCAGCCTAGCACGCCCTCCCCTTTCTTTCCCTATGAGCAACGACCCAACTGCCCTCCTTCTTTTTCTTTTTTTCCTTTTGTCTCCCTCCCTTTTTTCTCCTTTTCTCTCCTCATCCACTACCTCATGTCTGCTACCCTACGCACACCCCCTCCCCATTGCCATTTTTACACCAACCCCCACTGCACGAAGCCAACCTCCCCTCCCCCTTTCCCTTTCTAGCCATGTAGGACATGCATGCTGGCATGCCTTTGCACAATCCCCTCTGCACACCCTATAACCCCCTACTCCTAGGCTTGCACCGTCCTCCCTCTGCCATCATCAATCACCTAGTGACTGACCACCTTTTCCCCCTTCCCCTCTTGTCCTTATCCTCCCCCAAACCCCCATCTCTACCTCTTCTCTCTTTCTCCCTCGTCCATCCTTACCTGCACCCTGCCCTTGCCTTCAGCAGCCGCCACCACCCTAGCTCCACTAATCTCCCTTCCCTACATTCCCCTACACCTACTAATCCCCTCACCTCCCTCTTTCTCCTCTTCCTCTCCTCTCCCCGTGTATGCAAAATGGGCAGGTAGAGCCACCTTGCGCCACTGCCACCACCAACTCATTTCCCTCTCTCTACACCACCGCTACACCTCTACCTCCTACACAATTGCCCACCCTATGCAGCCAGCCCTCTCCACCACCTTTTTCCCTTCTTCTCCTCCCTCTCTCTTGGTTGCACCATCACAGCTGCTGTCGTCGTGAACCACCTCCCCTCCCACTAGCCCACCTAGTGCTAGCACCACCCACAACCCCAAATAACTAAGCCCCAATCTTTTCCTAACCAAAAGACACCTCCACCTTACTCCACCGTCGTCGTGCCGCCTCCGCTCCTCTTGCTTATTCCAGTCACACTACTCCCCTCTTCATCCATTTTGAGCTTCTTTTAATTAAATAATTCATCATCATCATCATCATCATCATTATTATTTTGATTACGGAAATAAAAAAGGGAAAAAGGTAGAAAAAGGAGAAATTAGCCTAAGTTGGATTTTTCATTTTTAGGTATTGTATCGGTGTCCACAGAAGAGGAGGCGTGGGGTTTTATTGCTTCACGACTGGTGCCATTTCGATAAGAATACAGTTATATTTAGGGCTTTTGTGTTTATGTGAATCTGTTGTGTAATAAGTGTATACCTTCATGAAATATATATATATATATATATGTTATAAGGTTGTTGTGTAGCTTAGCTTGCAAGGACCTAAGGTAAGAGTATGTGTGGTATTGATTGCTTAGTTTATATGTTTTTGTAAAGTTTTATTATGTGGTACTGCATGTCTTGAGGATTATTGAAAAATTTGTGTATTTTAGGCTATGAGGCTTAGGTAGGGTTTGGAGGCCCAGGGGCATTTGGGGTCAATATTGTGGGAGATGGCATATAGGGAAACCCTAGGGAAAAAAGTTAGCCAAATATCCGTTGGAATTTTTTTGAATAATAAGTATGATAATTATAAATGGGGATTAGGGTAAATGTTGCATGAAGAGAGTACCATGCATGGGGTGAGTCAAACTTAATGTGGCTATGCATGGGTGTGACTAAGGGAGATATGGTTGTGAAGGAATGTTATAGGGGAAGATGATGGTGTTGTCGGGTAGTTTGGCAAACATAGGGGAGTCTTTGGATGCTGGGAGATGGAAAAGTACTAAGGGGGTACAAATTAGGGTTTTGGAGGTTCAAAACCCTAATGATAGGTCATTATCACATGTGGGAGATGGGGGGTTAGGTTGTGCCTCCAAAATAGGGTGTTGGGTACGCTTTATAGGGAATGTGTGGCAAGTCAAATGGTTTGGTGGAATATGTAGAAGTTGATACCAACACAAAAGGGAGATTAGGGTTTTGAGAGGAGTCCTTTGGAGATATTATTATTGCAAGTGCAAAATAGAGGAGTCAGGCTACAAAACCTTGAGGGATGGATGATCTTGGTAGCATATGCATGGTTGTGGGAGTTTAGGGCTAAATAAGTAGTGGAGGATGGGTTGGGCTCACTTGGGTCATACTAGGGTTTCAAGGGGTAACCTTAGAGGCTAATTGTTATCACATGTGAGAAATGGGGAAAAAGGGCTATGAATCATGAGTAAAAGGGTTCTAATGGCATGTTTAGGGTGTTTGATAATTTGGGGGCTCAAGAGATCATTAGGGGTGAGGGTACCTTGGTCTTAGGAAATTAGGGTTTTATATAGAGCTAGGGTTGGCCTGGGGTGGTAGTAAGCTAGAAGTCATGCATGGTTTATGCATGGATGTGTGTTATATCTTCAGTTACAAATAAAATACTAATCACTTAAAGTGAAAGATCACTTGATTCGGACCCATATATATTATATTTATCAGTCCATCGATGAGAATAGTGGTCAAGAGCATGTTGTCCTAGATTGTAATATATTTATCGGTCCACCAGTGAGAATAGTGGGGCTCCCTAGCTCAAGTAATGAAACCCTTGGAATAATATTTTATGGAAAGACACTAATTACATATAGAGGAACACCATGTAGGTCGGGACCATGTGTATTATGTTTACCAATCCACTTATGAGAATAGTGGTCAGGAGTGTTCTGTCCTGGATTGTATTATATTTACTAATCCACCGGTGAGAATAGTGGTCAAAATCATTTTTCCTTGGATTGTATTATATTTCCTGGTCCACCAGTGAAAATAGTGGTAAGGAGCGTTTTGCCCTAGATTGTATTATATTTACTAGTCCGCCGGTGAGAATAGTAGTTAGGAGCATGCTGCCATGGATTGTATTACATTTATAGGTCCACTGGTGAGAATAGTGGGGTCCTCGAACCCACATGGATATAATTCGAGAGATGACCAATTACTATAATAATGGCTTGAGTTTAGACAGTAACAAACAAACTACTATATCCTACTTATGAACCTTTATGTCTTGTTGTAGTATCATGAACTACTATATTCCTACTTGACCATATTGTTACGTTACTCGGTACGTAGTGTGCTTATCACCCCTTTCATTAGTGTTGCTTTTTCCTATGAGTAGTGTCCCCTCCTGAGTCTATGTAGGTGACTGATGCCCTAGATGACTTTGTTACATATGATGACATGGTTGGAGTAGAGTGATATTGTAGTATCCCAGGGTTGGGGCCTGAAGAGAGTGTCATCTGGATATATTCCCTTTTTAGTTTCTAAATTAATGTTTCATTTCACCATTTTCTTGATATCAACATTTAACCCTTATGATGTTATGAAATGCTTTTCTTGTTGTGTTTATTATGGTTGCATTTGTTTCTAATAAGCTTTGTAGTTGGTACTAGGTTGGCCTGGGGCCAAACTTATACCAATTATGGCGGTAACGCCCCTCTTATAGTGTATGAATTTAAGTCTTAAAATGAAAATTTTTAATAGTGATTTTTAGGGATATTACAACATCAACAACTTATGCTTCAGACTTGAGTTGTTCAACCATAAAACTTTCTACTAAGAATCAAGGGGAGATTTTCTCCTTAGTTTCTCATACATAATGCTAATCTTACAAACCTTAGATGTGAGGGAGGTTAAGATAGGTCTGAGTTCCTCTCCAAGCTTGAATAACTTGGTCAAGGGTCTAAGAGGATGTATTTGGTAACTTTTCTTCCTAGATCAAGGTTCCTTTTAAATAATAGGTTTGAATCCACTTGATACATAGGCTATTTTTATCTTAAGAAAGATGCCAAATATGCTTAACAACTATTACTATGTTCCAAACTTGTATATCAAACAAGCCATTACATCCTTCTCTTTTTAGTAAGCACACAATAGACCAAGCAATTAAGAATTGTCTGATGAGGTTTGATTTACCCGTCTAGAGAGGGTCCCTCTATGTGCTTATGATTTTAAGAAGAAGTTTCTCTAGAAGTATAAAAATTTGCATATAGTACATATGTATACCATACATGAAAGATTGTAGCAACTGCACCTATCCTGCATAGGATAGAGAGTGAGTGGACCAGTGATAAATGCAAATAGTTATTTTCTCAAATACTTCTAACATTTGGTCTAAGTAGAGCATAAAAGCTGATATAGGAACACCCAAGTGTTTAAAGGGCATGGAACCTTTAAGGAAAGACAATAAATCTAGGATTTGCAGTATAGTTTGCTCGATCACACCTACAAGAAACACAGTACTCTTTGAAGGACTTATGATCAAACCTAAAGAAGCACTAAATTTGTCAAAAAGTGGACATCAAAAGGGTGATAGAAGGCAAACCCCCTACAAAACAAGAGCATATAATCTACGAATGATAGGCTGATGATTTTAAGCTTTTTTTCATTTTAGGTGTCCTTTAAAGACTTCCACATCCTATAAATTCAGTAACATTCTTGATAAATATTTTAGGGCAATAGAAAAAAGGTAGGGAAAAAGGAGGTTACCCTGCCTTAATCCCCTTTGAGCCTTAAGAGAGGGGATATGCTTATCATTGATACTAATGATGTAGTTCAATTGAGTCACACAAGTCATGAGCATCTTGACAAAATAAAAGAGAAACATGAGGCCCATTAAAACCTTATCTAAAAATTCCTAATTGAGTAAGTCATAGGCTTTCTACAAAACAACTTTTATCATGCACCTTGGAGACACATTATTGCTATTATATTGTGATAGCCCAAATTTTTATTATATTTTAATTTTCATTAATAAAAATTTTAACCCAATCTAAATTCCAAATTTTGGATCATTTTATTTTATTTTTAGCCTAAACGTAACCCTAGATGATTGGTAAATAAAATTTTAGATTAATTTTCAAAATTTTAAACCTAAATCCTTATCTTAAACCCCAAAAGCATTCCTTTTCCTTTTTCCATTTTCTTTTTTTATTATTTACTCTTTTCTTTCTCTCGGCCTCCAACCCAACCAACCACCCTTCCTTATTTCCCTTTTTTTCCTTCTTCCCTAGCATACATGCCCATCCCAACCCATTTTTCTTTTTCCCTATTGTGCCTCCCTCCCTCTTCCAATCCCTTTCCTTTTTACCTCTCTCGGCCAAACATGCCCTCACGCAACACTACACATCACCTTATTTCCTTCCTTCTTTTCTATACCATGCACCACTACAACCCTTTGCCCTTCGTCGACCACCTTTGTATGTCACCCCAACCTTGCACATCTCTACCACCCTTCCCAGCCCTACGTTGTCCTTCCCTTACATTAAACCAACCATCCCCTCACCTGTTGTAATACCTGAAAAAATTATAAACCTAATCTCGTATCATTAATACTCTAATCCAATTCTAATCTTTAGAAAATATTATTTTTTTCCTTAACCAAAATCTTTAATCCCAAAATCTTAACCTAATCTGAATCGGTGACCTGGATAAATTATATTTCATAACCCAATATTAATTTTAGTAAATTTATATCACTAATCCTACCTATTTTTAGTTAATCCAAATCTATCTAAAACTAACCTTAAACTTTTTTCTCTTTTTTTCCTTTTGTTTATCCTTTTTCCTTTTCCTTTCTCATTTCTCCTACTCGACTTATATTTCTTACAACTTGTAACAACCGTCACCCTCACCCACCTACTGCAATCATCATCATCATCCCTCACTATCACCATTTCATTGCTTCACACCCTTCCCCTACTCTTTACTTCTTCATGCAACACACACACACACAAACATCACCATCTCATGTTGCCACCCTACCATTTTTCACCCAACACTCTACCATCACCTTCAGCCACTTTCGTTGAACAATTTCCCCTACCATCCCTTGTGCTCCTGCACCACCCCTGCATCCTCCCCATCATATGCCATCTTGTGTGTGTGTGTACACACTACTCCCCTATCAATCACTATGACTTGAGCCCTCTCTTCTCTTTCTTTCTTTCTTTCTTCTTCCTTCCCGTGCTTTGTTTCACACAGTCGAACCACCACCGTGTACTACCACAACCACCAAGCACTGCCTAAAGCCCAGTGGACCGGCCACTAAGGCCACCCCATCACTCCCCCTCGTCATCTCCAACCATTGCCGTCAATCACCTCTATTTTTCCTTCTTCTTTCCTTGTGACCGTCATGTTTTTGTGATGCGCACGACTCACACACGGCCTCACACACGGTCTTGAACTACTAATTTTCCTTATCACACGCCCATGCAAGCTAGTATGATTTGTCTGTGCACCTTCGCATGGCTTGAGCATAGCCTCCACATCCCCGTGCGTACCTGTTCGTTATTTTTTAAGAAATTTGTTGCACAAGCACGGTCGTGCCTCTTCACACAACCTGCACAGGCATGATCCTAGCTCACGGCCTAGGTGTGCAACACCTGCTGCATGCCTGTGTAGCCTCTCCATTTTGGCCATGCACCCTCTTTTTCACCCCCCAAAAACCTTACCCAAACACCATCAAAATTTTACCATAGCACCATCATACTTCCACACAACTCAATCTTCCTTTTTACTCTAGTTATTTCCATTTTTACACTCCTTTACCTGAAATTCTCCCTTGGTTATAATCTTCAAGCCTAACCATGCATTATCTTATTTTTCTTAGGTGATATTCCAATAATATTGGAGGATGAAGCCTAGGATTTACGTGCTTAGAGCTCAATGTCCTTATTGGTAAGGATACTAATCGATGTCTTAGGGTTTTTAGGTTAAAATGCTTGTATGGCTATGTGTGTTATCATACTATTATTGTTATATGATGGAATGTATATTGTTAATGATATGTTTTGATAATGTGGATTTATATGATATAAAGGAAGTGAGAATGGGGAAGATGTGTTGATATAATCTTGTTACAGTAAGTCGTACTTGTATATAAATATAACTTATGGAATAGTAATATAGGTTAGTGTGGATGACCTTAGTATTTTAATATGCTAGGTGTATTAATTATGATAAAGATATCAAGAGAAGTTGTGGGTTCCTCAAAATGAAATAATGGCTTAATTAAGGCATAGTAACCTTAAAATCGTACTATTTTATCCCATGTGTAAAACATTTGATTTAGACCACAAATTTTACAAATGTTGTTAATACTGGTATTTTAAGGATGTTTATTGTTTATGGGTAATCATATGAGTCTTATGGGAAGAGTTATGACTAACCTATGAAATCAAGTTTTTGGGAGTTCTGTAAATAGTAACTTTTAGGATAAGGCTATTATGGTATATATGATTCATAAGTGTCAGACCATGAATTTCAGGTATGATAACAATGATATTGTTTGAGAATTAAAAACTATATTTGTTGTTAGATATATGCTAGGGTTAATAAATTAGGGTTTGTGGAATTTAAGGACCTTAACTTTGGAGATCAGCCTTATTACCTGCTTGATGTGCTTAACTGCCTTAATGTGTTTGGTACCTGTAAATCGATCATGAATAAGATGTTAATCATTTAAAATGAAAGATCACGTGAGTAAGGCCAAATTAATGTTTAATATCCATTCCACCGGAGGATAATAGTGGCTCGGGAGCATTTTATCTTGAGAAGATGTTTCAGTTTGTTCAATGGGATTAAGATAGTGGGGGCCTTTCTCATCATGAATGAAAATATAAATTTTGTAACCTATGGATAAGACACTAATGAATTAAAGTGGAAGAGTACATGAGTTAGGACTAAGGTGATGTTTTTATATCCGTTCCACCAGATGATAATAGTGGCTCAGGAGCATTTTGCCTCGAAAAGATGATGTTTTCAAATCCATTCCACCAGATGATAATAGTGGCTCAAGTTTGTTGTCCCTGAGAAGGAGATTCAAACCGTTCTACCAGTTTAAGAATAGTAGGGTCCCTAAACTCAACATATATAAAAGAATGAAAATGTTTATATCTAATAAAGAGGCATGGATCAGTATTTTATCTTATGAGATTTTCATAGATTAAATGTGTACTCATCATCAATGGTAAATGTGTGTTTTATCTGTATCCCTGATTTGATAATATTGTTACCTTACTCGGTATGTAGTGTATTGACCACCCTTTTTATCAGTACTATTCATTCGTACGAGTAGGGGACCCTAATTCTTTTGTACAACTCTTTGAAGACCCGCTAAATGACTATGCTGCTTTTGATGCATTATGTGGGGACGAGTGACATGTTATCTACGTTGGGTGTTTGGGTGAAGAGTGATATTATCTGGTTGATGTATTTACCCCGATACATTTTTAGACTCTTTGATCTATGGTATCCTTTAATATATATTTTATTAATGTAGTTTGAAGTTAACTTCCAAACACGTATTATATTTATAAAAGTTTCTTTCATTTCTAATTACCTTATTTTACTATGAGTGGCTTTAGCCTTATGATTGATGTAAGGATGGTTGGAAAACCAAAGTTATGTCAATTATGATGATAAAACCCAATATTTTACTTATATGCTTCTGCTATAAAACAAAATTTTTAAGTAGTGAAATTTGGGGTGTTACCCATATCTCTTGCATGCCAAACCTAACTCCCCTTTCCCCGTCAATTTTTCCTTCCCCCTCTCCTGGTCATGCATGCCTACACATATACACATGCACTTCTTTTTTCCTTTATCCCCTCTCCTTTCCTCTCACTCTTTTCTTGTCAAAGAACCCAGTTGAGCCTCCCCCAACATATCCTACTCTATTTTTATTCTCCTCACCACACCACCACTCATTTCTGCCAGAAACACCACCTCTACCATTTCTCGTCACCCTGGTCGAGCCCCCTTCCTTTTCCTCATTCCCCTGCTTGCCCATCCTAACACCACCACCACTAGTGACCTCTCCTCACTTGTGCCCACGTAATCCAACCATCCACCTCCCTACTTCATCACCACTCATTGCCACTAGCATCATTACCTGATCTTCCCTCTTCCTCATCTTTTCTATGTTGTCGCTATCACATCTCATTCGACCACCATCCACCTCGTTGTCATCACCCTTCACCCAACACCTATGCCTTTCCTCCTTCCTTTCCCTATATTGTTTTTTATCACCGCTTACCACCACCTAGTGCACCACCACTATTAGGTTTTCCTATTCTTCTCCCTATTCCCCTATCCTCTTGCCCTTGCCCTTGTTGTTAACCACAACCCCTTACCCTCACCATCATTTGCTTTCCTTTTCCTTTCTCAGCACACCACCGGCCACGGAGAATCCACCGACCACTCCCTGCCACCAACTCCTAACAATCTTGTTCCAAGCATCACCATCACCACTAACTTTGTTGCTAACCCTTACCACCACCTTTACCTGCCACCATCACCACCACTTTAGCCACTACACCTCCGTCGTGCACTACCCTACCCAAGCCTCTCATTGTTTTGGTTGTCTCTAGCTTTCCTCCCTCTCCCTTGACTTAGTTTATCTTATATTTTCTAAGTCTAATTTTGTATATTTTAACTTTTAGGTGATGCCTTGGTGTTACTGCAAGAGGAATAATAAGTCTTACGTGTTTAGAGACCGGAGTCACTTCGGTAAGGATACATGTCATAGTTGGGGCTTTTATGTGAAATATATATATTGTGCTATCATTCTTGGAATTTTTGTATGGAAATATTATCATGATATTAGTACTATATGATATATGGTATTGGGTGTTGAAAGAAAGGGTAAGAAAGCTAAGAAAATCTGGTTTGTGTATATTGTTGGTTGAGATGAATTAGGATATGAAGTGTATATGTATATATTTGTGGATATGAATTTTTATGTTGAGAGAGTGTTTTATAGGTAGAAAAATAATTCATATTGGGACTCGTAAGATTTTTGTGAAAAAATGGGTATTTTAGCTGTCTTAGGGGCATTTTGGTTAATATGGATTAAAAATTAAAAAAAATTGTAATTTTGATGGGTTAAATGGTTTAAATTACTTTAAGTATATTATATGGAATGTTTGGAGTGGAATACAATGGATTAAAGTCTAATAAATGAGAAAAGTGGTTTTAAGTGAGAATAGTAATAATAGGGACATAATCATTGTCATATGGGTGAAATGATGGAATTTGATCTTAAACTTTGGGTATGTTTTTTATATTGGAATTTTAGGTTTTCATATGAAATTTAGTGGTTATATGAGTCTCATGATAAAAATTGCAATTAATTTGTGAAATTAGGGTTTTGTGGGAAAGGTGAATAATAATCCTAAGAGTAGGCTATTATTGCATGTGTAAGACGTGGGAGTTGGACCTTAATTTTTGTATGTGAATTCAATAATAATATTTTGTATTAAATTTGGTGGTTGTATGGGTTTTATGGTAAAAGTAATGATTAAATCATGAAATTATGGTTTTTATAGGAAATGTGAATAGTAATCCTTGATGTAGGTTGTTATTGCATATGTAAGATAGGTGATTTAGACCTTGATTTTTGGGTATATTATCAATAATAACATTTTAAGAATAGGTATGGAATTTGGTGATAAAATAAATATCAGGGTGGAAGTTATGCTAGACTTGTAAAATTAGGGTTTATTAAGGGAATATAACTTATAGTTGGGAGGTTATATTGGACCATGTGTCTTGCATGGCTATGTGCGCATTTTATGATGACCTTGAAATAAATAACCACAGATAAGATATTAATCACTTATAGTGAAAGATCATATGAGTCAGTATTAGTTGTACCTGACAGTTCCACTAGAGGATAATAGCGCCCAATAGCCTTATGTCATGGGTTGTATTTATGATACTATTCCATTGGTTAAGAATAGTGGCTAGGAGTTTTTATTTACGATAACCGTTCCATTGGTTAAGAATATCGAGGTCCTTGAACTCAAATTAAATGAATCATCTAAATGATCACAATCATTGATAAGATATTCATTACTTAAAATGAAATATCACATTAGTCAAGAGTAGTTTATCTATCTGTTCCACTAGAAGATAATAGTGGTCAGGAGATTTATGACCTAGGGTTATATATATTGATATTGTTCCACCGGTTGAGAATAGTGGTCAGAAGAGTTTTGTCCCGGAGTTGTATATTATTAATACCATTCCATTGGATAAGGATAGTGGTCAGGAGTTTTATGTAATGGAGTTGTATATTTATGATACCGTTCCACCGGTTCGGAATAGTGTGGTCCCTAAACTCAACGTGAATAAGATTATGAATATTAGTCATATTATTATTGTAAGGGTTGTAAATCAATAAATAATTTGGTACCATTATGTTATTCTATATGTACGTTTATCTCTTGTTGTGATCTTATGATTTTGTGTGACCTTTCTTTAACTTTATTGTGACTTTTTTCGGTATGTAGCTTACTACTCATCTTTTTCATGAGTGTTTCTCATTCCCATGAGCAAACCCACCTTATTTTGCAAGTGATTATTGATTACTACTTTTATGTCCTTGCCTTTGATGAGCACTAATCAAATTAGTATAAGGTATGGTTATTTGAATTTCTTTATCTCTCTATGGAATATTAGTCTTCTATATTCATTATACATTTTACTTCTATCTATTTTGTATCATGTTTCATGGTGGAATCATGTGCTTTCCACACCCAATTTCTAGGTACGATGTTACTTTTGCCTTACACCCGACACAAACTAGCCATAGGGAGTGCATCTTCTATGTTGGATGCAGTGTGGCACTCCTACATTTTTTGTTTTGGCTTCTACAATTAACTCTTTTAAACAAAAAATTCCAGTCCTAAATTTGGGGGTGTTACATATATATTTTTGATAAGTTCATGTGCAAGCAAATATTATCTCTTATCAACCTTTCTTTCACAAAGTTTAACTATGAGTTGTTGATTAGATGGTGTAGAATAGGTTGTAAATGAGCAACAAGTACTATAGAGAGTACTTTATAAAACATAGAACAACAAGTATTGGGCAAAACTTAGTTACTTTGCAAGGTTTATCACACTTGGGGATCAAAACAAGGAATGTGTCATGATAAAGCCAATAGGGTACCTATATAAAATATTTCCTTACAAAATTTCAAACATCAAATCCTACAATATCCCAATAGGCCTTAAAGAGTCTAGTAGTATATCATCAAGGCCAGGAGCCTTGTTGTTTCTAATAGAAAACAAATTTGACTTAACTTCATCAAAGGATATGGGTTTCAAGAGCACATTTTTTTATGAGATCCACCACTGGGCCCTTATATAAGGTTTTAAGGTTTATTGGGTCTATATTAGGAATGGTGATGCCTAGTAGATTATGATAAAAATTAGCGAAGGTATCTTACACTGATTGTTGATTTGTTGCCTAAGTACCATCAAGCCTCTGATTTTTTTACCTTACGTTTGATTTATCAAGCTTTCATGTTGGCATAGAATAATTGAGTATTAGACACCCCTAGTTGAAGCCCCTTTATTCCAAAATTTTGTTTAAGGAAACTTTCCTTGAAGTGAGCATAGTGTTCATAAAGCCTAATACATTCTCTTTCTTTCTGTTAAAGTACAATACTAGCAAGATTTGCATTAAGATGTTGCTTAATTTCCTCGAGTCTTCTCCTTTAATCTGTAACTTTAGTGGAGATGCTTCTAAACTAAGCTTTGCTAAGGATTTTTAGTTTATTCTTAAGGTGATATAAAGAATTTCTTTTTTATTTTAATGAGACTAGAGTTGGGATAATTCTATTACCAGAAAAATCACTCTAGTTTTAAAGGTGCCATCATAGGTCCACATGTCAAAAAACTTAAACATGTTCTTAAATCTTGGTCTCTGCTGGTTTAAGTAGATTAAAGTTGGAATATGATATAAGAAATAGGTTGAAACGAATTCAACTATTGAACTTGAGAAGGTATCCATCCACTTAACATTTCCCAACACTCGATCCAACTTGCACATTATACTACTCCCCCAACTATCATGTTGCTTCAATTATAGGTGTGTCTAGTGAAATGAAAGTTCTGTACCATTATATTTTGTAAGAATGTTTTAAAATCATCTACATCACCCACATTTATGGTTGTACCTTTAAATTTTTTCATTACTATGCAGACTACATTAAATTCACCTAAAATAAGCCAATGGGCATCTTGAACTACTATGGATTCCAACCATTGCCATAGACATCTTCTATCATTTTCTTAGTTATGAGAATAAATAGGTGAGGCAAAGAAAATAATGGTTGCAGTAATGCAAGTGATCTTAACCTGAATTCCTTGTTCATGAGCACTTATTAAGTCAGTTTACCATTGATTGGGATCCCATAAACACCAAACCCTGCTATCAAGGTGGTGAGAGTAGTTATTTATCATAGTTATATAGTTTTCCATTTTTTTACAAATTGGTTAAGATTTAGGAGTCTTTATTATTGTTTCAACTATACCCATTATTGAGACCTTATTTACATGCATCTGGTGCCTTAGCTTTTTTTTATAAGGCTTATTGAGGTTTATTACATTCCAAATACCTATCATATGTTAAGGGAGATAGTGAGGTTATCAAAAAACCATCCACAATTCTAGTGTCAATAGCCAATGGGGACAATCTATTAGTACTGAGCATAACAACATGGTTACTATTATCAAGTGAAGGAACATTATGAGTTTCAGAAGGTTGTGATTGTTGTGATGCTTCCTCTAGAGATTTTTGTGAATGTGTAGGTTTCCATATAGGATTGTTATTCTATTGGGGGCCTACAATCCTGGTGGAAGGTCTTCTATTCATGTTTCAAGCATGGCATGTGCCCCGTTATGATCGTTGAACTCCTATAGATGCTGGTTTAACATCTTCTTCTGAGGTATTAGGAGGACCTTTCTTAGGACATGAATTAAAATTATGTCCAACAAAGTCACATAGGTTTCAATAAGAGGGTCTCCATTTGAGTAAGATCGTTTGTGTCAAAAGATTACCATTAGGGTCTTCAATATTCATAGCCTCAATGAATTTTATTGTGACATCCACCTCAAATAATGCCTATGATAAGAAACTCTTACCTAAAAACTAGTAAATCCATCTAAGAAAAAGGGTCTTCCCACTACACTTGTGATGCGACTAACTGAATCCACGTCCCAATAATACAAGGGAAGGTTTGGAAATTTCATCCAAAGGCCCATGAACTTAAATATTTCTTTCACAAATTGAAAGGTTTTGTGTCATAGCTTAAGGATAAAGGGTGTGTTCATGGAGGTCTAGTAGGGCCATTTCATGACCCAATCCTAGTCCTCTTCGGATGAGAATTTGAAAATCATGAAACTATCATCATGCATCTAGATATTGGGAGTTTGTATCTTGGACCATTACTAACGGATGAAGGAAGTGGTTTGCCCCAAACTAGGATTATATCCAATTAAAGTACATTACCAAAGTATACAATTCTCATCCACCTTTTCTATTTAAATTAAATATTTCCATCAATCGCCATCAAGAATAGGGGGAAACATAATTGAGGATATAGGATGTAGACATTGATCTATTTTCAAGAATAACATATTTCCATGTCTTGTGATGTTTTGTTTCATTAGGGTTTCAATTTAGTGAATTTGAGTCTAAACTATACACAGTCGTTGAATGTGTAGGGTTTTCCATCTAATATTTCCAAGGAAGGTACCAAAGGAGGAGAAGATTGATCCCTTAGGAGAAGTTAAAGATGAATCCTCAATTGGAGCAGATCCATCAATATAGCGACTAGGGTTTTTAGTACTAGAATGATTAGATTAATCATCCTTTTGAGTCTTCTTTGGAGATGAATTCTCCTTGCTTTGAGGAGAATCAATGGTCTGAACATCTTCCATAACTTTGTTATGTTTCTTAATTGATCCCTTCATTGGTGAGGCTTAACGAGTCATATCTCTATTCCTAGCTTAAAAAAATTCCAGTCCTTAATCGAGTTCCAATACAATCATGTTTTAGACTAGTGCACATCTCTAGTTATCGTCATATCTAACAAAATATAAATGTTTATTATCCCTCTAAGGCTAGACACAAGACTAAGTATCCAAACCATTAAAATACTCAAGAAATAGCGCACGCAAATCATATAGGAAAAGAGGTAAGGAATGACTTAGATTTACAAACCCATGCCACATCGGGCCCAAAACAAGTACAAACATATGTATAAAGGAGAACTAGAGAAAAGATACTACAGCTTGGCCTTGGTCACTCCAAGACCATCAAAAGAGAAAACCACTAAAAAATTTATGCTCATGTATCTCGTTCCTAACAAGGGAAGTGGCCTACTGCTAATCATCCATGCCTACTTGCAAAAATTTTCATGCTCATGGGATTGAAAATGCGACTGAACACACGTTAGTACTTACACACGAGTAAGATAAATTATCCTATCATGGGGTTCATGATGCACATAAGTCCCTGTAATGCACATAAATCATATTAAATACATGCATTAACTATAACTCCCCTATTTTCTCAACTTTATATTATATATTTATATTATTTAGATATAACAGAAGATCGGACAAATGTTACGACCATCAAAGATAAGGAATAGAGAAATGGGCATAAGATTCCTAGAAGTATCCAAATCAAAAGATGTTAGATGCAAACACTAAATAGTCCTAACTCTCAACCCTAAATACTAACAATCAAGCGGTACTCACAAGCAACCCTGTAAAGTCAATACCGCCCCATCAAATAGGCATGGAACCATAAAACAACACCCATTAGTACAACAGTAAAGCGTTATACAACAAAAGCATGCAAATGTCACATGGAGCACGTAAAAGGTATTACAAGAGAAAAATGGTATAAACACATAGAATTATACATGCAGCAATATAATACGATAACATGCCAAAAAAATAATTATCTCCAAGACCACATGCTCAACATACCATTTCACTTAAACCATAATATGAAACTCAATAAATGCTAACATGCAAAGGGATTTCCACGAAAGGAAGACACCATCTCACTATTAACCATTTTCCATAAAAATTACATCGCAACTCATAATCTCAACCAACAATACCAACAAATTCTAAAACACCACAAGTAGAGCACAAAGGCAATTGCAAAACATAGGTAGGACATAAAGAAAACTGACAAACCATATGCAGAGAACAAAGACAACTACCTAACCGCCAATCTAAAATTTAATTCCAATAACCAAATAATATTTACGTCCATTTTTAATTATTTGGGAGATAATATCAACTCGGAGATACTAAGGTACTCTAGTTCTACTGGCACAAAAAGGCAACATAGTATCTGCAATATCCCAAAACCCTATTTTAGGAATTAAAAATAAAATAAGGATTATTATGTAAGGTTTAATTAAATATACCATTTTTAATAAAATAATAATATTATAATAATAATAATTAAGACCAAAAAGGATGAGAATAATGTAGGGATCAAGTTAGTAGAAGCTAGAATAATTTACTAAACTAAAATAAATTTTAAGTAAAGTATAATAATAATTTCTAAATTAATAAAAAAATTATTTATTTATTTGTAGTAATTTTATTATTCCTAAAATTTAAAAAAAATACCAAACCACCCCAAACACCTCACTTTTCTTCTTCTTCTTTTCTTTTTCTTTTCCTTTTATTTCTTTTATTTTTCCTTTCTTCCTTTTTCTACTTTTTTTCTTTTCTCCCCCTCCCTCGCCAAGCTAGGCCCCACCTAGTGTGGCCCAATCCCCCTCTCCCCTTCCTCTCCTTTCCTTTCTTTAACCCAGTCGACTCCTCTCTTTTTTATTTCCCTCGCGTGGCCTAGTGGCCACAGCCGCCCCCTCTTTTCCCCCTTTCTCCCTGCCTTTCTTTCTTTCTTTCTTTCTTTCTTCCCTTTCTACCCTCGTCTTCAACCTCCCTCGATCAATGCAACGGATATGGCTGCTTTGCAGCCCTAGTTCTCTCTCTCCCCTCACCCTCTCCTCATCCTGACTTGTAGGGTGTGTGATTAGCACTACCCTGCACTGGTCCCCTCCCTCATATGATCCCAACACCCACTGCCTTGTCCCCTGGTCGTTCTAGCTACGCTGGCCAGCAGCTAACCAACCGCTCCCCTTGTCTTCTTCTTTCCTTTTTCCACTTTCTGCAACCATCTCCCCCTATATTTACCCATTATGCCTCAATTCTCCCTTTTTTTTTTCTACCATTTGAAGTCTTCCCCAACCCTCATTGCACCACCTCTTTAGTCGTTGCCACACCATCGTCGCGTCGCGCCAACATCGCCATACCCTCCCTTCCTATTCCCTTCATCACCCTCCACCAAATGAGACCTTCCCCTGCCCCTAACTCCCTTTCCTCTTCTCTCCCCACCTGTGCAAAGTGGGTAGCTCGAGCTGCCCTTTTGCACCCATCTTCACTACCTATGCTGCCACCACCTCCATTGCCTTCCTTCCTGCTTAAAAAACCTTCCCCTACCTTCCCACACCACCATTTCCCCTTTCCTTTTCCTCTTTCCTCCTCTTTTTCTATCCTTCCCTCTAGGACACCACTACAACCACTACTTGCTTCACTGCTGTGAGACACCACCACCACAACCCCCTCTGCCCCAAAAACCCTACCACCCAAGAAAACCTAGCTTTCCTCCTCTTTTCTAACCCCAAAACCCCTCCTTTTCTATCACCACCATCGTGCGCCACCACTGCCCTTGCCTATTGTCCCTTCTGGTTGTGGCCTTATTCCTTTTACTTACTTAGTATAATTTATTTTAAATATTTTACTATTATTAACCTTACTACTACTACTACTAATATTTAGTTAGGAAAATAATAGAAAAAGGAAAAAAGGAGTAGAAAGAAGGCTAAATAATTAGTGTTCCATTTCTTATAGGTTGTGAACCAAACACCTTCTAGTGAGGAGGCATAGGATTTGTGCTCCAAGCCCAATGTCTTATTAGGTAAGGATATGGTTAAAGCTTATTTTTGTCATGATTTATATACTTATGGGTGTAATGATATGTGTTGTGTATTTATATGTGAATGTGGACTAAGTATGTGTGTAGTGCAGCTTGGCTTACAAGGAGCTAAGGTATGTGGTGTATGATTTATAATATGTGTAATATGGGTGATATGACTTTTTGTTTATGACGTGCTCTTATGTATGATTGCTATGGTATGACATACATGCTTATAGGCCTTAGGTGGAATTGAATGGTTGTGGGGATCTAAAATAAATAAAGAGGGTGGAGTAAGTAAAAAGAATTAGGAAAAAGTCTAAGTGTATTG
Organism: Tamarix austromongolica; assembly: GCA_039764185.1. Taxonomy (NCBI): domain Eukaryota; kingdom Viridiplantae; phylum Streptophyta; class Magnoliopsida; order Caryophyllales; family Tamaricaceae; genus Tamarix; species Tamarix austromongolica. Next base: position 13,285,842 of record CM077819.1, read on the forward strand.
TGACATATGGGTGATGAAATAAATGAAGAAAATAATAAAATGAAGGGTTAGAGTAATATCTTGCATAGGGCATTTAGTATTTACATGAGGGAAAAATCTTACATGGAAAAAGTTAGTTTGAGGGTTATACATGGGGAAGAAGGAGTATTTTGGATTATTAGAGTGTTTGGGGAAGAGATAGTACATAGGTTGGTAGAAGTGTGCATGGGAGCCTAACTAGGGTTTTTGAAGGGAAACCCTAAGTATGGAGGGTTATGAGAGAGTTTATAAAGGTTGATTGGAATTAGGGTTGAAATTAGGAGGGTGTTTCATGAATGGTGTGAGTCAAGTGGAAAAGAGGGTGGAGTCTGTGTGTGAAGGGAAGGTGTAAAAGAAAAGAGGGGTATTAGGGTTTTGGGGTGACCAACTAGGATTCTCTGTCATTGGTGGAAGTTGGAGAGTAGGGTTGTGATTTTTGGAGTGGGTTGAGTGGATTGATGATGTTGGAATCAAAGGGTAGTATGGGTTGTATAGGAAAAAGGAGAGGCTAGGGCCACACAGACTAGATTAGGGTTTTAAGGTGAAACCCTAGTAGGCGATAGTGAGCCTGGGTGGAGAAATGGAAAGTGTGCCTTGACCCACTTGTGTGGGGGCTTTTCGATTTATGGTAAGTAGGGTGGAAGGTGAAAAATAGATCATGGAGTCTTGGGGAGTGTAGAGGTCCCAAATTATAGGATAAGGTTATTCCTGGAGTCTATGGGTGGAAGAGTGAGAATGAGTCGGGGGAAGTCCATTGGGGGTATGCATGTCTGGTTAAAGGTTACTTAATGAATAAGACACTAATAAAACACTAACCATTTAAAGTGGAAGACTATTGAGTCGGTCCCATACTGATCCATCGGCGAGAATAGTGGCAAAGTGCATTTTGCCCAAAAGATTGATCCATTGGCGAATAATAGTGGCTATGTGCGTTCTGCCCTGGATTGTATTCCGATCCACCAGATATAATAGTGGGAGATCCCAAGCTCAATAAACTAAACCTTAGATGTTAACAAATCATGTAAAAAATACTAATCACTTATAGTGGAACACCATGTAAGTCGGGGACAAATTGATCCATCGGTGAGAATAGTAGCCAAGAGCATTTTTCCCTAGAGACCAATCCATCGGCAAATAATAGTGACCAGGAGTGTCCTGCCCTAGAGTGTATTCCAATCCACCGACTATAATAGTGGGGTTCCCGTACTTACGTGGATATAATTCGAGAGATGTGTAAAGACAATATTAATGGCAAAATTTTTAATAATGGTGATTAATTGGAATGACTTACTGTATACATGATCTATTGTTTTCATGTTATACTCTATCTTATCCATATGCTTACCTTACTTAGTACATAGCTTACTAATCACCCCTTTCACGAGTGTTGCTCATGACTTGGTGTGGGGTCCGAGAGGGTGTTCTCGAGACTTATCATTTTCTATTTTCTTATCATTTTTATTTCTCCCGTAGTGGGTGTTGTTTATACTTAATTTTCGTTCTATATTAACACTAACGTCTGCGTACTCAGGTTTATTTATGAAGGTTGAACTATTATAGTTTTTATTGATTATTTATGTTAATAATTTTAGTATCTTTAGCCTTGTAGTTAGTATGAGATTTGCTAGGGGTCAATCTTGTACTGATCATAGCAGTAGTATCCCCGTTTTTAGCACATGATTTTTTTATAACAAATGAATATTTTCAATTGTAAATTTAGGAGTATTACAGTTTCCTACCGACTATCAACTCAAGGACACTAAGATACCTTGGTTACATTGACACACAAAGGAAGTACAATACCTTACCGATAAGGACACATAATCCATAAATATGCATACCCTCTAAGCAGTTCAAAGAGCTTAGTAGAGTAAGATATAGAGCATGGTTGAGATGTTAAGGCACACCAACAAAATCCAAACAAAACTATAGGATAAACCACATCTTTACCTCTAAAAAAGTGTCATTCCTGATCTCGAGGTTTTTTGCTTTTGATATTAGTATTTTATTTGGTGATCATGAATATCACATAATACACAAAACATTTTTTATTTTCATACTTAACCACTTTTCCTTTAATTAATTATCCAAGTCAACCTAAAAATCCAATTTAAATGTTAACTTTATTTTACCAACAATTTCTCATGACAAGTTTAAAATATGATAAACTAAACCATTTAGCTTATAAGTAATTCTAAGAAATGGCAAATGAATATTTTAATACTACACATGATGTAATACCCGAAAATTTTCTTAGCCTAATCTCGCATCATTAACACACTATTTTGATTCTAATCTCAATAAATCTTATTTTATCCTTAACCTAATTTCTTAATCTCAAAACTTTAATCAAAGTTGAAACCCTAAATCGGATAAACCGTAACTCATAAACGAAAATCAAAACCAGCTAAAATTTTCACTAATCCTAATTACTTAGGGTTAATCCAAAATTACCCTAAAATAATCCCTAGACCCTTCTCTTTTTTCCTTTTCCTTTTCTTTTTCTTTTCTTTCTTTCTTCTCCTCCTTCGGTCAACCTTAAGCTGCACACATTTGAAATTGTTACAACTTGCACCCTCCCCACTTGCTCCATCACCCATCACTTTTCTGCGCCCTCATCCATCATCCATCACCTTTCTCCTTCTCCCATCTCTGCAGACCTACACACCCTATGCGCACACCCTGGACACTCCATTTTCCCCTGCCATTTTACTTCTCACGCAACACACCTACATAAAACCATCACCACCCTCACCCTACAGCTACTACCCTACTCCTCACCATCCTCTACAACTATCTTGTAGTTGCACCATCACCACCACCACCACCATCATCATCATCGCACGCCCCCCTCTTCTGTCACTTTTCTTTTCCCTAATTCACTACACACACACATATGCTATATATACATATACATACATACATACATACATACATACATGCATACATACATATATATACACCACATACTCTCCTTCTACCTCATTGTTTGCCCTCCACTATATCATTTATGTGTCAAAAAGCCACTGTCCGAGCTCCCTCTTCCTTCTCTTTACTTCCTTCTCTTTTATTCTTCTTCTTCATCCTTCTTTCCCCTATTTTTGGCATGCGCACCACCCACTCCACCACTATGCACCACCTAGGCCACCATTTGTCGCCCTTTATTGCTGGACCGACCACCAAGGTCACTCCAACCTTCTCTAAAACTATCACCGGCCATCGCCGCCAACTGCCGCCTCTTTTTCCTTATTTCACTCATCTATCACATTTTTATAGAGCGCATGGCCTGTGCACGACCTCAGCATGACTGTGCAATACCAAAAATGTTCTATCGCATAACTATGTAAACTTTACACCACCTAAGCATGCGTGATCTTTTCTCTCAGCCTGGGTGTGCACTGTTGCAGCACAGCCGTGCAACTCAACACTGTCTGGCTGTGCGTGAACTTTTCTCTCGACCAAGGTTGCACTGCCTATAGCACAGTAGTACAACTTCCTATTTTCGATTATGTATCCCTATTTTCACCCCCAAACCTTATCCAAACACCACAAGAATTTTACCATAGCTCCACCACACATTCCACTACATATCCACACATCTCAACCTCCCATTTGACTACGATTATGTCTATTTTTACTATCTTTACCTTAATTTCTCCTTCGATTTAACTCTTTGAGCCTAACCATGAATTTTGTTATTTTTCATAGTTCATATTCTAGTAGCTTCAAAAGAGGAAGTTTAGGATTTGCGTGCTTAGAGCTCGATCTCCTAGTTAGTAAGGATACCATTCAATGTTTAGGGTTGGTGGTGTTATTTTCTTGTATGGTTTTATGTATTTTTTATGATATTGTTGATATATGACATAACATGTGTTGATCATGGTATTTTGTGATGATATGAATATTATGTTGAAAGAAAATAATAATGGGTGAGAGGTACCATTATGTTATGTTTTTTGTTGTGATAGTGTCATATTAGGGAAATATATCTTATGGTATGAACTAAGGGCTTAAGGATGTTATGTTATTGAAAGAAAGTAAGAATGGGTAAGATGTACCATTATTATTTTATTGTGATAATGTCATATTTGTCGAAATATATCTTATGATATGAAACATGGGTTTAAAGATGTCATGTTATTGAAAGAAAGTAAGAATGGGTAAGATGTACTATGATTATTTTGTTGAGATAATGTCACACTTGTGGAAATAAATCTTATGGTATGAAATATGGGTTAAATAAGTTTTGATAAATGGATTTAAGAATTCTCATAAGGTATGATGATAAATGGTGGACTTGAAAAATAATATGTGTGGAAGGTACAAGATTTTATAAAATAAAGATTTTATTTGTGCTTAAGGGTAATTTGGTCATTATGGGATAATAAGGAATTTTATGTGTTACGTGGATTAAAATATGACAATAATAGCATGAGGAATTCTTGGAAGTATTATTGTTGTTTGGGCTCCCTAAATGATTTAATTGATAATTTGGGGCAAACTATTTTATAATGACAATACCATTATTCCATGTATAAGATCTAGAGGTTATACGGATTTCTGAATATGTTTTTAATGTTTAACCTTATGAGTTTATCTATTAGACTTGGTAATCATGTAAATTCCATGGGAGGTTTTATGACAAATATGTGGAATTTGGGTTTAGGATATTTCTGTGAGTAATATATCGATATAAGATTATTAATGTATGTGTATGGGAATTAGATAGTGCATTTTGAGTATGATAATAATGATGGGATTTGGAGATGATATAATATAATATATTTGGAATAATCAATATGGGAAAATGAATACTAAAGGGTGTGTAATTAGGGTTTGAAAGGACTTAAGGACTTGAACCTATGTTATATGTATATATGTTTTAATGTGTGTTATGCCTAAGAATTGATCTTGAATAAGATACTAATCACTTAAAGTATAAGAGCATATAAGTAGGGCTAAGGTGATCTATTTTTCTATATATATATATATATATATATATATATATATATATATATTCCCATTCTACCGGGGAGAATAATAGCTCAGGAGCGTTTTATCCAAAGAAGATGTTTCTAATCTTTGTTCCACCGAAAATATTAGTGGCTCGGGAACCTTTTGTCCCATGAAGGTGCTTCGGTCTGTTCCACTAGATTAAGAATAGTGGGGCCCCTAGTCAATAACATTATAATCTATGGAAAATATACTAATGATTTAAAGTGGAAGAATATATGAGTCAGGACTAAGGTGATCTATTTTATATATATATGTATTCCCATTCCACTAGGGAGAATAGTGTCTTAGGAGCATTTTGCTACAAGAAGATGCTTTTAATCTCCATTCCACCGCAAAAAATATTGGCTCAAGTGTGTTTTCCTTGAGATAGTATTTCAAACTATTCCACCGGTTTAAGAATAATGGGGTTCCTACACTCAACGTATATAAAAGAATGAAAATGGATTATACCTAATAAAGGAATCTGGATCATTTTCTATCTTATGAGACGTTTCATTTATTTGGTTATTCACTTATTATCTAATGTGAAAGCATGTGCTATTTGTATCCCTATTTCGATAGTATCGTTCCCTTACTCAGTACATAGCTTACTGACCACTAGTTTTATGGGTGTTGCTCATTCCCACGAGGAGGAAGCCCTGAATCTTATGTGCAGGTCTTAGGAGATCAGCTAGATAATTATGCTGCCTATAATGCCCTATGTGGGAATGAGTGACTTCATCTATGTCAGGGGTTGGGTGAAGAGTAATTGTTATTAAGTCGATGTATTTAATTGGATACCCTTTTTGGAATCTTGATCCATGGTATCCCTTCTTTTTTATTTTGTATTGTTAACTTAGAGTTAGACTCCAAACTCATTATTGTACTATAAATGTTCTTTTATTTATAATTTTCTTGTGTTATTTTAAATGTTTTAGCATTGTGATTGATGTAAGGATGGTTGCATAAGCTAGAATTATGTCGATCACGACGGTAACCCCTAATATTTTTCTTATTTCCTTCCACTACAAAATGAAAAATTTTAGTAGTAAAAATTGGGGTGTTACACATGAATAATCATATAAAAGACTTGCTTGCATTCTAACTTATCATAAATCAATTTCTTTCATATTTAATATCGTATAATACAAGCTAGGCACACATGTTGGAATAATATAATCATGGCACACTTAAAAGGTAATTCTACCACTAAGGTATACAAATATTAATTATGCAGAAATAAGCTTAGAATCTTTAATTTTATTGTGACACTTTGTGAAAGAACTCTAGAGGGGGTGAATAGGATTTAATGGAATGGAAACAATAAATAAAAAATTTACTCACAATTTATAATGATTCCATAGCAAACTACTCTCTACAGCCACTAACAAAAGGTTATTCCTTTTGGATTTTAAACAAGTGACATCTTTTTATTGATGATCACTCTTCTTCTAATTTAAGAGCCTTAAAATTCCAATGACCCTCTAAGAAATTATTTATAACTTGACCTATATATATTCTATAAACTCTCAACAATGATAGATCAATATGGATTAAGCCCTTTGTAATAATTTTTGTAAGGTTGTTGTGATTACCATTAATTCTTACCAAAAATCAAGATATGAAAGTGTAGAACTTTAGATGAGATATAATATTGCTAGATGTAATAGGAGATATTACAATTATACAGTAACTCTAGCAAATAGATGTGAGCAATAAACACTTTTCATTAAAAAAAATCCAAAATTTGAAAGTGAAGAGAGTTTAAATGAGCAATTGAATGATTTTGAGAGTAGATGATTGATTGCATGATAAATATAGTTGAAAAAATAATTTATTTAATAAATGATGAGGGAGATTATTTATATAGCTCGCCCTCATCAATTAGCCATTGGACGCAAAATGGATAAAAAGCTATACTATCCAACGGGTAGAAAATTAGCATTTAATGCTCAATAGTTGATCGGTTTGGATAAACCAGTCAATCGATTGTATGTCCAATTGGTCAAATTTTCAAACTAGTCTACATAATATGTTTAGACTTAAGATGAGAAAGTTGCCATTACACAAAAAAGTCAATTAGTTTCGTGTTGTACTTGTAATACCCTAAATTTTTATATCAAAAAATTTAATAATTAACCCATTATTTGGAATAATCTAATATTAAATTATTAATTTAATTATTTTGTGGACATTTTATTTATAAAAATGGATAGGATTATTGAATAAATTTAAATAAATAATTTATTATTTTATCATACTTTTTTATTTGAATAAATTCTCAAACCCATAATTTTACTAAAATTTATCTTCTTAAATTAATGCTTTAAATTTTGAATAAATTAATTTAATAAATAAACTTTCCATTTAGCTAATTTCTAATCCTAACTCTAAAAATTATTTTATTTTCTTTTACCCTTTTTATTTTTCCTCCCTTTTTCCTTTTCTTTCTTTTCCTTCTTTCTTCTTGGGTCGACTGGCCTTCTCTTTCCTTTCCCCCTGTTGCTAGGCTGCCTGACCTTCTTCCCTTTCCTTCTCCTCTTCCCCACTTGTCAAGCCTATTATACCCTACTAAAATGTATGGATTTATATATGTTAGCACATTATGGTTTTAGTATGTGTTTTGGGTGTATATGATGTGTTGCTAATTATCTCATGATTTTTAATGTTATGTTGGAAGAAATAATGAAGAGCATGTTGTATTGTATAAAATGTGACATGTGTGGAAATAGTGGTTAAGAAAGGGGATTGTGGTTAATAATGGTGTTATGTGCACATGCATACTATGCTAATTAAATATGGACACTTGTAGTAGAAATAATGCTACTATGAGCCCTATGTGATAATGTGCTATGGTAGGTGATAATGGGTGTTAGAATAATAATAAGGATTTTGTGGTATTAAATGATACATGTGGGCCATAGGTGTTAATATTTTATGTGCTAGGCGTATTTTAGAAATTTTACATAAGAAATGTGTATTATGAAAATTTTATAAGTAAGAAGGGTATTTTGGTAATTTTACAAGTAAGAAGGATAATTTAAAATTTTGTCAAGTGAGAAGGGTAATTTGGTAACTTTACAAGTAAGGGCTTGTTCGGTATGGGGTAATAGGGGTGGAAATAATTCCCTTCTATTTTGTATCTTTTATATTAAATATTTAATAATGATAAATATATTTTTAATAAAATACCCATTTTAGATCAAATTAAAATCTAAAATGGGCATTCATTAGAATAAAAGTATTTAATTTTAAATTAATTATATAAGATATATAAAATATTGGGGTAATTTTTTCACTCCTATTATGAGCGCTAAGAGGGGTATTTTAGACATTTGACAAGTAAGAAGGGCATTTTAGTAACTTAACAATTAATAAGGGTATTTTGGTAATTTGGTAAGTAAAAGGGTATTTTAGTAAATTTGTAAATAAGAAGGGTATTTAAGTAATTTTGTAAGTAAGAAGGGTAAATGAGTAACTTTACATGTAATATGGCAATTGGTATAACGAACCTTCATAATAAGTGATATGTTAAATGGAAGAATAAGGGTTTGTGACTTTAGTATCACTTGTTCAAGTATAATCATGTACATTATAAGACTAGGGGTCTTTCAGTAAGTTGGAGTGTATAATAATGAGTATGTATAGTCTAAGGGTAAGTTGGTAATTGGATTGTGTTATAATGTTATTTTCATAAATATGACAGAGGTGCCTTAATTGTTAATTATGCGTGGAAATGTGTGTTGGTTGTCCTAGAAGTGCATGTTAAGGTTTGTGTGTGAAATGATTAATTGGTATGTAGGGTAATCTAACTTCATAGTCTATAGTAGATTCATGATATGTTAACCTATTATGGTTGTTGATAAATAAAAATGAATCACACGAGGGAAGTGGATGATAAAAGGAAGTATTAGCCTTAGGGGCATTTTGGTCATTTTGAGCTAAGGTGCCTAGGTATAAGAATCGAAACCTAGGATGGCCTTAGTAGGTTGTTTAAGTTAACATGGACAATAATGCTAATAATGATTACTTAATAATAATAGAAACCAATACAAATGATTACATATGTGTTTGATGTGTTTATCGTGGCCGCCTTAATTAAGAAATAAATATTTAAAGTGAAAGACCTTGAGATCGAAAATGGTGGCTCTTTAGGGGTTGCTACCCTAAAGATGTGGTTTAGACCATGATTATTCTATAATTTTGCTAGTGTGCCTTAGTGCCCCAACTAGACCCTACATCTTATTTTATTTAGCTTTACGGACATAATTAGGGGGTATGTATACTTATGGATTAGGTGTCATTATTGGTAGGGTACTGTGTATCTTCGTGCACTAGTATGACCAGAGTACCTTTGCATCACTGGGTTGATAGTCGGGAGGGTATTGTGCTACTTGCATGCATTAGTGTTACCGGTGTACCTTTGGGTCTCCGACTTCGTGATCTCCCCCTCGAGTTAAATAAATGGAATTGATGTGCTAATTAAATGAAAAGACAATAATTACTTATAGCGGAACACCACGTAGGTCAATATCATATGGATTATATCATTTGTACCGTTTCACCGGATATAATAGTGGTTAGATGCATGTTGCCCTAGAAATTGTATATGTTTACCATTTCACTGGTTATAATAGTGGTCAGGTGCATGTTACCTTGAAGAGTGTATATGTTTACCGTTCCACTGGTTATAATAGTGGCCTAGTGTGTTTTTTCCCTGGAGTTAGATATCTTGTGTCTGTTCCACTGGTTATAATAGTGGGGCTATCAAACTTACGTGGATATAATTCAAGAGATGATTATGAATAATACCTAATTAACATCTTAAGTCAAAATAATGTTGATTACACCATTATGATCTGTAGTTATGATATGATAACGGCCTTTGGTGCATGCCTTTGAATTAAGTGGTGGTGTGTACCGATTGAGTATGAGGTTGGACTTTTAATTATACTACAAAAAGCTTCACTTGGATGCTCTCTTGGTAAGTATTGTTAATGCTAAGTGAACGAACCTTGTGATGTATGATTCTTAAAGTATGAGTTCATCCTAATGTTTATTGTATTTCTTTCCACGTACATGTGTAATCTATTGTTCTTATAATTAGATTGATGTATTGCATGTGGGCCCTACCTTTTAGTTCTGTATAAAAGATTACTCAGTACTATAATACCAAAGGGTTCCTTTTGTGGGCCCTTGCCTATTCAATTGGTAGTGTTCTTTTGAAGGTTAGCCCATAGGTGCTATTCAAGCCTTCCTTTTGAGTTAAAACTTTTATATTCCCTTGTTTAATGATCTTTCTTTTGTAACCATTAATAGTGGATTTTATTCTTGTAATATATTCAACGTGCTACTCTGATTTGGTTTTGTAACCTTAGTTTTGTGTTAATTGGTTATCTTCTTTTTAAGCCTTAGCAATTGATACTATAACGGTGAAAGTAAACTGGTATGGTACTAAGTGTGGGTGTAGCATCTCCGAAATTTACCGTTTTTGCTTCCACATAAGTTTAAAAAAAAACAAAAATTTTTAGTAGTAAATTTTGGGGGTGTTACAGTACTCAGTTGCTTCCATGAACATATATGAAGAATACCATGGTTAAGTAAACTAGTTGATGTGTCATTCAGACTAATCAATTGATTTACTCAAACAATTGATCGATTTGTATCCTGGGTAAAATTCATTTGTGCATCGTCTCCATCTTTATTTTGGTTGGTTAAACTAGTCTATCACTTTGGTCAAACCTATTGATTGGTTCAATACAACCAGTTGATGAGTTTAAATAGAGACGAATGGGGTTCTATAAGAGGGAAAACCCATAGACTAGTTGGTGAAACCAATCGATCGGTTAACAAACGAGTCAATCAATTTGGAAAAACTTATCTATGAGTTTAAATAGACACGAATGGGTTTCTTCAAGAGCAAATCTCTTGAACTAGTTGGTCAAACCAATGGATTAGTTTGGCAAAACCAATCGATGGGTTTAAATAAAGATGAATGGGTTTCTACAGAAGAAAAACCTAGGGATTGGTTGGTTAAACTAGTCAATCTATTTATTGCACCGGTAAATCCATCTAGGTTCAACTCATTAAATGCATTTGGTTTAAACCAAACTAGTCAATCAGTCTTAATACTAGTTAACTGATTCCGAATGGAATTAAACAATAAGATTTAAAACACTTGGAAATAAATAAAAATCAACCATGAATTCACATGAAGTGGATTAAATTCAAATGTTTAAAAACTTTTTAAAGATTTTGACTAAAATGTAAAATCGTTCAACTTAACTCTTTATAAGAAAACCTAAGACTTAGAAATATAATTTATAAACCTTAAGACTTAGTAATCTTCATATAATCTTCTCGTATGTTTTGAAATTTAATTGTTCTTTTAAATTAGCAGGTGATATATTATTTTAATAAGTGTGCTTAGATCTCTGGGTTTTTCAATCATAGTACAAGCATGCTTAAGAAAACACTTCTCAAAGGTATGTTTGTTATCATCAAAACAAAGAAAAAGACATCGTTTGACCTATGAGATCAACACCTTGACATAATCATACATCATGCATTATTAATTCGCAACACTAACCTATTATAGTATGCTTTCGTACAATTAATATTAAAATTAATTTACATGACACGTAATTTCATACTAGCATATGTGGAGAAATAATTACAACATAATCAGAAATACTTAGAAAAATAAATACAACATAACAAGTAGAACCATGATATGTTATCATTTGAATTTTTACATTTTAATAGAGCATATGGTTACTTATTGAGCCCAATAAATAGGTTGTTTATATATATATATATATAAACAACCTAACACCAAACTCTACCCTCCATTAATACCTTCCCTCTTCACCTAAAAACAAATATAAACTATCATAGAAATGATAAAAATTAATTAGCAAAGCAAATTCAGAACCTAACTAAATTAAGAGGGCCTAGGAGAGATAGCCACACACTTAAGGCTAGCAACCGAGAGTGTAACACCCTAAAATTTTGCAATCCTTATTTTTGAGTGTTTGGCTTTTTTTTCACGAAATATAACCCTTAAATCTTAGCATAATCAATTTTGTTAATCCTTGATCTGTAAACCAAAATAAATTCTTAAATAAATTTATGCTAATTATTTTCTTTTTTATTTTTAGTTAAATCCACCCTAAATTGATAAAATTTTCCCCAATTTATTTTTTTCTAATCGGATACCCTAAATGCGAATAAGTTAATTTTACTCTCATCCTAAATCTAAACCTAATTCTAATTCTAACCCTCATCTTTTTTCTTTATATTTCTTTTCCCCTTTTCCTTTTTCTTTATTTTTCTCTTTCCCCTTTTTCCCTTTACTTTCCCTTCTCTTTTTCTTCTATCTGTCCCGCCTAGTGTATCAGCCCTAATTTTTTTTCTTTTTGTCCTTTTATTTTATTATCCTTCTCCCTCAACCAACCTACATGTCCAAACATACCCAAACTCCCTTACAGTTACCTCCTCCCAAGCACACATGTACTCCTTTCCCTATAAGGCTAAAATGCCCCATGCTCCCTCAAACATGTTTCTCCTTTTTCCTTTCCACACCCAACATGCTTCTGCCCAGCCTGCATTGCCCTTATAATACCCTCAAATAATTTTATTATTGTTTCTTAGGTGATATTTTGGAGGTTTTGGAGGAGGGAAGATAAGTTATACGTGCTTGGAGATTGGTGTCCTTTTCGGTAAGGATACAAGTTGTAATAAGGTTTATGTGATAAATGTTATGGATGATTGCGTGGATTGTCATATTTGTATGATTATGTTGGTAAATTCATGATTTTTAATAATAATATGTGGTGAAGTGATATTTTATGATGAAAATGAGTGTGTTGAAAAGCATGCAATAACATTACAATATTTACTATGTTGAAAACCCTAAGAGAGATTGTATGATATATGGTTGTAATATGGGATTTATAAATTATTATAAATGGTAAATAGGTATATTTAAGATTCATGGTGATGTAAAAATTAAGGATTTAAAAATAATGACATTAGATATCTAAGGTTCATGAAAAAAAGGGTGTTTGATTATCTATAAGGGCATTTTGGTCAATGTGTATTAAATATGAAATTTTTGGTATTTTAATGTTTTAAAGGGTTAATATATGATAATAATATCATATGGAATGTTTTGGGTATTTATGAATGGCATAAGTCTGAATAAAAAGGAAAATTGGCTTAAATTAAGAATAATAACCTTGCGGGCGAGATTACTGTCATATGTGTGAAATGTTGGAGTTAGATTAATATTTTCACATATGTTATTAATATTATAATTTTAGGAACTTATATCAAATTTTGTTACTATATGAGACTTGTGGGAAAGTTTATATCTATAATGTGAAATAAGGGTTTATTAGGGGGATTATGGACCTATTCCTTGATGACGACTTTGATAACCATCCAATTGCACTTTATATGTTTCAATTATATGTTTTTCATATCAAATCAAGTATAAATAAGATATTTATCAATTAAAGTGGAAGATCACTTGAATCTGACTGAGGTATTTTATGGGTTTGTTCTATCGAACGATAATAGTGGCTCAGATATATTTTTTCCTGAGAGGTAGATCATTCTATTCAATTAGATTAATAATTATGGCTCCCTAAACTCATCATTAATGAGAATATTATTTGAGATAAGTAACTAATGGATAAGATATTAAATATTTAAATTAAAATATTATGTGAGCCAGGATCGAGGGGTTATGTCCATTCCACCAAACAGTAATAGTGGCTCGGGTGTGTTATTCCCTAATAGGTGATTCTAACCATTCCACTGGTTTTATAATAGTGGTAAGAATCACGTGTTTCCTTATATATGTTGAGTTTGTTCTACTGGATGATAATATTGTTTCAGGTGTGTTGTCTATGAGAGGTGCTTTAGTCTGTTCCACCTGATTGAGAATAACACATTCCTTGAACTCAATGTAAATTAAAAAAAGAGAATATGTTATATCTACTAATGAGATTTGGAATCAGTAATTACCTTACATTATTTTATGTATCATGCATGTATGCTTATTCTGTGATGTGAACTCATATAATTCCTTGTATCCCTTACTTGGTTATATTATTACCTTACTCGATACATAGTGTATCAATTATCCTTTTCATGGGTGCTATTCATTTCCACAAGCAGACAACCTCCGATGCTTTTGTGCAAGTTGATGAGGATCCATTGAATGATTTTTGTAACACCCCCAAATTTACTACTGAAAATTTTTGTTTAACTAAAAAGGGTTTAATAGAAACGAAACGATAAAACTGTAAACTCGAGGGTATTACCGCCACACTTAGTACCAGATCGGTTCGCTCCTACCGTCCCTGTAATAAGTGCTAAGGCTAACCAAGATCGATCGTCAAGTACAAATCGTTAATAAAACACTGGTCATTAGCAAAACACAAGTCATACATAATCAAAGTGCGGAAATCAAAAGGGTAAATTCCAAAGTACAGTTTTAAAGTACCAAATGTTAGAGGACATAATACAGTAGAATAAAACAAAATACAATAATACAGGGAAACAAAACGAAGGATGAAATCCGGCCACGTCACTCTCGACCCCCAAGCTAGGTCCAGACTCAACTCTCAGCCCTGCCTGATACCTCGTAAGTATTGTAGGCATCGAAGACATCACCCCCTACCTGCACAAACTCAGACGGGTCTTCTGCTTGTGGGAATGAGCAGTACCCATGAAACGGGTGATCAGTACGCTACGTACTGAGTAAGGTAACAGACGCACTAAGGCCAACATACACAGAGACACATGACATAGCAGACATGGCATAATTACGTAGATAGCATGCAATAACACAGATAAATAATACCGGCTATGAACCAGATAACTTATTCATTAGATCTCTGATAAATAGTCGATTCATCTCATAGTCTTTATCAATCTATGTGAGTGCGGGAACCCCACTATTATAGCCGGTGGAACGGTCATGAGGGTCATGCCCTGCCACTATTTTAGCCGGTGGACCGGTCATGAGGGTAACATACCCTGCCACTATTATTCGCCGGTGGACCGGTCCGGCCCCGACTCACATGATGTTTCACTGTAATTACTTCGTATCTTTCCAATGTCTTATCGTTATTACGTTCGGTTTGTTGAACACGGAATCCCCCACTATTATAGCCGGTGGACCGGTCATGAGGGTAACATACCCTGCCACTATTATTGCCGGTGGACCGGTCATGTAGGGCACCCCGGCCCTAGCCACTATTATTCATCGATGGACCGGTCTGGGTCCGGCTCAACATCTTCCTCTGTAAGTGATTAGTGTCTTAACGTATCTTATTCGAAAGAATATCACCCTTAACCTGCATGGCTAACTATATCCGCACTTAGCCTCCCAGGAGGGCTTGTCCCATATCTTGAGACGTTTGCACCTCCTAACTCGCCTCGACATCCTTCCCTTAGCCCATTTTATCACACCGGAAACCCAACTTCTAAGTGTGTGGGTCAGGGCCCACCACCTTATACCCCAAGGTATACTCACCACCTTACCCTAGGGTTTTCACTAGAAACCCTAATCTGGACCTATGTGGCCCTTCCTTTCCTGCCTCCCACAACCCACACTATTTTAACGCCCCACGTGTCATGACCTACAGACTCAACTCTCCCCTCATACCTCGCTCCTCCTCGTTTATTTTTATTAATTTCATTTTCTTTTTCCACCTTCTTAAATTAGGGTTTCCTCCCCAAACCCTAGTCAGTCCCTAGGTACCCTTATATTATCCCACGTACTATTTTTCACCTCGAGCCTCTAGACTCCCAAACAAACCTTCCATTGCCTTCCCCACGTCCCAAAGTAACCTTCCATACGTAAGGTTCTCCCCCATGCGGACCTTAACCTCCCCATGCAAACCCCTTGATCTCTACCATGCCAAACCCTAAGATTTCCATGCAAACCCTAGTTCTCCCATGTAACCTTAGTTTCTCTCACTCTTTCATTTTATTTAATTCCCCTTTTACTCGTCTATTCATGGATCATAGATTACCTAGGTCATCCTTACCTACGTTAGCCCACTTACTTCCCCTTAGTTATCTTAATTTCTCATTTTTCTCTTTAATGCCCCCATTCCACAACACCTCATCAAATAACCTAGCATGCATGTCCTAAGGGTCACATTACATCACATCATATTTGCCGCATATCTATATTAGCACATACCAGACAAGAACACGAGAACATACATCGGTTCCAAGCTGCGCTACACATAAAAATAGATAAGATAATAACATATAAAACACAACATATAAATCGTACAAGACATCCAAGGCAAGTAAAACACGTAACACATAGGCGGCCTTAGCTACGTCCTTACCTAAAACGTCGTCGGGCTTGGAGCACGCTCCTACGCCTCGTGGGGGTTTTGACCCGATTCACCTATAAGAGGGAAATACTATGGGTCAATCTCCCTTTATCAGAATTACCATAATTTTCCTATCTTACCCCTATCATGGCCTAATACTAAGGCTAATATTAATAATAGTAGTTTATAAATAAAAGGTAGGGTTATTATTATTCTCAAGATAGTTAAACGAATCACCACTAATCAAAGTAAGTCTTAGTAAAATTCATAGTATTAAAGTAATGGGTTCAATATGACTAATAACAATATTATTAATAATACTAATAAGAATAATAAGAATACTAATAATAATAATAATAATGGTTATAATGATAATAATGATGATAATAATAATTGAAATCGTAGTAGTATTAGTAATAATAATAATAATAATGATGATAATAATAATAATGACAATAACAACAACAACCATAATCATGATAATAATAATAATAATAATAATAATAATAATAATAATAATAATAATAATAATAATAATAGTAATAATACAAATAATAATAAGAATACTAATAATAATAATAATAATAGAGATAGTAACAGTAATAATAATAGTTAGAATAATAAACATACTAATACTAATACTAATAATAATAATAATAATAGTAATGATAGTGATAATGATAATAATAATAATAATAATAATAATAGTAATAGTAATAATAATAATAATAATAATAACAATGATAATAATGATGATGATAATACTAGTGGCGATACTAATAATGTAATAATAATAACATTAAGGATTAGTAATAATAATGATAGTAGTAACAATAATAATATTAGTAATGATACTAGTAATAATATTAGCAATGATATTAAGGAGCAATGATAATAATGATAGTAGTAATAATAATAATATTAGTAATGATACTGATAATAATAGTAATAATAATAATAATAATACTAACACAACAAGGCTTTAGTCTTAATTAATACCATCGATTAGAAATTCTCCGGGTAAACGTTAGGACCTAATGGTAATAATAGTTAGAGTAATAAATATAGTAAATATAATGATAATAATAATAATAATACTAAGATTAAGAATAATAATAATAATAATAATAACAATAACCACCATAACCATGATAATGATAATAATAATAATAATAATAATAATAATGATGATAATAATAATCTTAATAACACTAATAATAATATTTAATAATATTAAAAATCATTAACACATTTAATATACAGGGTTTAGGGATTAAAGAGTTGGGGAACAACCTAGGCTAGGTGGAGGAGCCGGCGGCGGCGCGGCGGCGACAGTGGAGGAAGGGAGAAGTGGAGAGGTGGATGTGGAGGCTAGGGGAGAGGGAAGTAGGGGAAAATGGAGGTGTGGGGTGGTAGGGCAGGATCCCCTAGTTGTTTTGGGGGGTGCCGGCGGCGGAATCGACGACAACCGGCGGCAAGAAGGGTGGCGCAGGGTCGAATGGGGCTATTCGGGGAGGCAATTTCGCACGGCCAGGGTGGCTCGTGCAAGGTAAGGCAAGGAAGGCTGGTGGCTGGGTTGTGTAGAGGGCGGTGCAGGGAGCGTTTTGGTGGCCGGAGTGGGCGGCGAAGGCGACCGATGGCGGTGGATTAACGAGTTGAACAGGCGGTGGTTGCGAGTTAGTTTTCTGGGCTGCCAAATTCCAAACTCGATTATGGCAGCCTTCGGGGCTATTCATAGGCCAATCGAGAAGGGAAAACGACAAGGATGCGTGGCAAAGTAGGGGCAGGGTTATGGGCTTCTATCCGGCGAGAATGGCCGGCGCAGGTCTGCGTGTGCAGAGTTGTCGGGGAGAGGGAGAGATGGTGTGCATGAGAAGGGAGGGACGGTATTGTCGAAATGACAGGGGAGTCAACGGGGAGGAGAGGGGAGGAATGGCCGGTGCAGTTGGTGTGGTCATTGCAGCCTTTTTCCGGCGAGAATTTCGGCTGCAGGTGCGCTGGAGGTTGAAGATGAAGTGGGAGGCTGGACCGGCGGTCCAGGGGAAATGAAAAAGAAGGAAAAGAAAGGGCCAAACCGGCCGGGAGAGGAGAGGAGAGGGGAGGCTGGGCCGTGCAGGGGAAGGAGAGTTGGGCCAGCGGGTCGGCCTAGGTTAGGAGAAAAAGAAAAATAAGGAAGAGAAGGAAAGGAAAGAAAAGGAAAAAGAGGGGAAAAAGAGAAAAAAAAGGGAAAAGAAAAGGAAAATGGGTTTAACTAAAATGATTTAATTTATAAAATAATAAAATACCATATTTTGGGGTAATAAATTTATTTAATAATTTAATTTAATATAATTAAACTATAAGGGTTTTAAAAAGATAATTTTAGTAAAGTAATGATTTGGAAAATTATTTAAATAATAAGAGTATGATAAAATAAAAATATATTTATTTAATTTATTAAATATTTATATCAAATTTTATATGCTCAAAAATCCATAAAATAATTAAAATAAATATAAAGGCTAAGTTATTCCAAATAAAATTTATTTATTAAAATATAGGCTTTTAAAAATTCGGGGGATTACAATTTTGTTGCTTATGATACTCTATATATGGAGGAGTAATATTATGTATTGGGGTTTTGGGTGTAGAGTCATGTTATCCGGACATTAGTTTTCCCTTGATACTTTTTTAGACTCTTAATTCTATAGTATCCCTTTGTTTTTACTTTTGGATATTATACTCAGAGTTAATCTCCAACTTATATTCATGTTTATGAAACTTATCTCATTTTCTATTTATCATATTTTATACTCTAATTATTTTGCCTTATGGTTGAAGTAAGGATAGTACGGTAAGCCAGCCTTATGTCAATTATAGTGGTAACACCCAACTATTTTGGCATTATGTTTTTGCTATAAATGAAAAATGTTAGTAGTAAATTTTGGGGGTGTTACAAGTTAGTATCATAGATTTGGTTTTAATTACCGTGTTTTCTTTTAAAAAATTTAGCTTTCAAAGGATCCATTGTCTTATTTTACAATCTATTTCATATTTTGAAAAACTCAATTTTTAGAAAACCCAGGTTAAATTATGATGAAATTAATAATGGATAGCCTAGGTGGCCTTTTTAATGTGCTTGTGTGCAATGTGTGCTAGTAATCTAGAAACAATTATCCTAACATGTTTTTTGTCTTGCATTTAGCTCCCCATGGCCTTTATTGGTCATGTTAGTTGTTTAGAGGAGGCTTTTGAGGCCTTCATCTAGTTCATCAAATTTCTATTACCATCGCTGCCACCACCTCCGCATTACCCACGGGAAGGTATCGGAGATGACTGAATTTAGAGGGCCACAAGACATCATTCAATGATCTACACCTATAACAAGGACTCGATCATCCTGAAGGGATGTTCGGGATATAGATAGGACATATGAGGCAGCTGATTAACCACCTACTCGGAGGGTAAGTATTGCAACCTTCTTTCTTGAGGGATCTTTAGACACATGGTGATATATTGTTATACACAGGGAGGATCACCAATGTCCTAGGAGGACTTTAAGAAAGCGATTCATACTAGTTTTTACCCTGAGAGTCTTAAGAAGAATAAGCTGAAGGACTTCATGCAGTTTGCATGAGGAGCATGATAGTGAGGCAGTACCACACGTAGTTCACAAAGGTGTTGATGTATGTATTGGGTATAGTGGTTAGCGAGTCGAATGCGGTGTATTAGTTTGAGCAGGGGATCCATTTCAATGTTTGGAGGATGATGGGTGGCATGACCTTCCAAGACCTATCCACGTTGTATAAGTGGACATATATAGACTATGCGATGGTTCATGAGCAGGATTCCATTATAGGTAAGAGAAAGTTGGAGACACATGGTTTTGGGGGTAAGATCTAGTTTCGGGGAGGTGTACCTCCAAGTTTCCAACAGAGGGTAAGTTATAGCAGTAAGGTGATTAGTTTTGACACTAGGGTCGGAAGGGTGGTACAAGAAAATCTACGAGACAGTCGAGGCTCTTCATATGTCATTTCTACAGCTAAGATCATCTAGAGTTAGACTGTCGGGACATTTCTATTCAACATAGGACATGTGGTTAGTTGGGTCACCGATCATTTGAGTGCCAGCGTTAGTAGGGCCAGTTTCATCAGAAGGTACCTCTCGTACTTCAGCAGCAACCTATCAATAGTGGCCCTACTAGCCATAGCAACAACATAGGATACACGCATAGGCCAATGGAAAACCTAAGGAGGCTAAAGGGAGACCACATGAGACTTTCCCATTTCCTCCAAGAGGAGGATAGACCCAGGGGCACCTGAATGTCATCGGCCAAGCAAAGGCCAATCGATAACTTAATGTGGTTATTGGTACATTTTCCATCCTCTCATTACTAGCTTATGTGTTGTTTGATTTGAGAGCATCTTTGTTGTTTGTATCTACTTCATTTATTGCCGGATATGCATTATCTCCATATATTAGTGTATATGTGTGTGTGTGTGTGTGATGTTGCCATCTAGGGATAGATTGGATTGCACTAAGCTCTATTTGGATGTGGCCTAAGAGATATCTATGGTAGACTTCCTAGTGAACTTGGTTGAGTTGGACATATAGGACTTCAACGTTATCATAAGGATGGATATGTTGGGGAGATAACAAGCAATAATAGACTATGCACAGGAGCGAGTTCTGTTGCAGGGGACCTCAGGGCACTAGGGTCTTCTATAGGAGATGTAAGTGTAGGCCTATATTGAAGGTTGTATTAGCCCATGTGTTGTATTCGTTGGTGTAGCAGGGGTACCCTATATATTTGTGGGAAGTTCAAGAGTTGTATAAGGATGTGTTGGAGTCCATGTAAGTCTTTACCATGTGTGTGCCTTTATATTGGTTAAAAATTAATATTGTTAATATGTTATTATTTTTAGGAACAAAAGTTTGATTAGTGGAGCCTGATAAAGTTTAGTAGGTTTCCCATAATTTGTGATTTTACTGGAAATAAAGTAATCCCTATACTCTTCTAAAATTTGAGATATTGTATGATAGCACATTAGGGTTTTTGATGTATACATTTTATTAAGCATGTTTATTCCATTGAAATTATTTGCCTAATGATGTTGGTATGAAATTTGGTAGAATAGAGCTTTTAAACTTGTGTGAATTATTATATGTACGAAAATATGTTAAAATGGTTTAAATGTCAGAAATAAATAATATATGTTATGTATGTTCAATATAATAGGTTGAGCTTATCTATGGATATTTTTAGCATAAATACTATTATTATTATATGCCCTAGGGGTATTTTAGTCATTTAAGGCTGCTAATTATTGTGATAAGCATGCCAAATATGTATTATTTATTGTTGAGCATGGGGATATGTGATTTGGTATTCTAAAAACTCATGTTAGGTTTTTACGTGCAAAATCATGTATAAAGGTAAAATGGTTATTTGGCATGTTTGGTGATTTATTTACATTATAATAATTTAATTATTATGTAAAATAAAATTACTATTTAAAATGGATGATGATGTGATAATTATGACCTTAGGGACATTTTGATCATTTTTAACATATTGTGTCCAAATGTGAATAATTTAACCTAAGAAAACCTTAGTATATATTTAATGTTGACCTTGATGCTGTTTTTGATTATAATTGTCTTAAGTAATTCAACATGAGTAAAAATAGTTAAGTATAGAAGTTAGACCTATTTGGTATTATGTGATTTCATTGTCACCTTGATAAAAATATTAATATTTAAAGTGAAACACATTGAGATTGGAAATGGAATATTTAGGGGTAGCTACCTTAAAGACGTAGTTTAATCCACAAATAATGATGGATTTTTAGTAGTGTGCCTTAGTGCCCCATCCAAAGCCTGTATTGTACTCTATTTAGCTATGGAGACTTATAAAAGGTATGCATACTGATATATTAGGTGTCATTGTCAGTAAGGTACTATGTTACCTTCATGTACCAATATAACTAGGGTACCTTAGTGTCCTTAAGTTGATTGTTTGTTAGGATACTATGTTGCCTTAGTGCATCGGTATAACTGCAGTGCCTGAGTGTCTCTACGTGTGATATGATCTTCCCTCAAGTAAATAAAAATGAAAATTGTTATTATTGGATCAAAATAATTATTGGATTAGTTTGGTATTTGCCTTTGTCCTTACCTATGGTTTGGTAGTAGCCATCGTGCCTACCTATGTTTAGTATTGTGCCTTTTAGCCCTACCTTTGATGTTATGGACTTTATTGGTATTGTGTCTTTGAGCCCTACCTGTGGTGTTATGGATATTATTGGTTTTCATATTAAGATACGAAATGTATTTTGAAGGTTATGGTTGTTATGTTGAGATTATTTATAATCATTACTTCAAAAAGCATCTCTCATATGATTGGTTTATAAGTCTCATTATGTTTTAATTGAACAAGTATGAGGAGTATGCGACTTTGATGATTATTTTTTATCTAATATGATTATGTTATTATGATTACTGCATGAATATTTTAATATTTTATACCATGTCTTGTTGTGATGTTTTTTATGCGTTCCATGCTGGCTTTTCATATTAGTTCTATACAATAGGTTACTCAGTACCATTGTACTAAATGGTTCTTTTTCATGGTCCCTTGCTTATTCAATGGGTAGCGGTCTTTAAGGTTAGCTTTTGAGATTAGTTGAAGGCTAGTATTGGGTTAACAGTTAGGGTTATCTAGTGTTTTGCCCGATATCTTTTAATCTAGTTGTTCTTGTACTCTTATGTATTTTCCTTTGACTTAATTTTATAACTACTGATTGTTGTTTTATTCAAAATTATATTAAATTGTGTTTTGATTTTCTCTATTATAGTTCTTACAACTATGTTATTAATTTAAGTGAAGTAATATTTTTAACCTTAGCACTTGGTATGAGAATGGTAGAGGAAACTAGAATTGTACTAAGTGTGGTAGTAACAACCTGTTTAACTATTTTAGCTTATGCAGTTAACTTTCTAAATGAAAATTTCCAGTCTTAAAAATGGAGGTGTTACATAGAGTTTCTCACACTGCTAATGGGAAGCGATGTGAGGTTTTCACATTGGGGACAATTTTTGCAAGCAACTCACGTTACAAGACTTGAGTTATGTGAAAGTGGGATGATACATGGACTCAAATGCATGATTTGGTAACACTTTAGGGTTGGGGTGGTCATAAGGTTTAGGGGGGAAAAGAAGGTGCGTGGGAGGCTCCCGTAGAGGAGGGTTGGCAATGAAAAGGTTTCACGACGGAGAAGGATGACGGTGCTAGGTGCACGAGAAATGGGGTGGTTTGCAATGAAGGAGGAGGGTTGGTGGTTTTTGTAGCCGTAAGAATGGCAGGAAAAGATAGGAAGGAAGACAGTGGTGGTGTTGTTAAAGGATGGAGGAAGATGGGGTGCACACATGTTTGAGGTTGCAGGGTGATTAAGGTGGGAAGACTAGGTGAAATTTGTAGAAAATATTGCAACATCCCCATTTTTAACCCTTATAAAATTTATTTATAGAGAAAAAATGCTTGAGCAATATAATAAATTAGGAGTGTTATCGCCATATTTAACATAAGACAGATATCCATCGTTTATCTCATACTAAGTGTGTAACACCCCTAAATTTCACTCCTGGGAAAAAATTTTTTTGAAAGAATAAAGCGAAAGCTAGGAGAGAATTCGGGAAATGTTACTGCCACATCTAACACAAGATAAATGTCAACTATCTATCTCATGTTAGATGCAAGGCTAAAACCTGTCAAACAATTACATCTGAATTTTAAAAACTTATCAGAGTACAAGAAGATTAAAAGACAATTACAACACCATTAAATTTTATATACAATACTTGAAACTTCCAAAAATAAATACAGATAGACCAGACAAAACCCGATAGATTAAATTCCGGATAGCCTACTCTCTCAAGTCAAGCCTTCCACCCAAATACTATATCCGATCTCAAACCTGCACAAGAGGTCTGCTCCCCACCATCAATGGATCATCACAGGACTCATTCAACCAAGGTAGTATCAGTACGGGTCCAATACTGAGTAAATCTCAATACCCTCTCTTATGGGAAAAATGTAAACTATAACATCAAGTGCATATTGAATCATGTTGCATTACGTTGATACAATAGTATGCCTACTCAATACCCACATCATAAGCCCTACCATACACATATAATAACATGCGAAACATATGTAACATCTTAAATCGATAAGAAATTCAGATAAACCAACCAGACATTTATAGATAATGTTAAACCAACCAACCGGGCATTTTTGGACAACGCCAAACCAAACCAAGACGAATCGAGCATTTATCAAGCGGGCATTTATGGGTAATGTTAAACCAACCAATCGGGCATTTAGCCCCACGGACATTACTTAGGGACATGTCCAGCCCCGAGCATTACTTAGGGACATGCTCAGCCCCGATCGAGTAGACTCATTCTTTAGATCTCTGGTAAATATAGTAGATTCACATCATAGTCTTTATCAATTCATGTGAGTGCGGGAACCCCACTATTATAGCCGGTGGAACGATCATGAGGGTCATGCCCTGCCACTATTTTAGCCGGTGGACCGGTCATGAGGGTAACATACCCTGCCACTATTATTCGCC
This sequence comes from Tamarix austromongolica, assembly GCA_039764185.1. Taxonomy (NCBI): domain Eukaryota; kingdom Viridiplantae; phylum Streptophyta; class Magnoliopsida; order Caryophyllales; family Tamaricaceae; genus Tamarix; species Tamarix austromongolica. Next base: position 13,310,839 of record CM077819.1, read on the forward strand.
GGTGGACCGGTCCGGCCCCGACTCACATGATGTTTCACTGTAATTACTTCGTATCTTTCCAATGTCTTATCGTTATTACGTTCGGTTTGTTGAGCACGGAATCCCCCACTATTATAGCCGGTGGACCGGTCATGAGGGTAACATACCCTGCCACTATTATTGCCGGTGGACCGGTCATGTAGGGCACCCCGGCCCTAGCCACTATTATTCGCCGGTGGACCGGTCTGGGTCCGGCTCAACATCTTTCTCTTTAAGTGATTAGTATCTTAACATATATTATTTGAAAGAATTTTTACCCTTAACATACATGGCTAACTATATCCACACTTATCCTCCCAAGAGAGCCCGTCCCATATCTTGGGACTCTTGCGCCCCTTATCACACCTCGATATCCATTCCCATTTACACTTACACATAATGAAAGCCAACTCTTAAGGGTGTGGGTTGAAGCCCAACACCTTGTGGAACCACACTCCATCCACTATCACTCTCTAGGGTTTCCCTTGAAACCCTAATTGGACCTATGTGGCCCAATTTCCTCTTGCCTTGCTACCATTAATTCATTTATCGTCAAACACCTCATCTCTTTTAAGTTCAATCCCAAATCAATCACTACTTTCTCCCAAAACCCTAATCGGGTCCCTTATACCCCTTACACCAACCTACGTATTATTTTCATCCCAAGTCTCTAAACACTCCACAACTCTCCCTTTACCTTATTCACACTTTAATACAACTTTTCTCACGTAACGATCATCCTCATGCAAGTTTTATCCAACCCAGGCAAACTCTCGAAGTTCCCATGCAAACCCTAGAATTTTCCATGCATAGCTCTCATCCCTTATTCAATTTGGTCAACCTCATACCCCTCTTTAGCAACTCACTTCCCATTTATTTCTTTTTATCCTTTCATATCCATGTCATAATAATAATCACCCTAGCATGCATGTCCTAGAGGGTTGCATCATGCCACAACACACCATAATCACCACATATGGATATCACATTCATATCATAAGAAAAACACATACCACACACCTTAACTCCAAGCTGTGCTACGCATAAAACACGTTAAGGACAATCAGGTGATACAGAACAGGACATGATATATATACAAAGCATCCAAGGCATACAAGTCATATAACACGTAGGGACATTAGCCACATCCTTACGAAACACCCATAAGTGGAGGTAAGTAGAAACTTACCTGGATCCGAAGCTAGCTAAGCAAGATAAGAGGGAGAGAGATCACTAGTTTGAGGATCCACAATAAAGCTTTCCTAGATTACATCGAAAACTAAGTTAGAAACTATCCTTTCGATCAATAATTTCAACTATTATAATTTAATCGATACAAGAGACACAAACTATTTTTCTTGGAAAACGTGTTCAAAACTTAGGACTTAAAAGCATAGCTCTATTAAGATTTAAGATTAAATATCAATCAAAATGAATTAATACAATTACACTTATGACACTTCAAACTAGTTTGGAAAGCCCGAGGAAGATAATCGATCATAAGATAATTTATCAAAGATAACTTATTCATTAAGTTTTACAACTAAATAGGTAAACCAACCATTTGCATAGAACCAAATCCAAGCCGATTAGTTTAAAACATAACTTAAATGACTTAAAACCCAAAGACAGAAATCGATTAGATAAAAGACGCATAGCAAAATCGATTTTATAAAACAATCCCCGAAGATTAGGGTTTTTAATCCCTAAACTACGAATCGACCAAATCACTTCAATTACCTCCAATTGATAGTTTTAAAACACAATTAAACTAATTTTAGATAAATCCAGATAATCAATTTCAACAAAACAATCTTCCGATTAAACAATTCCAGATGATCAATTTTCAAAATTAGGGTTTTAAAGCCCACTATATAAACTCAAGTAATTCAAATCAATCAATTCTAATTAAAGGTATTAGAATACAATTAGGATCATTTCAACTACTTTTATAAATTTAATTTTAGCAAAACAACTATACCAATAACTAATTTCATAATCTCACTTAAAATCTAGGGTTTTAGGCCCGAAAATGTAATTCGGTAAAATTCTATAAATTTAATCAAATTGAATGTTTAGAAATGCAGTTAAACACATTTTATAACATATCAAATAATCAATTGATCAAAATCAATAAAAGAAATACCCAATTTAGCACAATTAGGGTTTTTGGGCCCGGAACGCAAATCCGATCAATTCTTGCCAAAACATATAAATTAACGGTTCGAAAATGTAATTAAATATATTCTAATGTAATTTATATAGTCAATTGAATAAAATAATCTGATTACACAATTCAATTTAAACCCGCGGGAGTTTTGACCTAAAAATCCAATTCCGGTCAATTACGCACAATTTTTCCAAATCAACACTTCCAATATAAAATTAAATAAATTTTAAACGATACTATAAAATCAATTGAGCGGAACGACTCAATTATACGACCCAATTTCATTACACCCAAAATTTGACCTAGGAATCAAATTCCGATTAAACCTGCATAAATTTCTCAAATTGACGGTTCCAAAATGAAATTGGATACATTTTAAAACATATTGTAAAATCAATTTATCAAAAATAGCTAAATCGGACGAATCCGAAAAATTCGGGCATAACCCAGCCAAAAATCCAATTTTTCCAAAGTTTCAACAAAACCACACAATTAACATATCCAAATCAATCTTACAGCATATATATACATAAACAAACAATCAATTTAGCTTTTAATAAGCTAATTCATACTCAATTAATCAAATATATATATTAGGGTTTTTCGGAAATTTATACCGAATGAAATCAACATAATCGGGACAAGAAAATGCCGGAGAAGCTTCGTCGGGGAACGAGGGTGGCTCGCCGGTCATCGCCCGAGCTCGCCATGGCCGGACGGCGGCTTGCCGCTGTTGCTGCTGCTCCCGCGCGCAGTCGCTGCTGGGGCGTCGGCTGTTGCTGCTGCGGTCGAGCAGGCTGCTGTTGCGCTGCTTCGGCTGTTGCTGCAGCGTCACCGAAGGTCGATAGGTGAGGCGGCGCAAGGAGGAGCTGGGGAGGAGGTGGCGGCTGGCTAGGGTTTGGGGCTGCGCAGAGGGCAGGGGTCGGGAGCAGCAGGGGAAGAAAAGAAAGGGAAGAAGAAGAGGGAAAAAGTGAAAGGAAGAGGGGGTTCGGTCGACGCACCAGTTTTTTTTTTAACAAATACGAATACAAATATACCTAAAATAAAATACTGAATATTTATAAATTATTATTGGATGATTTTATCTAAAATTTATTAAACGAAAATTATTTCAAAACGATCTAAACGCTTGAAATAAATAAAAAAGCTACATAAAGAATTTCGGAAACATTTTCGGAAGAATTTACCAACGAACATAAAAATTTATATTATTTACGAAAATATATTATAAGACCTCGAAAAATTATTTAAAAACAAATAAGAAAATATTTAAATCCAATTCTAATAAACTGAGACTAGTTTAAATAATTTTCGGAATCGATTTTTCGTAATCAATAAGCGTAAAACATAAGAAGGTTAAATCCGGAAAGATATTCATAAATAATTTCCTAAAATATTAACGATTTCCGAAAACGAACAAATTTAAAGTCGAAAATATTTTCTATGGATAAAATTATAAAAATAAATTTAACTATTTAAACAGAAATTCTATAATTTAAACAATATATTTCGTCAACGAAATATAATTTCAAAATAACGTCGTAATCACATGACAAAGTTAAAATCAAAAACGAATCTAAAATATTAAAAATAAAAATACAAGAAAGAACGGGAATATATATTTTTAACCGAGACTCGAACTCATAGGAATATAATAAAATCATTGTCGTTAACGAATTTATCTAGAATGGTTCGCAACGACAATAATTAATTAAATTCAAATATGAATTCGAAATCGTCGATAAATCCATAAAACGAATCAAAATTAAAATAATTAAATTTTTATATCAAATTATGCTAATAAAATCATTTAGCTTAATAAATTTGGATTTTAAAAATACTGAGTATTACAAAGTGTAAGGCTAAAAACCTATCCAACAAAATCTAAAACATCAACTACCAAAACAATAAACAAATCATCACTAATAAAGTCAACAGAATACTTGTAACGTAAATTTAAATTTTATAAATATCAACCAAGGAACAAAATATAAATGGTCATTTACAACACCAAATTAAAATTATCACACAACTTCTTAAAAATATAAAATATCTAAAAATAAGTATAGAGGTCCCGAGGGGCAGAAACTCTAGCAGCCCTAATGCTCAGCCCATTCCAATAATCATAATATAATTCATGCACATAGAGATCTAAACAAGCATAATATCAGTACGATGACGTATCAAGTAAACAACCCAAAACATAACAATAGCATATGCACATTTAATGTTTGATCATGACATAGGAAAAATGACATTTTAATTAACATGCAAGAATGTAAACAAAGTTAATGACATGCTCACATGTTATCATGTACTTGGCATATCATGATATCCTTAAGATGTTTGAATTTGAGAAAAATAAAACAATATCCTTTTTACGTTGTAATAAGAGTCGAATTTCAATCACATGTGGACTATACAAAATCAAAAAAAGGTTTTATGGTTATTACAGCTCATTGGATTGATGTGCAATGGAACTTACAAAGTCAGATACTTGGGTAATTTTAATATTTTATCCACATCAAGTTCTAAGTTTTGATGTTAATACTGTGTGATAATGTGTTGTTCTCATTTTTATGCATTGTTTTGTTTTCCTTTTATCTTTGCTAAGATTCATATATGTTCTTGCTTCTCACACAGCTAAAGTTCTTTATAATGTTTTGTTAACTGTCTTGGTGGATTGAAATATTGATATAAAGCTAACAACACTGATTGTTGACAACTGTACTACCAATGATGCTATGATCAATGAGATGAAAAGGAGATTACAAGTGAAGTATTTTTTATTGCGTGAAAAATATTTCCACATGTGTTGTGCTGCATATATTCTTAATTTTATTGTTAGAGATGGGATGGATGTATTCCAAAATATAATTGAAAATGTTTGTGAGAGTGTGGTGTTTTAGAGGGCAATACCAAAAAGAATAGAAAGGTTTGCACAGGTTTGTTTGCAAAAAGAAGTTCCATATAATAAGGTCTTAGTGCAAAATTGTAAGACAAGATGGAACTCCACTTTCTTGATGCTTGATGTTGCATTGTTGTATGAAGATGTGTTTGAGTGGTTATTATGGTTGGAACTTAGCTTTAAATGTTGTCCTAGTTCTGAGGAGCAGAAAATGGCTCGGATTATTTGTTAAAAAATGTCATTGTTTTATAAGGTTGCTTTGTTGTTTTTGGGAAATAAGTATCCTACTTCTAACTTGTATTTCCCTAAGGTATGTCAGATTAGACTGGATTTGTTTGAATGGGCATTTGAGGAAGATGAATAAGTTAAGAATATGGCTAAAAAATTTTAGAGAAAATTGATAAATATTGGAGTGTGATTCATGGGATTATGACAGTAGCAATCATTTTGGATGCTCGATTTAAAATGAAGTTGGTGGAATGTTATTATTCCTTGATTTATCCAGAACCACTTATGATGAGGTAGAGAAAGTTCGTAGAACATGTTATGAGGTATTTCATGAGTATGAGGAGAAACTAAAGCGTATAGAGAGAAATATAAGTATATCTCGTGGTTAACTATTTCTAGTCACACTTCCTATGGTGGTAGTGCTAGTTTGGGTTCTAAAAGAGCATACATATATGAATAGTGGTTATCTAATTATGGTGTCACTAATTCATCACAAAATCACGAGTTAGATTATTACTTGGAGGAGGCCGTTATGCCAAGGATGGAGAACTTTGATGTTTTTATTGTCATGGTAGAAGACAGACACTAAGTTTCCAATTTTACAAAATATGGTTAGGGATATATTTGCTATTCCTATTTCTATAGTCTCTTTGGAATCTGCATTTAGTACGAGCGATCATTTTATCACTCCTCACTGTAATTGATTACATCTAAAAACTTTAGAAGCATTGATGTGTGGTCAAGATTGGCTTTGGGCAGCAATGATGAGTGACAATGGTGATATTTTGCTTATACTCTTAAACTTTAGTTTAATTATGAAATATGTATTATTTTATCTATTGATTTTATTATTTTAATCATTTGCTGGATAATAATGATTATGAAACATCATATTATCATGGTGCTTGTCACGCTTCTTTTGAGAATGAGGAGTTTGATGATGGTGAAAATGAGGCAAAGCTTAGGTGTTTATAATTTTTATAATGTTATTAGTAAATGTAATATATATGAATTATGAATATGTACTTTTTTGAATATTTATTTTTATTGTTTTGATGTACCGGGTAGATGCATGATGATTGAAGTCTGAAGATTCAAGAATGAAGATTGAGAAGTTCTTCCTATCATGAATGTCATATGCGTTCTACTAGTTTTTTATTTTTTTGGACATTATCTAGTAGTTTTAAACAGTATTATTGTTAACACATTTTATTATGTTTTTCTATTATGCTACTCGGATGTAATTTGAATAATTTGCTTGTTATTAGAAAAGTTGTAGAAGTCTAGGTTATGTAATGCAGGTTATGCAGGTAACAAATTTTTAATGTTAGACTTCAATTGCTTGTTAGGTCGTCTAACAGGTAACATGTTATAGCTAAGCTATGTAATGAAGCTTATCAGTTTATGTAGCATGACTAGTTCATGTACAATAGAGATTAGAGGCATTAGGCATGGTTGCTTTGGTAAAGGATGATTTATCAACTTCAACTACTAAGTTGATGATTTATTTTTTCGTTATTTTTTATATACATTCTAATGTCAAAAAGTAATTCCATAGGTAAATTTTGCATAATTATAAAGTTTTGCAGTTAAATGGGTAGTGATAATGGATAAAAAGGTAAATTTAATCCGTCGGGTAATGGGTTTGGCGGGTAATGGGTTTATCCGTCGAGTGTTGGATATTCGCCGGATACGGATATGGGCAAGGTAATAGATACTCGTTCGGGTACGAGTACGGATATAAATAAAAAATTACTATTTAGGTTCGAGTACAGGTATGGGACACCCGATTCATACTCGCCCCATTGCCATCTCTAAACCTAAACTCGAGTTTTTTGTGTCACAACTCTAGTAGTTTTATGCCACGAACTGAATCGTCTCATGCAATGTTCATAGATGTTATTATGTATTGAAATTTTGAAAAAAGTATGGGTTTATGTCATGAGCCCGAGTGCTTTTAGTTATGAATTTAATATTTTTATGTTATGAACCTAATCATCTCACGATATGTTAATTGGAAGTTTGTTGTGTTCAAAATTTTTTAAATGTAATCCTAACCTTTCATGTTATGAACTTAACAACTGTATACTCTGAGCTTTGACCATGAGCTTTTTGTATCATGGACCTAGAATTTTTACATTATTACTCTAATCATTTCATGTGATACCATGGTGATGTGATACAAAAATATGCAAAACACGTCAAAGAAAACTAGAATGTTAAATTATAAGGTCAGGGAGACAACCACAAACAAAATACATAACTTGAGATTAGGTCTAGGTGATCACATACCTAGCTTAGAGACAATGATGATGACAACTTTGAAGATACACCCTTGATTGTATTGAAAAGAAAATGGGACACAAAGAACACTAACCAAAACAATATATAAATGAAGATGTTTATGACCCAATGACTCAAACTATAAAGACACTAGCAATAACATATGGCAGCAAAGGCAATCACCGTGTTGATACTATGGAAATAGATGATCCTAACACCCTGGAAATCAAGGCTCCACATTCTAAGAAATAGACAATTGGGAGCAGAATGTCACTATCATGTTTCTTTGAAATGGTACGTCACCTCAATTAGGATCAAAGAAATATAGTGCATGAAATATGATTTGGACCACTTATGGACATTAAGATCAAATAGTTTTATTTGGATCACTTCCGGACATTGAGATTAAAGAGTTAGATTTCATAGTTTTTAACGTTGTCAGTTAATCATCTATGACCTTTCACTAGAACTTTAACTGATGTCTATTATCACCATCACATAATGAATGATTGTGTATGTGTGATTTAATAATCCATAACCCATATTTGTCAAATGAAACTGAACCATAACCTTACAATTAGACCAAATGTCCATCTTTGCATATGTCACTGTATGCTTCTCCTTACAAGCTTTCATTCAAGGTTTGTAACAAATATATTGTCTCATTGATAGCTTTCCATCAACTCTAAACCTTATTTTTCCTTTCTTAATACTAAACCTAATTTTGTATGCATAATTGTCATACAACCTATAAAGCATCATTTTCATAATGTACAGCTAATCTTATCATTTTAGAAATTCCATCTTCAATTGTTTGTAACACCCCAAAATTTACTACTAAAATTTTTTTTTTGCGGAAGCTAATACATAAACTAAGCCGGTATTACTTTCGCACTTAACATTCTCATATTAAGTAAAAGGCTAATAAATACGATAACTTTAAACGTATATAAAGATATAACGAGATGATAACATAAATAAGTGGAAATACAATGTGGTGCACTCCAAATACATACGTTCAAAATACAACAAAAAGGAATATGAGACCTAAGAGTGCAAAAAGGGTATCTGGATCCAAAACATTAGATCTGGATAACCTTGACTCTACTCCCGACCCATAGAATAAGATCACTCAACTGCAAGTAGATAATCAAAAGGATCAATAGTTTCATCATCAAGAGTCTCGCACACCTATGGGACATCACAAACAAATGTGTCTGTTTCCTAATTAACTGGGATCATTATAGCACTGCAATTGACGTCAGTATGCAACATACTAGTAAGCTAAGTTATTCTACGAGCATAACATTTACATTTTGAAACATGGTAAGTACAAAATAGACATGTGATAGGGCGATATATCACAAGTAACATAAGACAATAACAATACTAAAATACTACCGATTATTATCTTTACTTTAGTGATCAAACACATCATATTAACCACATTGAGCACTCAAGAGATGTATAGAACTGGTGTAAACATGACCTTCCAAGGCACAACGCACCTGGAAACCACATTTACATTTGGCGGAATGGAGATTGACATAAACGCGACCTTCCAGGGCATAACACTCCTGTGCACCACTAATACACTGCTAATTCTTAAGTATGCATACCCCCTATAAACTGGTGGAATGGACACATATAAAGTATACTAGGGCCACCATAGTTCTGAACAAACTGGGGAAATAATTGATCAATCATAATAATAAACTCAATCTTGACTCATGTGATTCCTTCACTTTAATAATTAATGTTTTATTTTTTAAGATAGTCAACACTCATCAACAAGAGGTCACACTTAGCACTTAGATGAATTCATTCCAACCTTGTGTTATACCATAATACTTACTTCTATTTCTAGGGTTCAGCAATCCACGACTGTTAAACAAATGATAAGTGATAAGGTCAAGATAAAGTTGATTAGCTCCCAATCCAATTGTTTAACAAGATAGAACACGTTGAATATGGATATCAGTTCTAAGTCACTTAGGTTATAACTTAAGACCATCAAGCACCCAACTTAGGTTAATATTACATAATTAGTCAAAGATCTAAAAAAGCCTTAATACAATTATTTAATTAACCATATTAATCCAGTATTATGCTTAGAACATTAGTCAAGTCAACTTACACAAGGATGAAGTATAAAACACTTAGAACGTTTTAAGCACCCTTAAACGTCCTTTAAATTATTAACTTGGGTTGATCTATCAAACGACCTTATTTATAGCTCAAATTTTACAAATTAATTAAATAACCTCTTAACAACACCCTGTCCAAAAATCAGAATCTGACCTTATAGATTCACACATAAAATGAGGGATTAACCCCTAGGGTTTTTCTATGCATATTTTAACTCCATATTAGTTAACTTAGGTTGTTAAGGGCTAAACCATCACAACCAAAGTTAACCAAACTTCCAAAAAATGACCCTACTGCCCCTGGACAGAAACGAATAGGGCCTTATGACATTGGTGACCAAAATTACCATTTTACCCCTTACTTTGCCTAAAGTGTGTCTAAACTTATTTTAATCATATCTCAAGTTATACAACACCAAATTAAGACTTCTTATATAGAAATTTCTATGTAAAGGACCCAATGAACACAATGGCAATGCTATTTTTAACAGGTACCCACTTGAAAGATGAAAATGCCCCTGGCAGAGAGCAAAGTCGAAATTCCCAAATAGGACTTAAACTCCAAATTCAACCAAAATTGTCCCAACACTTTAAATACTTATGACACATATTAAAACAACCTCAAAAAAATTTTAAGAAACCAAGGAAAAGCCAAAAATGGAATTGAATGAGGCACACTTGGGTATTTTTATGCTCAAAACTCCATTTTTCACACTTAGATTCATAATCTTACAATAATGCAATATAACACATAATTAGAACATAAAATATAAAATTTCCACTACACATAATAATGCATAAAATTCATATTAAGGTCTAGCATGCTTCTACTCAACGAAAATCACATAGAAAGTGTAGAACATTTAAGGCATAAGAATAGCAAATAAATACTATGACATGCTAAGATATAAATTTATGCCATAAAAGATAACATGCTTAGAACTAAAATATACAACATCATGCTCCACCATTTTTAGCATGCTCAAAATAAGAATAGAAAAATATTACAAAAATAAAAATAAAAAATACAACCTATAAGGCATGCTAAGAAAACACCACATAACAATATGTATAATTCTCCATGCTAAGAGAGTAAGTATAGCTTACTAGCAAGCAAGTCTTGTAGCTAAAATAAGTCCTACATTTCTCCTTCACTAAGCACCTCTTGATCACCTATTAAAAAATATAAGAAGATTTAGGATTTTATGATATTAGCTAAGGAAAAATAATAGAAAGGAAAGTATAGAAGAGGAATGAAAGACAAAACCAACACAAGAGTTATTCTCGGCTAGAAGGGCAAAACCCCACCTAAATGACTTCCAAAGCAGGGAAAAATTATGCCAACATATATGGGCATGATGTAGGATAATTTGGAGCAATTAAATGAGGAGAAAAGTGAGGAAGAAGTGGTAAAATCTGCAGCACAAAATTGTAGTAGTTGGAGCAAGGTAGAGGGGGGGGGGGAATGAGTAACTTTGATGCTTCCAACCATCACCAGCAATTAAGGTACCATGAGGTAATGTTAGGAGGTTGAAGTAGGATGATTATGGAATGTAAAAATGGAAGAAAAATGAATAGAAAAATGGGGTAAAATGGCACAAATTGGCGGCAGCATTAGGGAAGAAGAAGAAGCAAAATTCCAAAGTTTGCAAGCGTGTATGTGTTTAACTTATGTAAAATAATACAATGTAAGGGAGTGAAGAGAGAGGGGGATTGGCACCAAGTGTGGAATAGAATGGCATGATTCTAGATCTACCATTGTGTAATAAAAGCTAAAATGAGGTTGCTTAAAGCTCACTTGAAGGAAAGGCTAAGGGTAAGTTTACTTTAAGTACAACTATGTGATGATTAAGGCATACTTTGGGTGAGAAATTTGGTTAACCCAAAGTTAACATATGATATCAGATTTTTAGTTTAGTTAGACCTTATTTAGGATCCAACTAGATAATTAGAGAGGTTAGTTAGATTAGTTTAAGATTAAAAGTGTAGAGGAAGCCTTAAGAATAGGCTTTTACATGAAATAAATAGTAAATGGATTCCGAATATTACGAAAATATAACAAAAGGTTCGAAATAAATTTAGGAACCAAAAAATATAAAAATATTTGGTGTTGAAGTCATTTTGATGCTCGATGAAGGAAAAACGAGCAAAAACAGACAAGACCGACAAATTGCGTAAACATGATTTCCTACAAAATTGCGATATGAATGGAATGAATGACTAATGACTCAAAATTTAATATGAATGAATTGGAGAATCATATTATATGTTTTTGAGATGGATTAATAGCCTAATTACATTACAATTAGGGTTACAAGATTTTGGGGGTATTACATTGTTGATCCTTCATGTTCATGGACATCAACATCAATGTTCATTAATAACATTTTCATCATGAGCTAAACCTATACGTTTTATGAAATGAACCTATATGTTTTACGTGACAAACCTAACTTAAATGTTTAACATGTTGATTAATACGCTAAACATAAACAATTAACATACCGAACCTATCTCTTTTATGAAACGAGCCTAAACAGTTAACATACTAAATCTAACATAAACAAACTAACAATTAAACACAAATTCACGTGTTCATTAATACGTTGAAAATAAACCCTTTCAAGTCAGAACATAAACCTTACCGTTTAATGTTATGAACCTAACAAATAGAAGTAAATACATAAACAACAATACACATGTAAATTAAAGTGGTCAATATATACCTTTTTAGCCTAAACATAAAGGTTTAATGTAATAAACCTAAGTCTCTTATAGAGTGAAACTACCTACCTTGCACAATGAGCTCAACATAAATAACACAACAATTAAAAAGAAACATATACGTTCATTAAGATAGTGAACATATACCTTTTGGTGTATGAACTTAAATCATTAGCATAATAAACCTACGTACTTTATGTGATGAACATACATAACACGTACAAGACATGGATAAAAATACACCATAACACTTCAATCATTCATGTTCATCCATCTAGTAGAAAATATACCTAATGAGATTCCATGCTCATCCAATAATCTTAACTTTTTTTTGCTAGTAGTCTTCAAGTCAATTTTCATCAGTTCTCTGGTCAAATAAATAATGATATGAATTTAAATTTTGATTTTCAATCATTTTTGAATTGTGTGTTGCAATTTGAAAATATAAACCAAAAAGAGAACTAGGATCAAATAAATTTAGTATGAGATATTATGTTATTGAAAATTAAATCAAAAGATGAAAACAATTCAAAATATTAGAATAATCCAGAACTTCAATTGTAATGTAATTAAATTGAATGACTATAATGAATATATTTTAAATATCATACTATTAAATTGTCCTAAAAAAATTAAAAAGAATCACAAATTTAATTTAACTAAAAAAAGAAAAGAATCTATACAAGATTGTATCTAAGATCCTCACAGCTAGGTTCCAACCCATTCTGCCGTTGCTTATTGATCAAGCACGGTATGGTTTTGTCAAAGGAAGACATATAGGCGATAACATTCTTCTTGCTGCTGAACTGGTTAGGAAATATTCTCAAAAGCATGTGTCCCCGTGTTGTATGATGAAGCTTGATATTCAGAATGCCTATGATTCTATCAATTGGATTTTCTTGCAAAAGGTTCTCCATGCTTATGGGTTTCCCCTTCATGTGGTAAAGTTACTTATTGCTTGTGTTACCATGGCTTCGTTCTCCCTGTCTTTAAATGGGGAGCTTTATTATCCTTTTCATGGTAGGCGAGGCCTCAGGTAAGGTGATCCACTATCTCCCTATTTATTTGTTCTTGTGGTTGATTATTTATCTCGAATGTTTAAGAATTTATGGAAGGATGATGACTTTCAAGGGCATCTTAAGTGCAAAAGGCTTCACATTATCAACCTAGCGTTTGCTGATGATTTTTTGTTTTTTTTTTCCGGGGTGATTTTAAGTCTGCTGTAAAGCTTATTGAGGTGATGGATGATTTTTCGGATAGATCTGGTCTTGTCATCCATCCACAAAAATGTTGCATTTACTTTGGGGGTGTGGATGAGAGGACTAAATCCCAGATACTCCAGGCACTTCACTTTTCTGAGGGACGTTTCCCTTTCACTTACCTTGGGGTTCCTCTTTCCTCTGCTCGTTTAACTAGGGCTCAGATGCAGGGTTTAGTTCGTAAGATTGCGCGAAGGCTTTCTTCTTGGCATTCTCATCTTCTATCCTATGCAGGTAGGGCCCAGCTTCTTCAGTCTGTGATCTTTAGTATGCAGCTGTATTGGTGTCAGGTTTTCATATTTCCCATTAAATTGATTCAGCAGTTGGAGAGTATGTGTGGGAATTTTTTATGGACTGGTAATGTTAATACCTCCAGAAAAGTTTTAATTGTGTGGCGTGCTGTTTGCACTCCAAAAAAAAGAAGGAGGTTTGGGCCTAATTGATTTACCGACATGGAATAGAGCGGCTTTGGGGAAGATCCTTTGGAATATCTGCAATAAAAAAGACTCTTTGTGGGTGAGATGGGTTCATGCCATCTATCTTTGGAATTGTACTGTGTGGAGTTTCTCAGCCTTACACTTATGTTCCTGGCCACTTCAATAGGTTCTTAAACTCCGATCTACTTTTGTCCCCTATTTTCTTCATGGGTCTAACCAGTTTTTGGTTAGAGAGGAAGCTTATAGCATTTGTAAGGCTTATGATTTGATGCGTAGTTGGCGGGAGCGGGTTTGGTGGTACCCTGTGGTCTGGTGCTCTCTTGATGCTCCTAAGCATAAGCTTATCATGTGGTTGACTATTCATAAGAGATTGCTTACTAAAGTGAAATTACAGAAGTTGGGCCTATTGGATGATTCTAAATGTGTACTTTATAATGAAGATAAAGATGAATCTATACAACATTTGTTCATGGAATGCTCTTTTAGTTTGGGGATATGGAGTAAAATAAGAACGACATTTAATCGTCAGGATGTTGTACGTTCTTGGGAAGAAGAGCTTAAAGTTTTGGCAAGAACAACATGACAGTCTAAGGAGAAGAAAGATATGTTACGTGCATCTTTTGTCACCTTTATTGCTTTAATATAGTATGAGCGTAATTCAATAATTTTTTGTAATTTAGCTCGCACTAGTAGCAACTTGTTGAAAGATATTAGTTTCATTATAGCTAGTATTTGTTTGACCTTGAATCGTAGAAATGCTTATATTAGATGGCAGCATTGTATTGACAATATGGTCATGAACTGAGGTGGTTGTATTTTCTTCGGCCTTCGGGCTGTTTATTTATAAATTTGTTCTTCTACTTATAAAAAAAAAGAAGAGAAGAATGTGGCCCTATATCTAAATAAATAAATCCCTCCACCGCGTTGGTAAAAGATTGTAACGAAAATAACTTTTCATGTGGTTATTTTGTCCAACTCAAAGAAATTTGATAACTACTCGATCCACGTCAAGGACGAGCATACCTTAGCCATTCCCCGCCATTTTTCCCCAACCCCGCCTATCTTTCCACTCCTAAACGCAGTCCCTTCCTGAGCAAGTTTGCCCGTCTCGCCCTCACTCTCGCATCTCCTGCTCCAAGTATCGTCTAGACTGTATAGCATTGAATCACTTGTGAATTTTGCTCTCACCCAGTCCACATCCTCAATTGGTGATTAGGGTTTCCGCTTTACTGACTCTTTTGATGCCAAATCAGTGATGGCGAATGAAGAAGGAAATCTGATTACTCCAATTAAAGAGCCAAAACCAACCCCTAGCCCTAATAACAAGCATGAAGCTCAAGCAGACGAGCCATCGCCGCCGTCAACGAAGTTGATGAGCCCAAAAGATGCGATTCTTGACGCCGCCGCCAGGATTGCTTCTCAGCCTCTTCCTTGTCCCGATCCTGATGTTTGGGGCGTTCTTACTGCAATCTCTAAGAAGGCTCGTAAGAGGGCGCAGGTAAAGTTTCGAAATTATTGCGGCTAGTGATTAAAACCCAGTGATGATTCAGATTTTGGAGTTCATTAGTACTCTTGAGTGGGGGTTTCAGAAACTGCATTTTAGCTGAGTTGGTTTGGGGTGTTGTGACTGTTGTGAGCGAGAGGCATTGACTTCCATAATTTTTGCTTTGTGGTTCCCCTTTTTTCTGCACTATCGTTGTCGTTTTCTTTACTGACTTTTACTGTGTGCTGCTTAATGTAGCATGCATTTCATGATTACCTTGGGTCATGACAGCAGTGTCCAATGCGTATATCTTCACATTTGTAACACGTCTACGTTCAATCTACCAATTTTTGTCTGTTGAATTTGTGACGTTCTGTGCTCAACAAGAGGTTCATCACTTCTCAACTGTGAATATAAACTTCTTTGTGCCGTTTTAAGCAAGTATATATTATCATTATTTATCTTTCTTTGTCTTGAATATTTCAGCTGTTTTCTCCTGTTCTGTACTTTGTCAAAAGATTATTTTATATATCCCTATTTGGGTTTGACCTTGCAGGGCATGAATATTTTATTATCTGCTGACGAACACTGCATTGGCCGATTCGTAGATGATCTTCACTTCCAGATAGAATCAAACGCTATTAGTCAGCAGCATTGTCAAATTCTGCGGAAACCATTGGCTGAGAAAGATGTTGAGCATCCTTCTGCGTCTACCATTATATTAAAAGATTCAAGGTTTTTTCTCTACGGATTTGTTTGACTTGAAATAAGTACATTATTTGTTAAGAGTATCTCTTCCTATTTGGGAAGCAAGATATTAAGTTTGATTCCTGTAACTTGATGTCCTTGTCTTAACCTGCAAATCCCCACCCCTACCAATTTCCTCCTCCCCCCAACGCCCAAAAAGGAGAAAAAGAAGAAATAAAAAGGAGAGACAAATAGACAGAGAGAAAGAGAATGAAGCACAATTGGATGAGCCAGGGAGAGTTTGCTATGGTGGATCAAATTTGCTGCTAACCTATTGGTATATGTTTTGTTAATTCAGTACGAATGGAACATTTGTCAACTGGGTAAAACTCAGAAGAGGTACCCCACAATTTCAAGTGAAGCTTGGCCATGGGGACGTTATATCATTTGCATCACCTCCACATTATGGTATTGCAACCCATACACTTCTGTTTCATTCCTAGCATCTCATTTTCTTTCTGCTGTTCCTTTTTTTTTTTTTTGTCTTTTTAGCATCAAGGTTTTGAGGCTCTTGTTTATCTTTTGTTATAGAAGATAATATATTCATATATTTCACATGTTAATAGTCATCTTACTGCATTTGTTTGTCACATAATATGGGATGAATTGTTTATTTATTTTTCTTATAAGTTGGAATTTGAAAAAAGATAAGCAGACATGACACTTTTTTTCCCCTTCAATAGTTTTTCTTTTGAATGCCTATGCATAATGAGGTTTGTCATGCATGGTTCATCAGCTAGCTATTGGAGAGTACACGTTGGAGGGATTTATAAGTATCAAATCAAGCGTGGTGTTGTCTAGGACAAAGAAATAGTCAGTTTTGAACCTTAAAAAGAAATGGATCATTAGCTGACAGGGTGTATGTTTGGATGAGCTGCTATGCTTTGAAATTCCAAAAAAAGATAACATGTCTGGGTCATTTAGCTAATCAGCAGAATTTTGGTCATATTAGGAACTTTGTTATGCAGGTTGGCGTGGGCTTTTGTCAATTTGGAAATTTGTTAAACAATCTGTCAAGTGCTATTATTGAAGCATTTTTTTACTTTCCTCTGTGTGTTATGCGTGTCAAATTCCAACTCTGGTTGCCACTTTAAGAATAATATTACAACTTATATTGACATTAAAACTTGATCAGCCGTCCATAGTTATTTGTGCAATTAAAATTATATATGTTGCTAAAATAATAAAACCTATAGATGTATATGTGATGATACTCTCATATGGATTGTCCTTCTTGGTTTTGTTATCTTTGCTGCAGAGCAAGCATTTACATTCGTATTTAGGGAAGTTCAAAATTCTGGTTCTTCTCTTGATGGGGTAATCTTGAAGAGAAAAGCAGGTATATCTCACCACCAGCATGTTTTTGCTTTATCTTTGACAGCCTTGCACTCATTTTTTCATATCCAACTAGAACTATGACTAAGAAGAAAATTGAAAGATGATTTCGGCTCTCCTTTGCCCTCTTTTTCTATTAACAACAATGTGAATATTTCAACCAAGTTTAAATTTGTCATTAGTCTTAAATACGTTTTAACTGAAATGATAATTGCTGTCAATTTTTCTAAAATCAGATGATTTTGGACCTGAAAACAAGAGAATAAAAGGCATTGGAATCGGTGCTCCTGATGGTCCAATTTCTCTCGATGATTTTCGTATCCTTCAGCGCTCCAACATGGTAATGCCACTGCACCAATTACATAATCAGTGGAGTAGATGCTGTTATCTCTTATCCTCTTTCCCTCTCCCTTGATGAGATTGAATAATATATGTTTGAATGGATCAGTCCTGTTATTTTTTCTCTTTTTCTCCTTTTTATTATCATCTTTTAGTTTGGCAGTCATTACATTGACGGTTGTGATTCCTGCAGGAACTGAGAAAGCAATTGGAAGATCAAGTTCTTACAATAAATGCTTTGAGCAGTGATAGCCATGCAGCTGTCAAAAGACATGAAAATGTAGTATCCTGTTATTTTTTAATTTTTGTCCCTTGTCATAGTCAGATTCTCCAGTGTATTAAAGTCTCTCGGGTCAATGGACGTTTTTGTATTAAGTATATATTCTCACAAATTTCAGTAGCATGTTTACGTGGTGCATGTTGCATAGATTCACTCATAACCCAGATGGGCAGTTGCTTTGTTGTGAATACTCTTTCCGAACTTACCATTATTTGACGAAGCTTATACTCAAATGACTAGCGTTAGGTCTCTTCTTTTCCTCCCCCCCCCCCCCCCCCCCACCAGGCAGGCGAACAAGCTCCTTTTCCTCTTCTTTTGGTCTCTCCTTGTCACAAGTCAATTACAGCCGATGTTGGTAAACCAAAACACTATTTTATATCATTTGCACTTATTAGGATGTTATAGCATGGGCCAGGTATCATGGACATGCCAGGAGTAACTCTATATATGCAGACTCTTGTCGTGAGTTTTCTGTTTGTTTCATTGTTGTGCTTCTCATTTCTGCCTGTAAATTTCTGCTTACCATTGATTGAGCTTGACAACCTGTTTTACTGTTGTCTTTAATAATTTATGCTCTCTAATTCTGCAGGAAATGAAAGAGCTCGAAGAATCAATTTCAAGGTCCTACCTTGATCAGCTAAATGATTTGAAGCAGATGTTAGAAGTTAAACAGAGGGGCTTGCTGGAGATTAATAAAATTTCTAATGAGCAGAAGCATGCCATAGAAGACCTTAATGAAAGACTTGCTGCATCTTTGCAATCATGTACAGAAGCGAATGAAATAATGAAGAGGTATTTGTTATTACTTCCTGTGGTTTTGGGATCTAGAAACTAGATTATGCTTTTGAACCTCCTGTCGTTAAAAGAATATGCTTCTGTGGTTTTTTGGTTACACAATTTGTTTTTAACGAAGAAAGAAGAAAGAAACAGAAAACACAGCTGGAAATGCCTAATGCCATTTTTGAAGTGTTTTGGCCGTTTTCTTCATGTAAGAGAAATAGAATTGCGGCAGCCAATCATCTCGCTTTTTTGGTGTTTGCCCCACTGCTGTTGCATTTTCCATCTGTCACTGCCCCAAACAGAGAGGGAAGGTGAGAGGGGAGGGGATTGATGAAGGTCAGTTGCTGCTGCAACAAAGATGAAGGTGAGAGGGGTTTTCTTCATGTAAGAGAAATAGAATTGCAGCAGCCAATCATCTCGCTTTTTTGGTGTTTGCCCCACTGCTGTTGCATTTTCCATCTGTCACTGCCCCAAACAGAGAGGGAAGGTGAGAGGGGAGGGGATTGATGAAGGTCAGTTGCTGCTGCAACAAAGATGGAGGGAGGGAGAGAGGAGGTGATAAAGCAGTTGGCTAGGAGCTTTTGAAGAATTTGGGCATGACTGGATGGAGCCTGACTGGCTGAGAGCTTGGGTTTATAAGAACTCGAGGATTTTTGGGACTTCTGCTAGTTATGAGTCGGTTATCAGATAAGAATATATTATTTGTCATGTTAAACAGGATCAGTTAGATAGGATCCGTAACCTGTTTCTAAGGTTTCAGAAATGAAAACATGGATCAAAATGGCCAATACCATATCCGATAAAATCTCAAAAGAGGGCAAAAAAAAACTGACAAAACCAGAGGGGAAAGAGTGTGAAAACAGGCATTTCGTGAGAACAAATTCACCACAGCATTTGCTGTGATAAGGAGTGTGAATCTGTCACTCACCTTTGCACATATCTGTATTACATGCAGCTGCATACCGTGCTGCTGTGTACCGGAGAGAGAGGAGGATAAGGGGAAAGAGGGGGGGGGGGAAGGAGAGGATAAGCAATGATCTATTTGGTTCAGTTAGGTTCAAGTATTTTGATTAACCAGAACCTGCTATTTTTCTTTTGATACTAAATCCTATAATATCCCAATTACTACTATTTTTTGTAGCACTTGTATGTCAAGTATTAATCTATTAAATTAATATTTATTATTATTTTATAGTTATTTAACCTTTAGTACTATTAATATTTCATTTAGTATATCAAAAAATAGTAGCATACTTGAGTTTCCTAACTTTCCCATTTCCTAGTTTCTTAAGAATAGTAAGTTCTCTGTGTTTCTGTTTCTGCATACCCATCCCTGTTTCCATGCAACCTAGACAGTAGATGCTACCAATTAATTATTATTATTATGTAAGCTGGAGCATTGTGTAAATACAAAGTTGCATTGTATTTTGTAACTTAGACCCATTTGTCTGTCATGGATATATCCTATATACACTTCTATACTTTCAATTGCACCTTCAAGCATACAAATCATGAGAGCACAAGGATTTGCTGCTGATGTTTGCAATTTCTGTTTGATGAAATAAGAGCAAACTTTGATTATATATAGTGATGCTTGATGGTATTATCTTATGTAGTTTCTGTTTCATGGAACCAACTTTATTTTATGTTTCATACTTTGTTTTGCAGATGAGTACTGAGTAGAGCTTGTAGAAAATTCATTTTTAGTTACCCATTACTATATTGAAAAGCTAGGGCATATGGGCAATTCAAAACGGCTGAGTCTTGATTTATTTATTTATTTGTATCTTAATAAATATTAGACTTCTGGGAAGGTTTTTTCTTTCCTTTAGGGACACTTGCAATCATCTAACATAATTATTTTTATGCCTTAACTTTATTTTTGGCGTGGTCTACTATAAGGTTTTTGTTAATAAAATATTTTAATTATACATAACTTAAATGCATTACTTTACCATCTTTTAATTTTAGTTAATTTTTAATTAATTGGGGCAGGCTTCGGTAATCTAAATAATAATATTTTGAATAGATATGTGTTCCTTGTAGAAAGAGTAACCTTGTTATAATCTCTTATACTCATGAATGTTGGTTCATGCTCAATACAATACAGTATCAGCAGTTTTCAGTATCATGTATTTTTCATCCTGAGTTGGAAGGGGTTGACAGAAGGAATAAAAAAAAGAAGAAGAAGAAATGGAAGGGGAAAAGAGAGAGGATAAGATTTGCAAGTGTAGTTCAACTGAAATAATATCATTCAAAAATGCTAACCCTACTATTTGTTCTTTCTTTTAGCCAGAAGGCATCCATATCTGAACTCAAAGCGCAATTAGAAGAAGAGCGGGATCAAAGACGTGAAGAACGTGAACAGGCTGATGCAGATATGAAAGCTGCAATACAGAGGGTTCAGACTGAGACCCAAGAGGAACTAAAACGACTTTCAGATGCCAACTTAAGGCGAGAAAAGGAGCAGCAAGATGTCATCAATAAACTTCAGGTTTTACATAACTTTGGCATTAGCAATATTATCTAGACCTTGTATATATAATTTTCTAAGACCCATGATTTTTGTACTTTGTTTATCTTCCAGGAAACAGAAAGAGAGAGTTCTTCGCTGGTGGAGAGTTTAAGATCCAAACTGGTATCTTCTTTCTTGTTTCTGTCTCTTTAAATATTATGGAAAGACCAACATCCGGAAATCAATTGCAAATTATGAGGAGGAACGCAAAGAAAATAAGAGTAAATTAGAAACTTGAGAAAAAATAGACAAGCCAGATGTTGACTGTTTCTCTGAATTATTTCATCTGTGCAGGAAGATACTCGACAGAAATTAGTTATATCTGACAATAAAGTGCGGCAACTTGAAGCCCAACTTTGTGAAGAACAAAATGCATCTGTCATGGGGAAAAAAGTATGCATGCTTGTTAAATTTGTTTTGGATTTCATCTTACAGTGGCTTTTTTCCACAATTAGACCACATATGGTTGCCTAATGATGTTTTATGTTGGTACTTTGCATCTTGAGTAGAGAGTTGAGGAACTTGAGCTTGAAATCAGAAGCATGAGGAAAGAGCTTGAAAGTGAAAAGGTAGAAATTGAGGATTCTTTCTCTGCCATTCCCCCCCCCCCCTTCTCTCTCTCTATTTGGTTGGTGGCTCACATCGGTGGGTGAGGGTTAGTGTGGTGTTTGCTTCCATAATTTCCATTACTGCAATTTTCATCATCTGTTGCTCCTTATGTGGCTATTTATTTGATGCTGCTTTCTCTTGCTTGAAATATTATACCCTACTTATATTTGCAATTGGTAATTAGTCAGATGACTTGTCTAATGCTTAGTTTGGTAAGTAATATGATGAAAAATATAATAAATCTAAATGATGTAGCAGTTTGTACATGAATGTTGCTGAATTCATCATAAATGCTTAGTAAATTGTAGCTGCCATGAAATGGATTTTGAGAAACAGATAATTGGATCCATTATTCAATTACTATGAAAAAATTATGTTAGAGGTGGTGAAAATAGTGTGCCAACTCATCATTGAGTAACTTAAGCAGAACTACCATGTGGAACAGATAATCTGCTGAGATCATTGAATAATATACAATCATTTGATTTTCCAAATGCGGCCCGAATGCCTGTGGCCGTTGGCATGCTACTTGGAGGGGGGAAAGAGCTGCACTGAACTAATGATGACTGTATTTGCCCCATTGTAATGCTTCAATATTTCACATATACTTGTTATTCCCTTGCATCTAAAGGTGCAATGGAAGCTGTAGTGCCCCTGTCCTGCTGCTAATCGTGCTAGCCACTTACTCACAGACTCCTGTACAATTATGCAGTCATGCTCGAACAATTACTGATGCTCTTAAAAGCTTTGTGGAGGTTGTAGCAGAATCCATCTTTAAAAATTTATCCAAAGCCATTCCTATTTGCAGATATGCATGGCATTGACAACCTTATAGAAGATTTTTATGTCATTTATGGAACTCTGTTCTGCAACCTTGCTAATGAAATTATGTAATTTCAAGTTCCATTTGAAGGAAGTGATTTTCATTGGCATGTGTATTGTTTAGAGTAGAACTCAATGCAAGCATATCTGGCAACTATCTAATGAATATCGTTATTATAAGTTTTTTCTTGTTGATGGATAGCAGTCTGCTCGGGAGGAAGCATGGGCCAAGGTTTCAGCACTTGAGCTTGAGATAAATGCTGCTGTGCGAGACCTTGATTTTGAGAGGCGCAGGTTAAAAGGTGCCAGAGAAAGAATAATGCTTCGGTATGATGATATTTTGTCATGCTGTTTGTCATTTCATAATGCAGCCAAAAGGACCATCTTCCCCTTTTCACCATCTCATTTGTGTACATAGCAGTTAGACTTGCTTTGCTAACACTGAACATGGAAAATATGCTACTAGTGAGGATACTGAACTTTTTTGTGACCTTCAAATCAAGCAATGATGCCGATGCTAGAGCTTCTAAGTACTCTAATCATAATTGTGTTGGGCATAGGCTTTGATCTAGAGATGATATTTAGAAGTGAGATTTCGTTACATATTTTCATGTTAATTGTATGTTCTGTATCTTGAAGATTATATAGGAAGTGCAATAGCAACCCAGGGAAGTATAATATACCTGGGGAATGAATGACTTCCTTGACAGAACTTTTTCCGATCCTTGGTGATGCTGGTTGCAGGGTTAACTCTTTTTACCATAGGACTATCACGCGAAATTTCACTATCATTGTTAATCACTGAAATCATAATTGACAACACTCTCCAATAATGTAAATATCTAGGCCTATATATAAGCAAACATAAACTTAAATCGTAGCCAATATTGACCTGCTTAAAAATAAAACATAAAATGTAAATTTCAGACAAGATAAGACAGAATTCTAGTAAATAGGTAAGTGTAGTTATTACTAGAACCTACTCCCTCCAATCCAAAATATGTGATGCAATAAAATTTGACCATTAATATCTTTTAATATATATCAATAAAAATTATAAAAAAATAATATTACAAAAGTATTTTTCAGTGCACATAATTATTATATTTTTATATTATAATATACTATAATTTGGTAAATATTAATGGTCAAAGTTTTTTCTTAAAATACATGGAGACATATTTTGAATTAGAGC
This sequence comes from Tamarix austromongolica, assembly GCA_039764185.1. NCBI lineage: Eukaryota > Viridiplantae > Streptophyta > Magnoliopsida > Caryophyllales > Tamaricaceae > Tamarix > Tamarix austromongolica. The sequence continues at coordinate 13,335,118 of CM077819.1, forward strand.
AAGTATTAATTTAGACACTGCTAGCATTGGCTTGGTGATAAAATCATTATAGAACTTTGCAGCTCAAACCAAAGGTTCCATGTTCGATTCCCAACAAGTGCAAAATATGTGGAATAGGGTTACCAAAAAAAAAAAAAAAAAAAAAAAGAGGAAAAAAAAAGAAAAAAAAACTTTAAGTGCAAGGGATTAACTGCTCGTGTTTGGGGGCATAGCACATGGGCTCTTGAGATTGGGATGATGCCAAGCACCATGAAGCTTTGAAATATCTAAATGAAAAGAAGAATGAACGAAGCTATTAATTTTCCCAAAGTCTAGGTCTACAGCAAGAATCATATCTACATGGACTTGGTCCATCCTTTAGGAGTTCAGTAAAGAATTAGGGCTACATGTATGAGTCCTATTAGACTACATTACTGGGTCTGCCAAAGCTTGGCGAATTTACTGTTTTCCATCACATCTTTCTTTCGGATCTGATTTGGGCCGATTATAAACTGTTAGATACATAAGTTAATAGCATCTTTTTGGACATTCTGAAGCTATGAGATAGTGTCTTCAAGTAACATAATTTAAGTTTTATTTGGACATTTTGAAGCTATGAGAGAGTGTCTTCAAGTAACATAATTTAAGATAAAACTTAAGTGATCTGATTTGTTAAAAAAAATAGAAATAAAATAGTTTACCTTGAAGTGGCTTAATATGTATTTTCTAATATGATTTTGCCTTCTCCCTAGCGTAATAGTAGTTTCTGATTTTCACTCCACTGTGTAGCACTCTCTTTCTTGGTCGCTCTTTCTATCTTTGCTCCAATTTCCTCTCCTCTCTCCTTTCTTGAATATCTACCACGCATTTTTTTTCTCAATCTGGTGTGCATCAGACGCATTAATGCTTAAGGTTTCATTTAATGAACATTCAGTAGACTGGCTGGTAAAACTTAGGTTTGTTGCCTATGAAAGATAACATAGGCCTAGAGTCAGGATCAGGAATGGTTTTTGGTGTAAGCAATGCTTGGGGTTTTAACTTAATATGAGATATTAGTGGTAAGCTTTAAGCAGCCATCTATCTGGCAATTGTTGTTGGCATTTATGAGGATTACTGTGACATCTCCCAAGAGGAGCTTTGAAATAAATAAAAAAAATAGGCTGGTTGAAATATCAGCTATCACTGTGCTCCTGTTACATATACCTAAGGATCTTGGTTTCTGCAATATTGAGGTTTTCTAATCATTATTGAGTCATTTTTTTTCACGCTATTCCCATTTACCCGTGGTTGTAAATTTTGCAGCATCTTTTATCCTGATCACATGGTTTCCACAGGGAGACACAATTACGGGCATTTTATTCCACAACTGAGGAAATCAAGTCGCTGTTTACAAAGCAGCAGGAACAGCTGAAGGCCATGCAGAAAGCTCTGGAAGATGAAGAGAATTATGAAGATGCATCTCTTGATATTGACATGCCAACCACCACTTTTAAAATTGGCGACACTATGGAGAAAGAATTGCGACGACATGGCTATAGCGGTAATAATGCAGTGAAGGAAGGTCCTACTTCGGCCCAAAGACTTGCGGGGGATCCTGCGGAGACTGATAGTGAAGAAGTCAGTGCCACAGAGAAGCACGACTGTGATATGAGAACCCAAGACGATGGCGAAAATACCCAGGAGGTAGAGTCCCCAAATAACGATCAACTAGTCAAGGGTGGCTTTGGTTCAGACATTAATGGTGCTGGCACTGCTCCTTTGTTTGAAGGGGATGCTGCAGGTGGTACTGAGCGAGTTCATGAGACTGAAAGCCCCGGGGTTGATTATGAGGGAAATATAGCAGCTGCGGGGGACACAGTGCAGCTTGAGGATGACACTCATGTCCAGGGTACTGAGCCAGTTCAAATGGTATGCGAAGAGAGTACCCATCATCCTCCGCATAATGATACAAAGGAAGCGATGAAAGTCGCAGAGGATACAGATCCTAGAGACTCGATAAAAACTGCTGACCTTCTGGCTTCCGAGGTAGCTGGAAGCTGGGCTTGTAGCACACCTCCATCCGCACATGAAGAAAACGAATCTCCTGGATGTGGGGACAACGATGACGAAGCCCATGCTTCTTTGCACGATTCCAATGTCCTGGTGGCCGAGAGTGAAAGTAACCCCTCTTCTGGTACCCGGGGCACGAGATTGCATCAGGTTCATGGTCGCCGAGCATTGTGCGAGATGATTGGAATTGTCGCTCCTGATCTAAAGGAGCAGTTTAGTGCTGCGAGCAAGTGTTCTCCGGAGAAAGTAACTATGGTTTCAAATTCTGACTCAGACACAGAGGACTGCAATGATAGTAACAGAAACAATGGAGTGGGATCAGATGATGAATCGACGGATCCAGAGGTAGAGGGCAATAAGCGAGAAGATGAGAACGAGGAGGTTGAAGATGCCATGGATGAAGACGACAATGATGATGACGCTACACAAGCTGACTCACTAGGATGAAATGAATGGGTATACCAATCCTTGTTTTACTTTCCTAACCTTATTTATTTTCATTAGGAGGCTAGTGAGACTGCTTGTGCGTACAGAGCTGAGACTTGGAGGTTGTAGTTTTCTTTTGATCTTAGTGAAAACTTTTTTTTTTCTTTTTTCCTTTTTTCTTTTGTTGGGGTGGGGGGGGGGGAGGGGGTGTAAATATGGTTTCATTGTTCGGTTCTTTATCCAGCTCTGGCGGAGTGGATACTTAGAGATGTGTTTCCTCAGCTTCGATTTAATTCCTTGATTCGTTTTGTATCATATGATATATAGATAGTCGTTTTGAAACAACCCATTTCGCGCACTAGTGACACATGATAATTAATTGCGCTCACTCAAATCGCCATAATTAGCTAAGAAGCAACACATGTCCATTGAACAGTGCATGCTGTTGGTGGGATTTCGTAGATGTTATAATTGTACACGTTGATTCTCCGGCCCAAATAATTGTACACTGTAATGATGACTGACAAAGAAGGAGGGGGGGGGGGATAGATTCCAGTTATTATCAGAAAAATTCACAGGGTTTTTCCTTTTTTCTCATTTCATTGTTGACTTAGGAACAACAATTTATTTCTCGAGCCGTGCCTGCCCAGTGCCCACTATTGCGGTCCAGAAGTCTCTCAATCCATCCTCCTCTATTGAAGGGCTACTGGGGATCTAGTTTCAAGTGTGGCATGATGGGATGATTTATATTTCTCAATTACAATCATACACCAGTATGCCTTGGCTTGTATGGATATTTGTATTTTGTTTGGCCATTTTCAAATATCTGGTAGTTACGTTTCTTGGTGTGATTCGGTTTCTTTCATGATTATGGTTTCCTTCTTTCGCTTCACCAAATATGATCTCAATAGTTCCTTTCTTGCGTGCTAGTGCTATTGCTAGTGCTGCTGTTAGTGCTGCTGAACAAATCTGAATATGTATACGACCCTTACTCAAGGTTTTTACGGATTTATCGTCTCCGAGTCTTATATGTTCCTCAAAACAGTTCCATTCGTAAAAGAGGGGGGGGGGGGATTGAATGCTTTAGTATGTACGATCGCACTGTATCTGTATATTCAAAATTTCTATTGTTGTTAATTTAAACAGTTGATTGATAGGTTCATAACCCTCGTCTTTTGAGATATAATACAAATTTAGTATTTTTTTTATTTATTTATTTTAAAATGACAACATAAATAATCTAGTATTTGATGGAAAAAGGTAAAGGTGAACCTGTTATATATTCGTCTTCATTCACTAAGGATAGAGTCCTCGGAGAGATATGGGGGCCGGTTGGCGGAGGTCCTGGGGGCGAGGAAAATCGCCTTTTGGTGCAAGAGAAACCCAAATACTTAAGATTTTCAATCTTGTTAATTTTGACCACTAGACTATACACCTCTTTAGGATCTAAAGTCAAAACTTGTTGAAGGACCCCTAGAACAAATATTCCTTCAAAGTCTTTGTCCTCAAAGTAAATATAATATAATCCTTCCATTATATATATATATATATATATATATATATATAATGGATAGAAAATTTTGTTAAAGAAAATGATTTCTTACTAATAATTTTTATTTAAAAATATAATTAAAATATTAAGAATACATTTATTATTTCCTAAAATAATGTGTAAACTACTAAAATAATTTTCCTTATAAAACTATATCATTTGCTAGTCCAAGAAATAGTTCAACGAATAATAGCAGTTAGAGTTATGCGGCCGGTAATTGGGACTCTGGGAGTTACGGGATTAATTTCGCATTGTTACTTTTTTCTCTTTAAAGAAATTCGGGAGAATAAAAGAAATCGGCGGCATTAAATGCGCTAAGGATTTTGTATGGACCAGCGGCAAAAGCCTGTGTCATTTATTTGAAATCATTTATATTTATATTTATATATTTATTTCTTCTTTTCAATGCGTATTTTTTTTAATCTTTTCTGTTTGGTATGATATTATTATTATTTCTACGATTATCTAGTTATATATTTTATATTTAAAACTACGTGCACAAAAAAAAAATCTACTTTACCAAACAAAACAACCATACTTGACTATTTTTAGTAGTCATTTTTTGTAGTGAAGAATCAAAATTTTGAAATAGGATATTAATTTCATAGAAAATATCAATGAATGAAGAAATTTAATGTTAATATTTATGATTCAATCTTAAATCATATCATTTGATAAAAATATTATGACTTTTTCTTTCTTCTCCATATGCTGTATATTATTAAAACAAATATATATATATATATAATGATACTTTAATTATACTGAAACAATTACAATACAGTTGTCTCATAAAATAAACTTTATATTTTAGTAAAAGAAAATTGTGATTATTTTTTTAGGGGGCCTATTTTGTAGTCCTAAAAGGATCCGAAAAATAGGGTCAAGCCAAGCGCTATCACACAAATCACCCATCCGTAGACGGTAGACCCTAAGAGAAGTGATTATTATGTTATGCGTATAGGGGGTTGGGTTGCGCGAGTCCCTCTCATAAAGTATTCAGTCCCACTTACGAAAAACTACGAGTGTATATATTATATTATATTATAATAGGAATAGGAGCAGCAGCATGAGACGATTCGCAAGGGTAATTTATTTATTTTCCCCAACAGCCCTACTACATATAATGTATCATCGGTTTGGATTGGATGTTCCCAACGGGAGAATAGTATGAAAGGATGAAGCCAAAAGAGCAGTTCATTTTCCACAATTAATGAGCGGGCACAGCTTTTATGCTTTGAGCACTCAATTACATGAGGAGAAGATGAGGACAAAACGAGAAAACCTAACCTCATTGACCTCTCTCTCTCTCTCTCTCTCTCTCTCTCTCTCCTCCTCCCGTTTTACGAGCAGGCAACCAGTCGTTTGCTTGCCTCCATCAAAAGGTTCCCTGTGCCGAACTATGTCGTACGTTCAGTTCACCGGCGCTCGGCCGCACTTGCTTTTCACGTGGAATTTAATGCCACGCATACAACAAGCTTCTTCTTGTGACTGCTGTAGGCCGTAATTCCAGTCTTAAACTAATAAGGCGGAACTAAATTACGACATAACGGTACAGAAAATATGTATACCGGAGCAGTGTGATTCAAACCTAAAACTTTATAAAAAAAGTCAAAGTCGTTTCTATTAGGTTAAAAAAAAAAAAAAGCCTACTGCTTCTTGTTTTAGGACGGAAAGCGGAGTATTTGCTAGCGTTTCCGCTGAGATAAGATGACTCTTTGAATCGACGGCACCCGACACCGTTCGGTTTTTGTAGCACCCAATGAGACCAAGAAGAGGAGTGCTACGCCTAAAAACTACTAGTCTATTGAAAATACGAAGAGACCAATTCGAGCATCGTGCAACCTGCTTAGAAAACAGAAACAAAGAAGATAGGAGTAAGAACTATATTACCTACCGTAGCTATTCGATAATTTTAAAGCTAAATGAACAATACTTGAGCTTTAATTTCTTATCCATTAAAAATTTATAGTAGAAAATACGTACAGTCACTTATAATTATATACCGATGATCAATAACACAATTTAAATATTATTGATTTATAATTGATGCTGGCATTTTTTATTTAAGAATAAATATCGACCGTCTACGGATGATATCGTAAATGTCGATAACTTTTTTTTTTCTTTGGTTTGAATGAGGTGAATTGAATACATAGAAAACATTGGATTTATATATATGATTTTTTATAGTAAAAAAGAGTTTGGAAAGAAGTTTTTTAATAATAAATTACCTAAAAACATAGATAAAAAAAATCCGTCCAAGATATAAAAGTCGGTCCGTTTTCGATGTACGTAAAGACCGTCTTGCTGTGATAACGAACGGTCACAAAAAATTGTCAGGCTCGATTATTCACCCCTCTCAGCTCATACATGCATTAGTCGATCGATATGATTCATAGGTATAAACTAAAACGAACGCGCAGGGATATGATTATTTTTATACAGATGCCCACTGCCCGGGTCCGCCAAAAGGATCAAACGAGTAGGGAAAATACAAGAGGCTCATTAGAAATTATGACACGGACAAACCGCCCTCTGTTTTTTTTTTTTTTTTTTTTGCCCTCCCTTGTTAGTTGTTAGTTGCCCGTGTTTCTTCATCTTGGTCTACGCCTTCGATCTCCTGCTACACAGCCTTCCGGACTCCTAGTCATCATCACTTCTACAGCTGCCATCATTACCCTCCTTTTCTTCGCCCCCAGCAATGAAAGACAATAATAATAATAAACACTATATACATATGTATCATCTCTTTCCTCTCTCATATGCCTCATAGTACTACGTCCACATAAAATTCACAAGTTCCCCCCTACCCTACCCTACCCTACCTTACCCTACCTTTATATAAACCTTACCCTACATCTTTCATACTAGCATTTCTTATCCAGCTCAGTTCCTCCCTCCTCTATACCTCCCCCTTAACATTAAGCATCTCTCCCTCCGCCTCTCTCTCACAAGAAAAAACATTGAAGATGTGCATGAAATCACCAGAGTCGGTCTCGTATCAATACCCTACGCCATGCCGGCCAGCAAGGAGACGTGGCGTTCAAATTCAATGGCTAAAGAGGTTATTGATCAGTTCATCCTCTTCCTCTCCCTTTTCCTTACCTCACCGCAATATCTATATATTATACGCGTATAGTATCTATACAGGTGCATTAAATCTGCAATGTCCCAGGAGATCATCCGATATGTAGTATACATGTATATTTTTTTTTTCTTTTTTTTTTCTAATCTCTTCTCGTTAGCTCTAACTTGCGGATCGCAACCCGTGTAGCAGGAGATTATCAAAAGAAGCTGAGATGACAGAGATGAGAACACGGATGCTGTTAAAGAACTTAGAAGTGTATATGCAGAACCAGAGCATTATGGAAGAAAACGAGAGGTTAAGACAGAAGGCTATGCACCTCAACAAAGAGAATCAGGCCTTGTTATCTCAGCTCCATCACAAGGTTTCCTCCTCCAATCCGACTCTGCAACAGCAGTAGATAAATAAACAACGACTCTTCTCTTCTGTTTCTGCTTCAAATTTTTAGGCCCCGTAGGTGAGAAAAATAAACACCACGATTGTTTTGTTCAAGTATAGATCTTTAGTAGCTGTCGCAATGGCAATCGCCGTTAATAGTTTTATGTATTATGAAAGCCGAAGTTGCTGTTGTTGAATGTTACGGTCGGTTATTTTATTTACAAAATAAATATAATCAAATTAATATGAAACCCTGAATTCTGATACTTTTTTTTTTTCTCAAATTAAACCATTTTTTTTTTCTTTTTTAATTTAAAGGAATTGATCATCTAAACAACTCTTATAATCTAAACTCTTATAAAATTGACTAAAAGAGTTTTCCTTTTCTTTTTAGTAAAATGATAAACTCTCGACTGGTTATAAATAGTCATCCAAACAAACACATCAGCAGATTTGTGATTCGATTAGGCGGGGTATCAAACTATCATAGAGCCTATTCCTTTCGTCGGGTACATGCCCTGAACGTGTGCAACCACATTGGCTTCTCTATATTCATGTACAATATAGTCCAGCAAAATTATACACCGACCCATCAGCTCCCTGCACGCACTCAGTAATGCAAGAATCATGCTGGGGATGCAAATGAGGCAGGCTTCCTGTGAGGAGATGAGATTTTACCACTACCTTCGAAAAAAGACGAGAATTGTCGGCTCCGATTCTCTTAAGTTTGATGTGGTGATATGTTTTTAGGTCAAGCCATTCTTTAGTCATCGGTTCGTTCTGTATTCGAATTTTTTTTTTAAAGAAAATTTTCAAATTCCTAGTAGCAGCCCATCAGGCAATACTTGGAGCGGAATCTAAAATTCGGTAACTTCTGAGATTCAAAAATACACAGCAACATTCATCGCAAAACTAAACCACAACACGAAGACCCATACCGCCATAAGTAATACATGCAGCAAAATCTAAGTTTCTCACATCACCAAATCTAGTTTTTATTATTATCCCCCCCCCCCCCGGGGCGCCCTCCCCTTCCTTTTTTCTTCTTTTATGGGTTTTGCAGGGGGAGGCGGCCGGTTGTACTGAAGAAGGCCTGAGGGAGGCCTATTCTACCGAGAAAAACTGAACTGCGATACTCTCAGTAACGACCCACCAAAATGAAATCATCATCTTCTAAGACCTGAACATCTCTATCTCCAATGAAATTCTCCCGTCCAATTTCCTTCACCAAACGAACAAATTCCACCCTTTTAGCCAACGGAAGAGGCACATAAGGAAGTCGGAATACCGGCCTCATAACACCGAGCTGAGCTAAAGCTGTGTTTACCCCAATAGGATTTGGCTCAACGAAAAGCCACTCCATTAAAGCACTAAGCTTCCCATTAAGAGAATCATTCTTCCCACCAAACATGAGTTGTCTCATCAATCCAGGAACCAAGTTGCTAGTCACAGAGACCACTCCAGCAGCTCCATAATCCCACCTCGCATCGTGACATTCATCGTCATTTCCGCTCCAGACCACAATTTCATTATCCGTATACTGTTTGATACGAGCGTTTCCCATGCACTCTTTCACGCCTGCCAGGTTGGTGCTTTGAGCCATGGCCGTGATCACGTGAGGAGGGATATCTTGGCCGGTACGCGACGGGACATTGTAGATGATAGTTGGACCCATCGAGAGCACGCTCTGGAAATGAGCAACTAGGCCATCCATGGATGTCTTACCGTAGTAAGGGTTGATGTGGAGCGCCGCGTGCATCCCAACTGCAAAACCTTGCTCGGACGCATGGATCGCTTCCCTCGTTGAGTTACTTCCAGTGTTGCCTATCACTTTGATTGCCCCGCCAAAACAGTTCACTGTATGGCCTATAAGCATGATGTGTTCATCCCAGCTCATTAGTTGGCCTTCACCAGTAGTGCCACCCACAATTACGCCATCGGCGCCATTTTCAATTTGTCTATTCACAAGAGCATCGTATGCTTCGAGATCAAATCTTCCATCTGGAAGGTATGGAGTTTTGATTGCTGTGATCAATCTCAAAGACTTGATATCATCCACATTAGTCCTGCAGTAGGTAAATAGTCAAACCCTATATCCAAAAGCTACAAGCACTAGACATAAGGTTACATTCTTTAACCATCAGCAGCTTTATCATAACCATACCAGAAATTTGACATGCAAAAATGCAAATATGAACCACACAAACACCAAACCAGAATCCCCATTTTCTGCACGCATGCACACATTCTCAATGTTACAACCTGCCATGCCCTACGATTTATACCTCATTCAGGATCATGTCCAAAGCCATCAGAATCAAAATAACCTCATACGCAAGAAATTGTTTTCAGTCAGCATGCATCATGCACCCAAATTTGAATAAACCATCACTGGCTACAAGGTAGTTTTAACAAAACCATTTTACCCACTGCTGTAAAGAAGAATCAATAGTCCAACCATTTGTTGAGGGATTAGATAAAACCATCATAGACAGAAAGAAAAGAAGAGCAGCCGAGGGATTAGAAGTCCGATCATAGTTTTAATAACCGGACCGGTTATTGAACCGGTGAGGCTACTGGTTTACTGGTTCATTAGTTGGACCAAGTGATTCAATAGGTCTACTAAATATGAGTATAATCTATATAAACTTATTTAAAAATTTAATTAAACACTCAATATTACACATCATGGATCATTAAATAATTTATTTCAGCATATAAATTCCTTGTTCAAATAATATCACAAAATAGTAAAATCCAACAAAAAGAAATATAATTAATTAATGTTTAAGTAATATAAGAAACTTTAATGTAAAATAAATAATATTAGAGTAAGACTTAAATTCTTTTATCTAGTCCAATTAGAGGCCCAATTCATGGCCCAAATAAATACTAAACCTAGTAGACAGCTCCTACCATTCGTGTAGAAAAAGGAAATTCCTACCATCTAGGCCGTCGACCCTCATCTTCATTTATCAAAAGAAAAGGTACAGATCCTCCATTTCCCCACCCTGCTTTTCATCTTCCCCCAATCCCCGTTCCATTTTTCTTCTGTTCACACATATCTTCTCTTTCATATTCCATTATCAAGGCCTTTCAAACTCACATATCATACAAATTAATTTGTATTATTTCCCTTTCCTTCACTACTCGAGATGCCTTTTTCTTTTCTTTATTATTCTTTAATCTAGGTTAGTGGAGGTTGATAAAAGTGGTTTGTGTCTGTGTTTGACTGAACTATTGGTTTTGGTGGTGCACCTTCTGGTGTTCAACAGCGTTGCGTGAGGTGTTTGATGGTGAAGTACGAGGAGCTGCTGTAGTTACGAAGACTTGTGTGGAAGGGAGTCTGGGCAGCCTTTTCCGTTGAAGAGCGATTGTTATGAAAAATGGGACTGTTTTCCAGTTTTCTCTGGTCCTCTTGCATAACTGGTACACCTACTGGTTCATCAATCTGGCCCCGATTTTTAAAACTGAGCCCAATTGTTTCTAATGTATAGGTTCATAATGTCAAAAAATTCAGGATAAGGTTCAGTTTTCTGATATAAACATAAATAACATACTTTTGTATAAAAACTCTAGAGACCATTATGATACATCAAAGGCTTTTGAATTCTATTAGCACAACATCACTAGTAGAAGACTTTGCAAGGAAAAAGAAAGAAAAAAAAAAAGGGATGAAACACTATCCAACAAGTCCGAACTCTGAAATTGCAACGTTGTTGGAAATTTTAGAGCAAATTTATAACCTTGATTTACACATGTGATTCAATTAATAATAACACAGACCAAACTGTGTATTTGAATTACATGAGAGATGATTGCTTGTAATAAAACTTTAAATTTAAGTTCGAATATTGAATTTAAAATTAATTTTAAATTTTGGTGCCTATTTTCAGTGCTGGACAATTATAAAATTTAAATTTATAATTTTGCACTCGATAATTATGAAATATAAATTTAAATTTTGATGTATATATTTTTGCAGTATTTATGAAATTTGAATTTAAATCCTAACCATTATCTTGTGTGCCTATAAATAGGGGCATGTGCGGAAGAACGCATCAATTTTTTCTTCTATCCCAACTTTTATAATATAGTAAAATATAAACTTTTCTTCTAAGCACCCTTGTCAATTGTTTTAGAAAACTTAAATAATTAGACATCCATTTTATATCCCAAAGGTTGTTTTGTGTACCCTTGGTTGGCTATTATAGGGTTGAAATTAAACTTTTAGGAAAACATACATTTTATGTGCATAGAAGAATCCGAAACTCTATCCTACTTCCTACATATTCTATCCATTTACAACCATTAATAATCATACTATTCACCAAATGGATGTTAAAACAACATGCTTAAATGATGAATTGGACTATTGGAGGAGAATATGTGAAATAACATGAAAGGTTTGTTGTCAAAGGGAAAGAGCACATAGTTTGTAAACTTATAAAGTCCTCAAAGGACTAGAACAAACACCAAAACAATGACGTCAATAGTTTGATGATGTTTTACTATAAATGTCTTTATATCAAGCTTGATAACAACAGTAGAGGTGTTAAGCTTGATAACAACAGTAAAGGTGTTATCATTTGCTTATACGTGGACGATATGCTTCTTTTCCGGACTGATTTTGAGAAAGAAGAAATAACTAAAAAAATTCATTCTAGCTGTCTTGCTATGAAAGATATGGAAGAGGTTGATGTAATTCTTGTAAAAAAATTACAAAAAATAATGCAACAATTATGTTAAAATGATTAAAAGGTTTAATTGTTATGATTGTGTACTCCCATGGATGCAAGTGTAAAGTCAGTTCCCATTGATGCAAGTACTATTTCACAACTTAAGCATGCAAGAGCAATAAGATGCTTGATGTATGTCATGCCAAGGACTTGATATTGCATTTGTGGAACGCAAACTAAGTATACTAGTAATCCTAGAATGCTTCCTTGGCAAACCTTGAAGAGAATCTTAAGGTGTGTGTGTATATATATATATATATATATATATATAAAACATGCATTATGGTTTGGTCTTTAATGGATATTGATACAATTAAATAGCGGTGACGCTATAGCGTATTGGCCACGAAGCAAAATTACCAACCATTACGGTTTTAAAATTTTACATCTTATTGGCCGATATATCAATTAACATCAATGAGAATTTTTAAATCTACTGAAAAAAGCATGCATAGTAATTTCTTCTTATTCATTTACCATATATATCTTGGATCATGTTAGTATTAAACTATAATAAAGTATTGCTATTTATTACCTTCACATGTACCCCTAAATAACATGTATTTTTTCATTACAAGGCAAGTTTAGGGTTATTGGGACAATTTAACATATAATGACTCAATTAAATACTTATAATATAATATAAAACACTATTTTATTGAGTATTTATATTCAAATTATCAATAAATAATAATTAGAGTGTATGGTAAAACAAAAATAAAAATTTATGCCACGATGATCGTGGTATATAATATACTGTTCACAATGCTATAATACCGTGACACTGCAACCACAATTTTAATGCTTGGGGAGATCCACCTATATTAGAAGGATTTTCAAATGCAAGCTAGCTAAATAACCAAAAAAAGTATTCAACTGGTGGTGGTTGAGTAGCTATTTCTTGGGCATCTAAGAAACAAACTTGCATATCACATTCTACAATTACCTTAAGAGTTTATTGCACCAGAATGACTTAGGAATTTGCTATGTGAAGTTCCTACTTGGAAAAAACCCATGTCACCTATTTCTATCCTTTGTGATAGTGTGCCCACATTATTCAAAGCCAATAGTCAAGTGTATAATATAAAATCAAGACACATAGGTATGAGGCACAGTTTTGTGCAAGAACTCATAAAAAATGGAGTTATCACTATTGATTTTGTACAGCCTAATAATAGTATTTTAGCCAAGCCTTAGACGAAAGGATTATCTAGAGACTTGGCGTACAAAACATCATGAAAACTCAACTCAAAATACAAATACAATGTTGTATCTTGAGTTCAATATGGATAAGTATTTCACCCTACGATTGCAAGCACTTCAGGTCTCTTCCATCTTGATTACTACAATGTAAGTAGGTTGATGAACTTACTTAATGGATCTTTTGATAAAGTACTTTGTTGCAAAATATGAGAATAAAAGATTCACCTATATGTGTGGATGCTTCAATCAAGTTTAGGGACTTAATTTGAAGTATGCTCATGAATGGATATGGACACAAGGCTTAGTACAGTGTCAAGAATTTCTACTGTGTTTGTATTAGACTTATATATATAGTACTTTCTTCAGTTCAATGTGGTCGTATGGTTCAATACAATGACGACCATTACAATCTGAACCATTGTTAATGCTCTATTTGGTTCAAAGAAAGTTTAAGGGAAAGAAAATTAAAATCAAAATGCTTTCCTTCAAACTTTCCTAAAAAATAAAATCATATAGTTAATCTTTAGTAATTTTATTCCTTACCTTTTTTTCTATTTCATTATCTTATGTAAACCAAACACAAAATTCTTTTCTTTCTTTTCTTTAAAGCGTTCCATAACCCAAATGGAGCATAAGTGTATTATACCAAGTAAAGTTCAATCTTATGATACTTTTATTATGCTTAAGTTTGGAAGTTTGTTATTTATGCAAGGATTTTCAACTTTGTTTACTCTAAAATGGAGGAATGTTAGAAATTTTAGAGTAAATATACAAGTTTGATCTACACGCGTGATTCAATTAATTATTATTCTATGCCTTGCTAAAAGTTTTTTTTTAAACAATTTACACACTATTTTAGGAGGTGATAAATAAACCACTAATATGGATAATTATACCCTTCATTGGAAAATAATATAACAATTAATGCATAGAAGAAGAAAGGAAAAAAAAAGGTAAAAATGGAAAGTAAGCATTAACTTTTCTAAAATAAAAATTGAGCTAAAAAGATTTCCTTTCAGAAATAGAGGGAGTACATAGTTAGAAGATGTGAAGGATGTGTATTTAAATTACATGCGATAAGATTGGTTATTATAAAAATTTAAAATGAAGTTTAAATTTTTGTGCTTGCTAATCATGATATTTAAATTTAAATATTGGCGCTCAATAATTATGAAATTTAAATTTAATTTTAGCGTATATATTTTAACAATATTTACATAATTTGAATTTAAATTTAAATCCTCGCGTGCTTGTAAATAGAGGCATGTTCAGACGGAGACATTGATTTTTCCTTCTATCTCATCTTCCATGTATTTTTCTCAAAAGTTAGAGAAAGTAAACTAAAAACTTCTCTTTCAACCACAATAGTGAATTGTTTTCGAAAACCACTAAAATAATTAGACATCTTCAAAAGTTATTTCTAGGGTGGAAATTAAACTTTTAGGAAATCATAAATACATTTATGTGCCTAGAAGAATTATCCAGATTCCTATTCTACTTCCTATATAACTCTATCCAATTTCCAAACTATTAACAAGCATTCAAACAATTGTAGAGACCAAAGAGGCAGCTTTCTCAAGTAAATAAGCTCATGGAAGATCAAACATGTTTTTGCCCATAGATTGTGTTAAGCTGGATCCTAAACTGAAAGTAGCATCAATTTATCTTCTTTCTTCTATAAGCTTCAGTTCAAAACTCCCCTAACCAGTAATTGGACATCAGAACTGTTCACAGATCAGGATATTCATATATCACTAAACTAGTACTCTGCCTCTTCTTGAAAAGGTATTTCTGATAGTACTACTGGAGAAAGCATCAGTGGGAGCAAATCAGCTCTCCATCTGAATTATCATTTCTGAAGCTAGTATACAAAAAAAAAAAAAAAAAAAAAAAAAAAAACTATTGCTCACTATGCTAAAAACTAGCGTATTCAGCTAACTTAACTTTTTTTCTTCTTTGCAGCCACACCAAGATTTCATGATCTAGGCCAGTTGATGCTGGTTCCTTCAACCACAATGTCAACAATACCTATATAATAAAATGCATAGCCATTCCTTATCTTTCCCAATTCCCATTATATACAATGAATCTAAATAATTCCAGAAAAGATTTTATAGAGAACAGGAGAGGAAACAACCAATTACCTCCCAAACAAACACATATGGATTGGATAGAGAAATTTAGAAAGAAAAGATATTTTGAAGTGCTGGAATTGTTAAAGTGGCTCACTTTCTAAAACTCTACTGAAATTCATAGTTTGAATAACAAAATCAAGGAATTTGAATGAAGAATTTTCAAACGTTAACCCAAGGGTTTGAAAATAGATTAATCAAGCAAATATTTAAGAAAGGAGCAGAGAGAAATAACACTAATAAATAGTTGATACCTTGTTTTTCCAATTTTCAACTTCAGGCCAATAAAGCTTTTGAATTCCACCAAACAGATGGAATTTTAAAATCCCTCATTTAGAGGATTTCAAGCATTCCAAGAAAATTATAAATTTAGATTAAAGAACTTTATAGATTTCCTCTTAAAGTGAACTACCCTCTAAAACTTCCACATCCACACGTGTAAAGTACAATCACTGCCTGTAATCAAGCATTTTAATATTTCCACCAAGTTACATGGGTTCTAGCTGATACATCAAAACTTCAAACTATTTATACCAGACAATATCCTCAACCTAGCTTCATGCATGTACATATTAACTTAAAAGTAACATAAAATTTACATCCCACTGCTTGTACCACAAGTGGAAATTGAATGAGCAGGGCCAGCACATATAAATATAAGTCAAAAAATTTACCTGTTTTTAACTTCATAACTACGCATAGGGAGATGGAAGCTAGGAATCACAGCAGCCTTTGGAGGCCTCCAACCAACATAACGGCTGCAAAAAAAAGCAGCATAGGATGCCATTAGCAAAATAAACTTCTATTAAACTGCAAACAAAATTACTTTTAAACACAATGTGTAATACATATAGCAATATTTTTCAGAATATATGAAAAATGGAAAGAGGATATGGGAAGGAAATGCATATTCACGTTTTCAAATAGAGCACCTTAAAATAGGAAAAGTCACATTTCAATAAGCATGTCTTACATATGTCTGGGAAAAGAGAGTAAACACCACCCAGTCACTTAACATTTTTAAGATATTATACAGATGGCAGGCCAGATATCTCCAACAAATACAACCTCCGGAGGTGTCACAGAGTTGAGATCATACAAACATTTCAACAAGTTGTGGGGTTTGATTGATAGTTCCACATAGCCACATACTAGTACCAAAGACCTGAACCTATTTCAAATTCCTAATCACTAATCCTAATGCAACTAAACTACAAAGTTTTGGTTCAGAGAAAAAGTTGCATCTTTGTCAAACCAAAAGCCGATGCACAGTACTGCACCCCCGGAATTGCTTGATCATCTTAACATACAAAGACCAAGTGGTCAATTTGGTGATAAAATGCAACAGAGCAACAAAAAAATCAGAAAACAACATTCTTGGGACAAATAATATATGGTTAAATACATAATATAAAAAACATATCAACACAAACTTTGACCTTTTTACTCATTTCCATTATGCTTAATAAATATAAACTAAAATAAATTGTTAGCCAATAACAGAATGACAGAGACATAGTTCTTTCTCTGCATATAAGAGATGAGAAAGAAGAAAAATCCATGTACCCATTATTAGACTTGACAAGCTCACATAAGTGAGCATTGGTTGTAGATGGATGTGAAATACGGAAAAAAAAAAAAAAATTCAATCTAGAATTAGCACAAGCCACCTTCTACCTTGTGCTTACAATACTTTCGATTTTGATGGTAAATACAAAAACAAATCAATCTAGATTTATCGATCATAGTGGCTGATGCAAGGTTGAGAGGGAAGAAGGAGAATTTGAGAGGGAAACCAGAAAAATCAATCGGGATTAATTAATATTCATTCATTCGTAAATCAAATAACAACCCTAAGACCCCTTTATATAGAGTAAGGGCCATAAAAATAACGATAGTAAAAATCACTAATTACTAGCTAAGATGAGATCATCATAAATTACTAAGGTAAATAAAATAATTACTAAGGTAAGAAAATAAGATAGGAATCTAATTTTTATTCCTACGTTTATACTTATTCCTATAAAAATCTTTTTTATCCACATCATTCTCTCCCACCGGAAAAGAACTCGACTCCGGCGAGTGAGATCGAAGAAAGTCATTAAGCAATTCTGGAGCCAAATCTCGAAGATCATCCTCAGGAACCCAAGTAGCATCACAATCTGGGCGGTTCTTCCACGTGATCCAAAATCGGCGGAACCCTCCTTGAGAAGAGGTAACATACTCCACATCATCAATAGAAGCAATCTCATCCTTGGGCAGCTGAACAGGTGGCACTGTCGGCTCCTGCATACCTGCAGGCACACTAGAAGGCAAGGCAGGAGGCTCAAAGTTACCTCTGTAAGGTGACAAATCACTCACGTTGAAAACAGGACTAATACCTAAATCATCGGGTAGATCTAGCACATAAGCATTCGGTCCTTATTTTTTCAAAATCTCATACGGGCCCATGGCACGCGCATGTAACTTTTTAAAACATCCTTTTGGAAAACGTTCAGGACACAAGCGTACCATGACAAAGTCACCTTCATTAAAACCCTTATCTCTACGATGCACATCAACAGCAAGTTTATAGTCCACATTACTCAACAGTCAACATAATCTTACGCCTAATCTCATCATGCAAAGAATGTATATGATCAGCAAAGGACTCAGCAGACACAGACACACGTGCATGTGGGGATAGGGGGCCAAAGTCAACAGGAGCACGGGGAGCATAACCATAAACAATTTCAAAAGGACTCTTTCCCGTGGACCGATTAGACGCATGGTTATAAGCGAACTCAGTTGTGGGTAACACTAAATCCCAAGTACGAGGTCGATCTCCGACAAGACAACGAAGAAGGTCACCTAAACCTCGATTTACCACCTCAGTCTGACCATCGGTCTGGGGATGATGGGCGGTAGAAAACTTTAACTGGGTTTTGCTAAGAGTCCAGAGTGTCTTCCAGAACCAACAGACGAACCTAGAATCTCTATCAGATACTATGGAAGAAGGAAGACCATGAAGTCTGACTACCTCACGAAAAATCAATCTAGCAACGTGAACAGCATCGGAAGTCTTGCTACAGGGTATGAAATGGGCCATCTTGGAGAATCTATCTACTACTACAAGGATCGAGTCATGGCCTCTGGATGTTTTGGGGATACCTAGAATAAAGTCCATGCTAAGATCCTTCCATGGCTCATGAGGAACAGGTAAAGGAGTATATAAGCCCGTGTTTTGCTTTTTAGTTTTAGCTAACTGACAAGTACGACACTGGGATATGACTCTCTTAACGTCTTGTTGCCAAGAAGGCCAATAGAAACGATCACGTACTAAGGTGATGGTACGATCCATACCGAAGTGACCCGCAAGGCCACCGGCGTGCAATTCCCAAACAAGAAAGTCTCTATACGAGGATTGAGGAATGCATAATCTAGAGGCTCTAAAAAGATATCCATTATGGATGACATAATCAACGAAGTCCTGACGGTTACCATGAGAGACTTCTTGGTAGATGTGACCGAAATCGAGACAAGAAGAGTAATCATCCTTCATTTTATCAAAGTTAGTAGCCCTAATATTCCATTGTTGAAGGATAGCACCTATCCTGCTAAGAGCATCAGCTACTCGATTCTCGGTTCCTGAACGATGTTTTAGGACGAAAGTATATTCGCCTAAGACAAGCCATTTAGCATACTTCTTTGGCAATTCTCGCTTTGAATGCAAATACTCTAGTGCTAGGTGGTCAGAATAAACTACAAAGTCTTGGGGTAAAAGGTAATACCGCCAATAATGGAGGGACCTAACCACAGCATATAACTCCTTAAGATGGATGGTGTACTTTTGTTTAGACGCGTTGAGTTTCTCACTGAAAAATGCTATGGGATGTCCTTCCTGACCTAACACTCCTCCTATGCCTGTTTCGCAAGCATCACAATGAACCTCGAAGACTTTACTAAAATCGGGATGCCTAAGGACAGGGGCCTTAGTCATACACTCCTTAATTTCCTGAAAGGCTCTAGAAGCTTTAGGAGTCCACTGAAATGATCCCGTCTTTAGACAATCAGTGATGGGGACCATAATAGAGCTAAAATTGCGGATGAACCGACGATAGAAGGAAACTAGGCCATGGAAGCTACGCACTTCCGTAACAGATTTCGGTTCAGGCCATTTCTTAATAACTCTGACTTTCTCAGGGTCAGTAGAAATGCCCTGAGAAGAAACAATAAAGCCTAGAAAGAGAACCTGAGACTGAAGGAAGGAACATTTCTTGAGATTAGCATAAAGCTTGGCTTCCCGTAAAGTAGTGAAGACTTGTCTAAGGTGGGACAGGTGATCCCTTTGAGACTTGCTATAAATCAGGATGTCATCGAAATAGACCACGAGGAATTTTCCCATAAATGGCTGGAGGATATGGGTCATAAACCTCATGAATGTGCTAGGGGCATTTGATAACCCAAAAGGCATAACTAACCACTCAAAGAGTCCATCCTGCGTCTTAAAGGCTGTTTTCCATTCATCCCCTGGCCGAATACGAATTTGGTGGTACCCGCTATGTAAGTCGATTTTAGAGTAGTAACTAGAGCCAGCTAGAGTGTCTAACATGTCCTCTAGTCTAGGGATAGGAAATCTATACTTAACCGTGATTTTATTAATGGCTCTACTATCCACACACATTCTCCAAGATCTGTCCTTCTTGGGAGTGAGTAAGGCGGGTACTGCACAAGGACTCATGCTATGCTTCACAAATCCCTTACGAAGGAGCTCCTCAACTTGTCTATTTAATTCAGCCCGCTCATTAGGGTTCATCCTATAATGGGGAAGATTAGGTAACTGAGACCCAGGAATAAGATCGATGGCATGTTGAATGTCTCTCATGGGTGGCAACTCTTTAGGTAACTCTTCGGGAATTACATCCGAAAAGTCACCCAATAACTTCTGAACCTCAGTGGGAATGGGTGAAATGGAGTTTGGGGAGATCTCTTGAGCGACTATGGCTAACATGAAATTGGTTTTCCTACTCTCCTGATGAAAGGCGCGAGGTGTGATGATTTGAACCCTATTTATAGAAGCTTCCTTAGGCGTAGAAGTGGTTTGAGGGGGTGAGGGATCAGATGGTTTTGCAGGATTAAGAATGATACGCTTTCCTTTAAAGAAGAAATAGTGAGTATTTGGTCGGCAATCAATCTTAACTGAATGATCATAAAGCCAAGGTCTACCTAAGAGAACGTGGGCTACATCCATGGGAAGTACATCAAAATAAAGATCTTCTTTATAATGTGGGCCTAGGTGGAGGGGAACGAGGCATCTTTGGTCAATGGGGAGAGTGGTCTTATTTACCCAAGCTACCGTAAAAGGATTAGGATGAGGTTCAGGCTTAAGGTTTAGTCTTTTTATGGCGGCTCGAGATACGACATTAAGGGTACTACCACCATCTATGACCAACTTGGCAGATTTTCCATTACACCTAAAGAAAGTGCAAAAAATGGAAGTTCGTTTCCACTCATCGAGATGGGTGCCTTGCGAGAGAACACATCTAGCCACATTAGAATGTTTTTCTCGTTGAGGGTTGATAGTCCGAACAAGGCTACAATGTGGAGTGTCCTCCTCTTCGAGTTCCTCATCATCACCTGAATATTCACAGGGGTCAACTATAAGATCCTCAATAGGTGGCTCATCACCCTCATGCTCTAGTATCATGGTACGGTGGGGACAACGAGATGCAATATGCCCTCGCTCATGGCAGTTATGACATTGGATAGAGTTAGCAGTCGATTGAACGGCGTTAGATCGGTTACTAGGAGTAGAGTTATAGGTGTTGGATTGGGAAGCACCCTTGGGGTTAGACTTGGAGGATGTAGGCGTGAAGGACTTGGTCTGACGTGAATCGTTGGAATAAGGAGATGAATATCGAGTGGACGAGCGTTTGAAGCGTCTTTCAAACTCAAGAGCCAACTTAAAAGCATCTTCGACACATGTAGGCCCATGGAGCTTAACGTCTTCCCTGATGGACTCCCTAAGGCCATTAATGTATCTAAAGAGGGTAATATCGGTAGGTTCAGGGTAGTCACACCTTACTGAATAATCCTCAAACTTCTGGGTATACTCAGAGACACTGGAGGAAGATTGTTTAAGGTTGTACATTTGCTCTAGGAGCTGATTTCTATGAAAAGTAGGAAGATATTTTTCTTTCAGCTTCTCTTTCATAACGGCCCATTGACGAATAGGTGGTTCTCCTAAACGGTCCATCTGGGTTTGGACCATTTTCCAGTACCGTTTTGCGGCCCCAGAGAGTTTCATCTTAGTAAAACGGACTCGCTCGATATCACTCATGTTATAAAATTCGAAGTAATCCTCCATTTCTTCTAACCAATCAGTAAAAAGGTTTGGGTCAAGAGTTCCATCATAGGAGTTCACATCGACTTTGACTTTCCGAGTAATGTCGTCCTCATATCTATGATAAGGTTGTCTATCATGATGGTTGGAATGTCTACGATTCCTATGGCGAAGATGTGCCACGTCTTCTTCCGATGTTTCATCCTCTGAATAATTGAGATTAGGCGGGTCTACGGGGCCTTGAGACCTAAGGTTTCTATGGTGTGGGGGGACGTAACCAGGGGTTTGTTTGTAGGACCCGATAATACTACGGTTTGAGTCAACTAAATTGGAAGGAGATAAGACGGGTTGTCGAACGGATTGAGGGTCAGGCTCATCAATGGGGCGCTTTTCCATCATCCTTTCTATATTTTTAGCTAGCTTAAAAACCAATTGTTCTAGTTGGTCCATACGGGAAGGGTCGGATCGATCATCGGACCCCTGACTCTTAGAAGATGAAGGCATTTTTTTTTTAGACGATATGATAAAAGAATTAATAATAAAATGGATACTAGCAGATAATATGAAAGATAAGATAAACGTTAAATTATGCTAAGTAATAATGATGATAAACCTGCCCCATGAACGTCACAAGGATAAGAATGTTAATAAAAGGGACTAAGCTAGGTAAAAGTGTCCTGATTTTTTTTTTTTAAATAAAAAAAATAAGGACCTAAGCAGATATACTAAATAAACCAAATAATTTAAATAAGAGTCGAGGTTCAAGTGAGAAATTTAACCTTTCAGGAACGGAAAAGTTGCTGTCAAAACCCGAGTTTAACTGTACGGCTGAAGTAGACTTTGTTGAATGTTGGAAGATTCGGAACACGCTGCAACCTTTTTTTTTTTTTTTAACAATGAAACACGCTGCTAACTTTCTTTTTTTTCTTTTTCTTTTTTTTAATATACCCGGTTCGATTCCCTAAAGACGCCCGGTTCGGTTCTTAGGCAACCGAACGAGACACACACACAGCCCACGGTGCTGGTCGATCGAGCACTTTCGGTTTACCAGCCAAGGAACCAGGCTGCTAACTTCGACGACGCGATTAGGGCTGCGAACGTCGGCGGTTGACGGCGAACTTCGGTGGCTGTCGGCGACGCTCGGTGGCTGCGAAATCCGGAAGTTGACGGATGCTGCAACTGGCGAAAGACAGGCGTTGTGGCGCGCGGATGTCCAGCGAACAATTTTTTTTTTTTTTTCTAATCTATTGTGTTTAACTCCCTCACAATCACTCAAATCACTCTCTCACACTTGCTGGCAACTGTAAGTGATGTTATTGCACCCTCAATTTCCTCCGATTCCGTCGATTTTTGTGTTTAGCGAATCTAGGGTTAGGGTTCGAACGAATTCGGCCGATTGAGGCGGGAATCGATCGATTTGGTTTATGATTGGGGTTGTTTTTGCATGAATAATGCTCGAATTGAAGGGATTTGGCTTCGATTCGGGCTAATTTTTGGGGTTTCTGCAGACACGAATTTCGGTCTAAGATTCGATTCGAATTGAATAATTTTTGGGGGTTGGGTGAGGGCTCGACGATGGCTACTAGTGGGGGTTGGCTGTGGTTCGGCGAAGCGGCGGTTGGGTGGTGGAGGTAGGGTTTGGGTGGCAGCTAAGAAAAACGAGTATGATTGCTCTTCTTTTTTTTTTTTTTTTGAACAGTGCGTCACAGTACTATAAGGATCTGAATTTGAGCTTTGATACCAAACTGATGCAAGGTTGAGAGGGAAGAAGGAGAATTTGAGAGGGAAACCAGAAAAATCAATCGGGATTAATTAATATTCATTCATTCATAATCAAATAACAACCCTAAGACCCCTTTATATAGAGTAAGGGCCATAAAAATAACGATAGTAAAAATCACTAATTACTAGCTAAGATGAGATCATCATAAATTACTAAGGTAAATAAAATAATTACTAAGGTAAGAAAATAAGATAGGAATCTAATTTTTATTCCTACGTTTATACTTATTCCTATAAAAATCTTTTTTATCCACATCACTCTAATACCATGCAAAGGAATTCAAAAGTTAAACTAAAAGGATTGACCCAATCAATATATTTTGATATGTTCAACCAAAACCTTAAGCTAACAGCCAACAGGTTCTAAATGGAAGTCCTCTTCGATGTAATATTTTGTTTCAAAATGATTGTTTTAGAAAAACCAAAGTCTAATTTCTATTTTTACCCTAATATTTTCCCTTTCATCTTCTATGCATTTATGGTTATATTGTTTTCCAATGAAGAATAAAATTAAAATATAAAGGGTCAATTTACTAGCTCCTAAAATAGTAGGCAAATTGTTAAAAATACTTGCTTTTGGAAACAAAGGGAATATCTTACTGGTTGTGTTAAACCCATTAGCTTAAACTTTTGCGTAGATTGATTGACTGACATGGTGCATGACGCTATCCCAAACGTCCAGTGTTAAGATGCTGGAAGCACCATTCAAGTTATTACCAGATATATAACTTTTGGGTCAGGATGGTCATTTTCGGTATATCAATTCATACTTAAAAATAAAAAGGGTCATTCGCATGCCAAGAGAAGTCAAAGTATAAAGGCGTGAGATATATCAAACCCGTTGGCTCCTGTTCACAACAAACTGAGAAGGTGGGTCTAGGTTGGTATCCATAAAAAATTGCACACACCCATGCACATGCCGGTGAAGAGAGTAGTGATTATCCAAGTGAATGACAAGAATTATGGCAAGTGGTTATTCCAAACCTACATGAAATTAGTTACACGAAATTATATTGAAACTTAGCACTTAGCAGACATTTGACCGGCAGACGCCAACGCAATTTTCAAGTCATTATCTAAGCAGAATATACGCTTGCAGATTCTCCTACCGGTTCTAGCCATTCCGGCAACCCACTTTTATCTTTACTTTTCCAAACTTGTACGCACAAAAATGTTGAGTTGATCCTGAACATGTCAACATTAAATTCAACAAACAGTAGGCTGCATTTGACAACCAATATAGTAGTTGGTGTCAGGTCAACAAAGACAAAAATGTAAACTCCATTAATCCAAATTCAAAAACCAGCCAAAGTTGAATAATTCAAGCATAAGAATAAATTTCAAAGCGTATATCAAATTGCTCGAGCTTTCCTATCACTTCCAAGATATTACCTCCTTAACCAACAAACGAATTAGCATCATGTATCGGCAAACAAGACTACTACCATGAACCTAAACATAGGATCAAGAAATAAATAGAAAAAGCACCATGAATTTCCAAACGATAGATAAATTTAAAATCGGTACAGTACCTCTTGTAGTTAACATTAGAGCCGTGACGCGAGAAGCTGAAGGTAGAGTCCTTGAGGCTTGAACTAAAGCTGTTGACGGCAGTCATTTCTATGCCTGAACTCAGGAGAAAAAACCCGAAAAGAAAAACCACTAAAAACTGGCTTCCTAAGCTGGACGGAAGGAAAAACCGCAATGTCGCCCAATACGGGATTCTTAGTCGATAATAGTGATCGCACTGGTGATGATAATATTGGAAATGAATGCGATACTCGTAGCGAGAAGATAATAGTTAGGGTAAACGGAGCTCCGATCGGCGTATGAGTACATCTATAGGCTTCCGGGTTTGACGAACAGTAAGAGGCGGCAGGAAAGAACGAAACTTTGAGGGTGCAGGCGTGTGGAGGGATAAGATGCGGTAGAAATAAAAGACTAGGGTTAAGAACGGCACGAACTGCTTTACGCCGGCTCGCTTTCGCACAATAGTCAATATTTCAACCTTTTTGGGCTGTTGCATGGAAGCATCTCACATTTTTATGGGTTTGAATGAATGAATGGGCTAATTTACTCCATTTTTTTTTTTAAAGATAGAAGTTAGCTTCTAGATTCATATCCACTAGATTCTCACCTGTAAGATGCACAGATGTATTAATATGTAGATATATTTTAATATTGTAATCTAAGCATTTAAATATGCATAAAAGTTCAATATATATTAATTTAATGTAATTAAATTGATTTGCAGCTACGTTATTGATACTATTACATGATCATTTGTTTTTAAAGAATTCCTTAAATACAATATTTGTTGTTGAATCAATTTGATTATTATTGCCATCACATTTGAGGATTTTCAAACATCGATGATTTATGACTCTAGAAACAATAACATATAATTAATCATGGTTAAATATTGATTTTTTTATTTAAAAATATGCCAACATTAATAAGAGATTGACCTTGATTTTTATTGATTTTCATTTCATGTGAAATAATCAATGAGATTTGTTTTTAACTGAATTTAAAAGGCAATATTAGATCAGACAGTGTTAGTAACATTCTATGATCAAATGGTGTATATATTGTAACAAATCATTATTTGAATATGATATGTATATTATATTTGAACTCAAATATGTCTTTCGTTCTATTGACCTAATTGACAATACGTGCTCCTTTATTGATTCAACAATGTCACGAGTATGTGATAATATAGCTCTCCCTTAGAAAAAAGTATCATCCATAATATTGTTATTGAATCTTAGATATGTGCTTTCCACAATAGCTGCAATTGGATTATCATAATAATTCAATAAAATATCATATGAAATTTTAATTGTTGCATGACCATCATTGGGAACTTCAATCACTCCATCTCTAATGCCAACAATCCAATACGAAAACTCTTTCAAATACTTTGATTCATCAATTGAGCTAATATTTTGAAGCCTCATATTTTTAGTCAATGGTAAGACCTTACTATTCCTCCATATATATGAAGAGTTAATGGTCTCATAAACAACATCATGTCGGCTTCCCTTTAGAATGATTGGCAATATTTGAATGAAATATCCACTAAAAACAATCAATTTTCCTCAAATGTCTTATTAGAGCTCAATTCATTAGTGAACCATAAAATATCCCTCATGGTTTTATCTAAAGCCTCAAAATAATATATATGCATTATTGGAGTTTCATCCTAAATTATGAGCTTTTACCTTATAATGAATTGTGCAAGTGGATTGTCAAGTTTGATATTACAGGTTGATTCTTCATTAGGATTTATAGGAATCTTGAATCGAGAATGAGTCATTCTTCTTCTTGGTATTACAATTGATGCCATATTTAATACAATACCTCCATTGCATCTTAGAGCTACTGATAGTGTCTTCCATATAAATGTCTTTCCTATACCACTATATCCATATACAAAAAACAGCCCCCTAAATTTGATTGAACTATGTCGATTATGGTGTCATAGACACATTACTCATTGGTAAAATTGAATGCATATCTCTTATGTTCTTTGTGTAACATAATATGATCGTAACACATTTCTTTGTGTATCTGTAGTACCCCATTTCCAAAAATCTGAATTATAACTAGTAATTATGTGTATAAGTTGTGATAATTATTTTAAGATAATTGGTAATAAATATATTGTCAATATGTGTAATATTATTATGACTTATTAGATAGGTTAAAGTTTATTAGAGAGTGTGTATTAAATTTTGAACCTAGGAAGGATTGTAACCGGTATCCATTTCATCTAGTAAACCTAATCCGATAACCTGATAAATTTTACCCGATATTTTTCCCTAATTCTTCACCTATAATTTACCCTAACCTATATCTCATTAGTGCTAGAAATTTCTGTACCTCACCTTACTCCCTCTACACCAATACTTACTCCCACGAGCCATCACACTACACCATCTAAGTCATATTTCTCCTATCCCCCATGTTTTCCTCTCCTTATTTTGCTCCTCTTTTTCCTACAGGCCATCCTCTTTTTAATCCCTTCTCCTCTCCCTCCTTTGTTGTGCCAACATCCATGAGCAAACCTACAACCTCCTTTTCCCAAGCTCCCTTTAACCCTCCCTTTATCCATCATCACACACCATCTTCCACCACCATTTTTATTTTTTACAATGGAACCCTCCACCAACCTCCTCACCTTGCCATTAGCCACCATCACCAATCCCCCACGCCCTACACTGACCCCATCAACCACACACAAAACCCCCGAAGCAACCTTTTCCCTCGTGCTACTCCTCCTCTTCTTTGTCTTCAACCCTTCACATCAAAACAACCACCACACCACCGGTTAACCTTTCTGTCCCCCCCTTCTCCTTCAAACAAGCTTGTCATTCCTCCCATTCTCCCTTCAGCCAAACCCACCTAAGCCTACCCTTTTTACCTTCAGCCATTTTTGCTAAAGCTCCTCCTTTGTGCTACACATTTTCTCGCCGAAACCCTCACCTCTCCTTCAACCATTTTTGTTCACCTTTTCTTCTCCCTTTGTTACACCTTTATTTTCATTCTCCCCTCCCTAAAACTGGTCATTCTCTCCATTCATGGCCCCTAGCAACGGTCAAGACCCCCACTGCTCATCCTTACCTTCTCAGCTGAAAGCTTTCCTCCCTTAGTGCTAAGTTTTCATTGTCTTTCCCTTGCCTTGTTCGACTAGTTAGTGAGCCTTAAATTATTTTAATAGTTTTGAATTATTTTTGTGTAATATTATATTCTAATAAAAATGTGTTTGGATATTAAATTCCTAGGTGATTCTTGAGAACTTTGGAGAAGACTTCTTTTTGTATAAGCTTTGATTAGGTAAATCCAATCACTCATAAGACGATGGAAATTATGTGCTGGTATGCTAGGATTTTTTAGACCTAGAATCATGCTAGGGTTTTATGCTTCTCAAGTACCATAACATGCATGATAAAATAATAACATGTTGAAGGATGATATGCATGATTGTTGAAAGTTAAGTTATATGCATGTTAATATATCAAATGTTTTACATGTGCATGTCTAGGATTTTGTTAGGGTTTCCATTGTTATCAAGTTA
The DNA here is from genome assembly GCA_039764185.1 of Tamarix austromongolica. Lineage (NCBI taxonomy): Eukaryota > Viridiplantae > Streptophyta > Magnoliopsida > Caryophyllales > Tamaricaceae > Tamarix > Tamarix austromongolica. The sequence goes on from CM077819.1 coordinate 13,363,851, forward strand.
TGATTCAAATTCCATGGTACATGCCTCATGATAGCTCATGCATGGCACTTAGGGTTACGATGAATCGCATGGAAGCATATACGCATGATTAGGGTTAGCTTATGATAAATCATATTGCACGGCCTAGGATTAGAGATAATTCCCTACATGTACTATGATGATAATATTTCCTTTTAAATGATGTTTTGTGCTTTAAATGTGTACGTACATGATGCATAGAAGATGTGGTACATGAGAGTTGCATGATTAGGGTTTTTTGGGGGCAACCCATTAAATGCTTGAAAAGTGGAAAATACAGTTAAATCGCCAAAATACAAAGATTAACCATGTGCTAAAATAATATAGAATATTGACCTTTTGTCTGCTCATGACTAATCTCTCGTAATAATAATGTTTGATAGGAAAATGAATAAAATGGTGAAACTAGGGTTTTGAAGGGCATTTTGGTAATTATGACCTAATATATCTTTTACAAATAATTGGATGCTAGGATAGTCTTAGAATTTTGATAGGTTGACCTTAGCTTGACATAGACCTATGACCTCAGGGTTTACCTAAATAACTAAAAATAAAAGGGAAAATAGTTCATTATGGAAGCATGGAAATTGTTGTGTCATATGTGACTTATGCGATCACCTCATAAAATATTATTACTTAAAGTGAATGACCTTGAGTTAGGAATGGTAGCTCTCTATATAATACCTCAAAAAAATTCTTAGCTTAATCCCGCATCATTAACGCCCTAATGTGATTCTAATATCAAGAAAACTTATTTTTAGCCTTAATCTAATTCCTTAATCCTGAAACTTTAACCAAATCTGAAACCTTGACTCGGATAAACCGTAATTCGTAAACTAAAATCAAAACCCGCTAAAATTTTCGCTAAATCCTAACTATCTTAGCTAATCCAAAATTTTATAAACTAATCCCCTAAATCTTTTTCCCTTTTCCCTTTTCCCTTTTCTTTCTTCTTTTCTTTTCTTTCTTCTATATCTCTTGTCAACCTTAGCCACAAGGTTTGATTTTTGTTGCAACTTGCCCTCCAACTTGCATCATCTCCTATCATGTCCTCTGTAGTCTTCCATCATGCATCAACTTTCCTCCTTTTTCTTCTTCTCCTTCTACTCCTCTTATCCCTACCAACCTGCACACACACCACCATCAAATCCCCTGCTACTCTTCTTCTTGTTTCTCTTATCCTTACGCAACTCATACTCATGACCATTGCAATCACCTACATTTTTCATCACAACACTCAACCATCACCTCCACTGTCACCCTAGTGACTTGCACCATGGCCCTACACAACCATCGCACACCTCTCCTCTCTGTTTTCCTTATCTTCGATTCACACACACACAGACACACACACACACGCACACACACACATACATACTTCCTTCTCCCTCTTTGTTTGGCATCCATTATATCCTTTCTGTGTCAAAAATCCATTGCTCGAGCTCCCTCTTCCTTCTTCTTTTTTCCTTCTCTTTTCTTCTTCCTTCTTACTTCCTTATTTTTGGCCTTTGCACCACCCATTCCACCATTGTGCACCACCTTGGTCACCACTCTCTGCCCATTAGCCGATGAATCGACCACCAAGGCCACCCTAACCTTCCCCCTCGCCATCGCCGGCCATCGCTGCCGACCACTACCTCTTTTTCCTTCCTCTTCCTCTCATCTATCGCACTTTTGCAGAGTGCACGACCTGTGCACGGCCTATTGTACATCCATGCAACATTCAAATCTCCTGCTGCACAGCCGTGAAACTCTTGCATCGCTTGGCTGTGTGTCTCTTTTTCTCTCATTCTACTATGCACTCCTGCTGTAACACCCCAAAATTTACTATTTTTTTAAAAAACGAAAGCACTTAAATTAAAACCCGTGAATTCTAGGGATATTACCGCCACACTTAGTACCAGCGTGGTTCACTCCAACCGTTCCAGTACCAAGTGCTAAGGCTAAAAAGGATTATTTTTAAACTGAAACCGAGAGTTCATAAAAAGAACTAGAAGATCATAGCATAGAAATCAGAGTACGCATAAAAGTTTATAATCAATTATAAGATAGAAATCAGAGTGCGAAATCAAAATTCCTTAGAGGGAATAATGTCTACAAACATTAATATTTAATTTAGGAAAATCTAATACAGAAAAGAAATATCATAAAGAAATAGAATGACATAAGAGAAGATCCGGCCATGTCACTCCAATCATCGAACCAAGCCCGAAATCAACACTCAGCCTCGCCTGATGCCTCATGGACATCAAAAGCATTAAAATATGCATCACCCACTTGCACAAAGTCAAAAGGGCCTTCTACTTGTAGGAATGAGTGACATCCATAAAAAGGGTGATCAGTACGCTACGTACTGAGTAAGGTAACTGTACACTAAGGCTAACATATACAATCACATAAATCATGCAGAAACATAAAAAGAGTATAAAGTCCAACATGATAACATAAAGGCATACGATCATTCAGGTAAATATACAAAGGTCCATTTATAGTTCGGATTAATTACTTAATCAATCTCTTATCGAAAATCATTTCACACCATTTTCTTTATCAAATCCATGCGAGCACGGACCCTACTATTGTAGCACATGAACCGGATACATACAGCACACAAAGCTCCTGACCACTATTATTCGCCGGTGGACCGGTCTAGCCCCGATTCTCATGGTGTTTCACTATATGTACTTAGTGTCTTTTCCATGTCTTAATACAATTATGTTCGGTTTGTTGAGCACGGAATCCCCCACTATTATAGCTGGTGGACCGGAAATGCATAGGTACAATGCTTAACCACTATTATTCACCTGTGGACTGGTCCCATATAGGGCAAGACGCCCTAAACACTATTATTCGCCCATGGACCGGTCTGGGCCTGGCCCAACAATCTTCCACTTTAAATGATTAATGTCTTATAGTGTCTTATTCATAAGCTTTACCCTAGACATGCATAACTCACTCCCTCTGCGCTTATCCTCCAACTGACCCGTACCATATCATGAGATCCCTGCATCTCCTAACTTGCCCCGACAACTTTTCCTCTATACTCTAACTCATACTAGAAATCCAACTCCGATGTATGTGGGTCAAGGCCCACTACTATACACCTCCAAGACCACACATACCTTACTCTAGGGTTTTCCCCATAAACCCCAATTTAGGCCTAAGTGGCCCATCCTACTCCACCTCACAAAACCCAAATCATTTTAACACTCTACATCACAACCCATAGATTCCACCCTCATCATCACACTTAAATCACCAATTACATGTGCTACCACGAAAACCCTAAGTAGTCACACCAAACCCTAGCTGTCCACACTAAAGCCTAGCTCAGTCTCCTACGTAACCTTATACGGTCCCATGTACTATTTTTCATTCAAAGTATTCCAACACCCAAACAACACTTCCATTACCTTCCTCACACCCCATATCAACTTTCCATACGTAAAATTTACCCCCATACAGACTTTATACATCCCATGCAACCTTTCGAACTTTTCATGCAAAACCCTAAAACTCCCACGTGAAACCCTAGATTCAACCATACAAACCCTAGATCCATCCATATAAAACCCTAGATTCCTCCATGTAAACCCCTATATTCATCCATGCAAACCCTAGATTCCTCCACGCAAAATCCCAGATTCCTCCATGCAAACTCTAGATTCCTCCATGCAAACCCTAGATTCTTCCATGCAAACCCTAGATTCTTCCACGCAAAACCCTAGATTCCTCCATGCAAAACCCAAGATTCATCCATACCAAACTCTAGGTTCAATCTATACAAAACCCTAGATTTGATTTCTCCATACAAAACCATAGATTAAATCCTCCCATACAACACCATAGATTAGATTCTCCCATATAGAATCATAGATTCTCCCGTACGAAATCCTAGATTCTCCCATGCAAGGCCATAGACTCTCCTCTGCACAACCATAGATTCTCCCACTCTTTTATTTTATTTAAAACCCCCTTTTTATTCATCCATTCATGTATCATTAAAATATTTAGGTCAACTCACATCCCTTTGTCAACTTATTTCCCTTTGGTCAACTTACTTCCCCATTTTCCTTTTTCATCCTTTCTACCCCACCAAGCCACATTAAACATCCTCACATGCATGTATTAAAGGGTCATAACACATTTCATCACATTCCACAATATTTTACCACATATACAAGTCAACATATACAATAAGAAGGCACATAATCATACCTTAACTCCAAGTTACTCCATACATAGAATAGTCAACTAATAACATATGATACATAACACAACATTATATAAGGCATCTAAACATATAATACACATAACACACATAAGGCCTTAGTTATACCCTTACCTAAAACGACACCAGTCTTGGAGCACGCTCCTACGCCTCCTTAGGGCTTTGATTGGTCTCACCTATATGAAGAAAAAGCTAAAGATTAGATTTCCTCCTACTAAAATACTATTATTTACTAATTTATTCTAAGACTAGGTTTTTGATAAAATAATAACATATTAATAAAAATGACATTAACTAATTACTAATTTTGCTAAAGATATAAGAAATAATAGTAATATTATAAAAGTTGATAATATAAGGTTTGAAGACTTTATCATAATAGTAATAATAGTGATACCAAAAATAATAATAATGATAATATTAATAATAGTAAAAAAAATAATAATAACGATAATAATAATAATAATAATAATAATAATAATAATAATAATAATAATATGGTTTGAAATAAATAGTGGAATAAGGGCTTCGACCCTTCACCAAAATAATAATAATAATAATAATAATACTATGAAAAATAATAATAATAGAAATAGTAATAATAATAATAATGATAAAAACCATAATAATATTGTAAAATAATAATAATCATAACGGTAATAATATTAATGATAATAATCGAAGATAAAATAAAATAAGGTTTTGACCCTACATTGAATAATAATAAAACTAATAAAAAAATACTACTACTACTAATAATAAATACTAATGATAATTGTAACACCCCCAAAATTCACTACTGAAAAATTTCGTTAATTAAAAGGAAACTAGCGGAAGCAAATTAATAAACCGTGAATTTTGGGAGTATTATCGCCACACTTAGTACCAGATCAGTTCACTCATATCGTTCCAGCACTAAGTGCTAAGGCTAAAGGAAAATGAAATACAATTTGTAAGAATTTCAACATACTTAAATCAGAGTAGCGTATCAAACGTTTACAAGGATGAAATCCACCAATGGTGGTTACAGTATCAACATATACATTTAAAACTAGAAATTTCAAAGAGAGAGAGAAAAACCCTAGTAGTTCCGGATGAGACCTTACTCTCTTTCCCGTTGCCCACTTGAGTAGCACCTGAAAAGACCTGCAAGGGACACTGCCCATTGAATAGGCAGGGGCCCCACGAATGGAACCCTTCAGTACTACGGTACTGATTAACCCTTTAAAGTCCCACTTAAAAGCAGGCCCGCAATGTAATACATGAAACAAACTACATACATATATAACATTCACATAATTAACATTCACATAGCATATCAATATATCATTACGAACAATCGGTACTTATGGCCTAAAGCCATGTCATAATGCAAACTCAAAACAATCAGGCCTTAAGCCATTGTTCCACTATAAGTGATTAGTATTTTCCCATAATTTTATTCACATACATAACTAGTTTTATTGAGCTCGGGACCCCCACTATTATTGCCGGTGGACCGGAATATACATAAAATCATCATCCAGGGCATAACGCTCCTGGCCACTATTATAACCGGTGGACCGGGATATATAAAGAATCATCATCCAGGGCACAACGCTCCTAGCCACTATTATAACCGATGGACCGGTACTCAATATCATAATCATCTGGGCCCGGCTCATTAATATTCCACTTTCAATAATAGTATCTTTCCTTTCTTTAATCAGTACATCAATCATATTTATTTGCCTCGAACGGGAGATCAATAACTCGGGACACAAAGGTACACCGGTCGTACCGGTGCATATCAGCTACTCAGTACCCTTCAACCACGAACCCAAGGACACAAAGGTACCCTGGTCGTACTGGTGCATAAAGCTAACTCAGTACTCTACCAACAAGGACACCTAATCCATAAGTATGCATACCCCCTAACTAGGTCCGTAGAGCTAGAAAGAATATGATATAGGGCCTGGCTGGGGCACAAAGGCACACCAGCAAATACCATAATAATCGTGGACTAAACCACGTCCTTAGGGTAGCGACCCCTAAGGAGTCACCATTCCCGGTCTCGAGGTCTTTCACTTTAAGTAATAGTGTCTTAATTAAGGTGATCACGAAAAGCACGATAATCCAATACTTATTCACTTTCAATCGTTCTGATATCATTAATCGTTTCTTATTCAAATGATTATCCCGGATATCACAGAGAAACCCTTAAGGCCATACTAATTATCAAATACTCTTACTTGGCTAATCAGCATTATTTGAATCATATCATAATGTTCCACAATCATAACAATATGTTAGGTACAAATTACTCCTTAACCCCTTACTTATACAATTGCTAAGTATCCATTCCTTACTTGATAAATTACCATATTACCCTTAAGGTTGCATAATTACCAAATTACCCCTTGTCCACTTTAGATTACCAAATTGTCTCCTACACTTTTTAGATCACCATTCACCCCTCATAATTACTACACTTATCATATTCTCCATTTGGTTGGTTAGATTACCAAATCGCCCTTCTCCTTTGTTATAATTACTAAATTGCCCTTGAGTTGGATAAATTACTAAATTACCCTCCTTCATTATCAGAATTACTATTTTGCCCCTTTAGTTGGTTAAATAATTATTACTTTACCCTTTAATCGGCTAAATTACCAAATTGCCCCTTTAGTTGGATAAATTACCAAATTGCCCTTCTCATTTATCATAATTACCATTTTACCCCTCTCAATTATTTTAATTGTCATTTTACCCTTTTTAATTATCATAAATCCCAAATTACCCTTCTTCATAATTACAAATATTAATTTACCCTTCTTCATAATCATAATTATTAATTTACCCTTCTCCATACTAATAATTACTATACTACCCTTCTCCATTATTGAAATTACCATAATGCCCTTTAATTGGTTAATTTACCAAATTACCCTTCTCTAGTATCATACTTATCCAATTGCCCTTCTACAATCATAATTTAATTACTAAATTGTCTTTTGTCGTTATCATAATTACCAGGTTACCCCTTACTCCCAAATTACCATAATACCCTTTTATTTACAAAATTACCACAATACCCTTTTACTTATAAAATTACCATAACCCTCCTTTTTACTTTACAAATTACTAGTTTATCCTTTTATATCCAAAAATTACCATCTTTATCTTCCCTTACAAAATTACCATTTTGCCCTTCTTTTCCAAATTACCATATTACCCTTTTACTTCCAAAATTACCATAATACCCCTTACTTATATAATTACCAATTCGCCATTCACTTGTAAAATTACTATATTGCCATTTACTTATAAAATTACCATATTGCCACTTACGTATGAAATTACAATTTTGCCCCTCTTCCTCCAAAATTACCATAATGCCCCTTTACTTGAAAAGTTACCATCTTTTCCTTTTCTCATAAAATTACAATCATACACCTAACTTATATAATTACCACAATACCCTTAGACAATAATAATACACATGCATTAGCAACATAATACATCATAGACAAGCATTTAATATTTCTATCAATAATCAACTCCTTCCTTAATTATCATACCTACACATGGCACAAAGGCTATCATGCTTTTCCTTTTTTCTCATCAAACAATATAACAACCATCTATATATCATGCTAGGCATCATATAACATGCATAAAATCATAATAAAATTCCTAATGTGCTAGCATACGTTTCCATGCATTTAAGGGAGGTTTAATGATTACCTTAATCCCGCAAAACTCAACCTTACCGATATCTCGGTTAAGGATTCAAGCTTAAATAGCAACTCAACACCTAAAATAATATCAATCATTATTATGTTAGAAATAAGAATTTAAAAAGGATAAGACTTTATCAAAATTTATTTAATAATAGAACACTTTAATTAATTATTAATATACCTCAAAAATTTTCCAAATAAGATACAACACAAGGGGGGAGCTCACGCTGCATGAGCAGCGTGAGTGTCATGCATAAATGAGAGAGGAAAAGGCTCGAAGAGGGGTGAAGGAAGAAAAATAAGCCATTTTCGGGTTGGGGTCTTTAGGCTAGAAAATAAGGTAGGTGGGGGAGGTTTCAAGGTAAGGAAATGGTGTAGGAGTGAAGAGGGGGTGTAGGTGGAGGCTAAGGGTGGTTTCACGGCGGCATAGGGCGGCAGAGACGGCGGCGGCGAGGCGGCGAAGATGGTTGTCGGGTTGGGCGAGGCTGAGAAGGAAGGAAAAGAGGAGGGAAAAATGGAGGGTCAAGGGGGTTGTTTTCGGCCAAAGGAGCATTGGGAGTGGTAGAGGGGGTTGCAAGGATTATTTTGGTGGTTCAGGTGGTGGCACAGGTGGTCGGAAGGTGGAGAACGGCGGTGTTACAGGTGGGCTATCGAGAAGGGTGAAAAACAGGGAGAAAAAGAAGAAGGGAGGAAGAGGGCTGCGGGATGGATATTGGGGCGGTGCAAGGTGGTAGTAGAAGGGTGTAGGAGGCGGTTTAGGGGCTGGGTGCGGCGGTCGGAGCGGCGGAGGGCGGCAGCGCACGAAATGAAGGGGAGAAGATGGAGGGGAGGAAATGGAGGGAAGAGGGTCGGGGAGGAAATGGAGGGAAGAGGGTCGGGGAAGAAGGGCTTTGAAAATAATGGGGCAGGGAAAGGTGAAGAAAAAGAAGAGGGAGAAGAGAGAGAGAGGAAGAGGTAGGGTGGCAGGGCGGCGGCTACAGGCGGTCGGGTAGCAGCGGACATGTCGGCGGCTGTCAACGCCTGGGGAGAAGAAGAAGGAAGAAGGGAGGCTGCGGGCGGCCGGTCGGGGAAAGGAAGGAAAAGGCTGGTCGGTCGGTCCAAGGGGAAAAGGAAGAAGAAAGAAAAGGGGAGGGCCGGCCGAGTCAGGCACGCGGGAGAGAGGGGCTGAGGGGGGGGGGAAGAGAGGGAGAGGTGGGTCGAGGCCCACTGCGCGGGAAGGGCTGGCCTGGGTGTGGCGGCCCGAGGGAAGAAAAAAAGGAAAAAGAAAGGAAGAAAGAGGAAAAATGGAAAAAGGGCAAAAAGGGAAATGAGAAAATAGGGGGAAATAAAATAAATTAATTTATAAAATCATAAATGTAATATTCTTCATAAATTATTTAATTTAATAATTTAATTCATTATAATCTAATATATTAATTTAAAAAAGGATAAGGTTAGTAAAATATTAATTTGAAAAAATTATTTAAATAAAAGTATCATGATAAAATAACAAAATATCTCTTTTAAATTTACTAAATATTCCCATCCAAATTTATGTACTCAAAATCCATAAATTAATTAAATTAGATAATTTTAAAAGTTAATTTATTTCAAATAGAAACTATTTATTAAATTATTGGTTTTCTAAAATTTTGGGGGATTACAATAATAAAAATAATAATAATAAATAACTAAATAAAAATATAATAGGGCTTCGGCCCTCAATAGCAATAATAATAAAAACATTAGTAGTAGTAGTAGTAGTAATAATAATAATGATAACAACAACAACAACAACAACAATAACAATAATAATAATAATATATTTGAATAAATGAAATGAAATAAAATAAAATAAAATAAAATAAAGCTTGTATAAATAGTGAAAAAGGATTGAGAGGGTTTAGGGTTCCACCTTGGGTTGGTGGTGATAGGCGGCACCGGTGGTGGTGCACGGCGGTGGCGGCGGTGGTCGGAAAAAGAGAAGAAAAGAGGAAAAGTTGAGTGTTGGGAAAAAGAGAGAGAGAAAGAGGATGAAAGTTGGGGTGTTTATAGTTGTCTAGAAGGAGAGGAGTAGAATGAGGGTGGCGGTGCACGGCAGTGACGGTGGTGGCCGAATGGGGAAGAAGAAGAGAAAGAGAGGAGGAGAGGGATGAAGAGGAAAAGAAGAGTAGGAGAAGATATAGGAGGGTCTGCAGGCATTTTTGGGAGGTGTAGGAGGCAGTGGTAGCGGTGGAAGTGGTGGTGGACGGTGGTGCGAAGGGTGGCAAATGAGGAAGAAGGGGTTGGTCGAGTGGGCTACTTTGCACAGCCGAGGTGGTTCGGTAGGGAGAATCAAGGGAGAAAGGTGGTGTAGTTAGTTAGAGGGCGGTGTAGGGAGGACTTAGGTGGTTAGACTAGGCAACGAAGTTGGCTGGCGGTAGCAAAAGAAGTGTTTGAAGTGGTGGCGGTGCACCGGAGTGATTTTGCTGGGTTGCGGGAAAAAGTCCCGAGATCATGCTAATTATGGGTATTTATAGAGTTTAAATGAGAGGGTAACTTTTGTGGGTCGGTGAGGGAATAGGGAAGATAGGGTTAGGGTCACCGGTAGCGACAGTTGGTCGGTGGAATTTCAAAAAACGTGGCAGAGTGTTACATAGGAAAATGAACTACGCGAGAAGAGGGGGGAGTGGGTTAGGTCAGCGTGGCCGGCGAAACAACGAGGAAAAGAAGGGAGAAATGGCCTGTCAAATGGGCGAGATCGGTGGCGAAATTTTTGGTCGTTCGGGGAAGGAGTTGCAGGTCGACAGAGGGAAGGGAGGAAGGAAAAAGAAGAAATAGGTGGGGGCTGGACCAGTCAGCTGAGGAAAAGAAAAGAAGGAAAAGAAAGACCGGACCGGTGACATGGGGGAGAAACTTAACAAAATGCGGTGTTCCGGTCTTGGGACGTGCCGAAGGAAGAAAGGGGAGAGGGGTTTGGGCTAGGGGTAAGGAAGAAAAGAAAAGAAGAAGAAAAAAAAGAAAGAAAAAGGAAGAAAGAAAAGGAAAAAGGGAAAAAGAAAAATAGTGGGTTGGGTTAATTAAATTAATTAGAATATTTGGGATATTTAAAAATAATAATATTAAATAAAATAATATTTAATTTTCTTTTTAGGCTAATTTAGGACTTATGAAAGATTTTTCATAAATTCTATTTTAATTAGCAAATCACTCTATTTTTCTCCAATTAAATTATTTATAACATTCCTATTAATTTGGCCCTATTTGTTCCCTACTATTTAAATAAAATAATTTATTTAATTAATTTCTAAAATAAAATCCTTAATTAGCTAAAATACCTAATTTTTTCCTAATTAAAGTATTTATTCATTTTTTCTTGATTTTCCTCAATTAATACCATTTTATTTTAATAAAAATAATTTTATTTAATTAATTTTTCTAATAAAACCTTATTTAACTATAATTCTTAAAATTAAGATTTTCGGGGCATTTCACCTACTGTATAGCCGTGCAACTTTTGGACCACCTGGCTATACATCATATTTTCTTTTGACCAGGAGTTGTATCTCCGTGAAACTTCCCTTTTTTTTAGTCGTACACTCATATTTTCATCCCCAAACCTTATCCAAACACCACCAAAATTTAACCATAGCTCCACCACACACTCCTCTACACTTCCATATAACTCAAGTTTCCATTTAACTTCGGTTATTTAAATTTTTACCCTCATCTACCTTAACGTTTCCCTCAATTTTAATCTTTAATCCTAATTGTATTTTTATCTTATTTTCGTAGGTGATCTTTCGATGATATTGGAGGAGGTCTAGGATTTACGTGCATAGAGCCCGGTATTATTGTTGGTAAGGATACATGTCGTAGCTAGGGTTTTATATAATACTTGTATTTTTTGTATGTGCTTTTGTGTTAACTATGTTGTATTGAGTAATATATTTATTGAAATGCTATGAAATGGTATTCTTGAAAGTAATGAAATTATGTAAGTACATATTTGGGTAGAATGTTGGATGTAGGATATCTATGGGAAACTGAGAATATGTACTTCGGATAATGATTGGAAATTTATATGTATTAGTATTAGATTTCATAAGGCCTTTGGGAGAATACGATTGTCTTGATTATCCTAAGGGTATTATGATTATTTGAGGATAATTGTGTGGTTGTACTTATGTTGTTCCGTTGTATGTCTTGCACATTTATATGAGTTCAACATAATAATATGCGATCAACTCTGAATAAGTGCTAATCATTTAAAGTGAAAGGTCATGTAAGTCGAGCCGAGGTGTTTATATGGGTCTGTTCTACTGTATAATAATAGTGGCTCGGGTGTGTTGTCCCTAAGAGATGTTTCAATCCGTTCCACCGGATTAAGAATAGTGGGCCCCCATACTCAACATGAATAAAAATATGATTAAGAGATAAAGTATAAATGGATAGATATTAATCATTTAAAGTGGAATACTATGTGAGTTTGGACTGAGGTGTTGAGTCCGTTCCACTGGATAATAATAGTGGCTCAGGTGTGTTGTTCCTGAGAGGTGTTTCAAGCCATTCCACCGATTTAATAATAGTGGCTTAGGAGTATTTTACTCTGAGAGGTATTGGATTTGTTCCACCGGATAATAATAATAATGGCTCGGGTGTGTTGTCCCCGATAAGTGTTCCAGACCGTTCCACCTATTTAAGAATAGTGGGGTCCCTAAACTCAATGTAAATAAAAGATTGGAATATAGTATATCTAACGAAAGACCTAGAATCAATAATTATCTGGAAATCTTTGATTTACGCATGTATGATTTTCTTATAAGAATTCTTGGCTCTTGTGTAACCCTACTTGACTATACCATTACCTTACTTGGTATATGGCGTACTGATCATCCGTTTCATGGGTGTTGCTCAATCCAACAAGTAGACAACCTAGATGTATATGTGTAGGTTGATGAAGACTAGGTGGACAATTTTGCAACCGTTGATGATATATATATGGAGGAGGAGTGATTTCTTTTGTATCAAGGTTTTGGGCATAGAGTCATGTTATACGGATGATAGTTTTACTCGAATACCTTTTTGGACTCTTAGTTCCATGGGATTCCTTTTGTTTTATTTTAATATTGTAATTGGAGTTGATCTCCAAACGCTTATTTGATGTTATTAAAAGTCGTATCATTTCTTCTTATCATGTTTTAAATTTTCTAATTATTTTTACCTTTTGATTGACATAAGGATTGTGAGGTAAGCCAAACTTATGTCAATTACAACGATTACACCTGACTATTTGATTATATGCTTTTACTTAAAATAAATTTTTTTAGTAGTAAATTTTGGGGTGTTACACTCTAAGGGTAGCTACCCTAGAGATAAGGTGTTATCCCTTGTTATTTTGGTTCACTGGTGTGCTATTGTGTCCTAGTTAAGGCCCTATTCTATTCTATAAGTAGCCCTACTCTACTTTATAAGTAACCTACAGGCCTCTAAAGGGCATAGATACTTAAGGATTAGGTGAATGAGGTTAAAAGATATTGTGTTGCCTTTGTGTGTCGGTATAACCAGGCATACTACAATGTCCATGGGTTCAAGGTAAGGGTATTATATTGCTTCTAGGTACCAATATGACCAGGTGTACCGCTATTTCCTTAGATTGATTGTATCCCCCTCAAGTAAGTAAGTAAAAATGAAAATATCTATTGTGTAAGAAATGAAAAAGAAATGAGTTGTTGGTTCAGTAGTCACCTTAATGCCCTACCTTAGGTTGTTTTGGATTTGTTGGTTCAGTAGGTGCCTCAATGCCCTACCTTGGTATTACTTTGGTAGTTGCCTTAGTGCTCTACCACTATGTTCAGAATGTATTTAACTAATCAAATATGACTTGGTACATTGAAATGATGAGAAGTTGAATGGTATGTTTTACTTTTGAGTTTGAGATTGGATGTTTATATACTTTGTTCTATGAATATTATTTGTGGTTATAGTACATGTTTTGTGCTTAAGTATGCTTTTCGGATTTTGTGTGACTATATAAAATGTGGGTATGTTGCCTCTTGTTAGGTATTATGATTTACTCAGTACGATAAATTGTATTAATACTACTTTTATAGATGATTATGTTAGGGCTATGGAGTGGCATGAAGAGAGCGAGAATGATAAGTGGAGTTCTTGAGAAAAAGTCCCTTTTTTAGAGTGGGCCTTCGGGTCTAAGAGTTAGGACAAATCAATATCGTACATTCTAGTGCAAGCTTTTGCTCATGATTAGTTCTCGTTTGGACTATTATGTCCCTAGCTATATTTTGTTCATACTGTTGTACTAACAATATTTATCTGTAACTTCTATCTATGTCTATTTATGTTGTTTTACTTTAGCTATGATTTGTTTTAGCCTTATCATTTGGTATAAGAAAGGCGAGGGAGCTGGACTTATACTAAATACGGTGGTAACACCCAATAATTTGTTAATTCATGCTTCTGCAAAATAAAATTCTTAAGTTAGTAAATCAGGGTGTTACAATATTAGTCTATTATAACCACTTGAAAAATATTCAGGGGTAGGAACGAAATTGAATCAAACTCTTGTAAACTCCTACATTAGTTTTGTAATAATTTTTGAACCTCTACCAAACCATAATTTTTAATCTCATTATCATCGAAGTAAAGTTCTGAAAATAAATCCATTATAAGTTTAAAGGATAATCATATAAGCAACTCTATTATATATAAATGAAAAATAAGTATTAAAGAGGTACATAAATTACCTTCGTGATGTAAAGTTGTACGTTATCTATATAATATACCATAAATTGGGAAATTTAGGATTCATCCTAGACAACTTCAAGTATAGTGATGCAGATCCTTGTGTGTCACATATTATTGTAGTAGTGTTATGTCAGTTGAAAATCTAAATCATTTGAATATGGTTAGTGTTACTAATCGAACATAAAAAAAATTAATATTGAAATGTTGTTTGCATTGTTGTAGAATACTATACTCATTTGAAAAGTCTTGAATTTTTTTATCTTCCCCATCCATGATGATTTTAGTGATATTCCAAGTGTTAGGTGAGTCTTGATCTATATAAATGAAAGATATTGATTATAGTTCATGTAAGTATTAGTGTAATTAAAATATGAATCTTATTTTTACCTCTAAACATTCCGAATTTGCTTAACTGTAATATGATGTAAACTGTTGTTGGTCTTTACTTTGTGACATGTGTGTTTAGGTTAATAGCAAGTTCATCCCATATTGTACAGTCAGCAGGGTTTTGGCTACGATTTCTATTTAGTGATGTTTATATGAGTGTACATTTGTCTAATTTGGCCCATATATACCTTGAGTCTTCAATGACAAAGTTACACTACTTTGTCATTTGTCCATACATTATTTTTTTACATGTTGTTTACACTCACCACCTTGCCAATAACATATGTCACATATTTAATAATGCTAATTAAAAATGTTTTGAATAAATTATCTCTAGCTAACTAATAACCTTACTGATAAGTATGGAAGTATCACCTACCGATAAAGCTTGAAATGTAACAAACTGATATAAATGCATTGGGAACATGTCTATACTCTAATAAATTTATGTGTTTGTCATAAAATAAATTACATACTAAAATCTGGTTGTTTTGATGCCTATTTTGTTATCAACAACAATGAAACTTTTCACATGGCATAAGGTTCCTTCTGATAAAATGTACTTGAATTGCTAAATGAGGGGCCTTCCAATTGATGCATGCTCTTTAACTCCCTACAATATATGAGTAAACTTAGACGTGTTGAAATTAAGTATACGCTTCCTTCAAAATTTTGAGTTTAATCTTTAACTAATTATCTAGTTGTCATGAATTATAGACTCCATAGAGTATTCTTGAGATTTGTTCTCATAGGGCTTCCTTTTATACACTCTTATCAGTTTGAGTTAAATTGCCCATGTTATTAAAGAAGGGTTGATTTTACTCAGAAGAGAAAATAGAGGCACGTTTGTATGTTGTGCTGATTATATATGAAAGCATAAGAATATGTTGTTAGTTAAGTATTACATAAGAAATCTAACTCAAAAATCATAAATAAATATTAACTTGACTTTACAAACCTATAGATATTTGGGGAATGTGTGAAGACAAAGAGTATTTGGTGGGGGTGATCTAACAGATGTCTTTATTTATATAATTTTTTTTTATCGTTGACAAGTGTACATTTGATATTTGAAGGATGTGATATCTGGTCGCCTATAAAACGGTCCCATGCTTTTTAGGCCACTAATAACTATTGGATAGAAATTGGGAGGATTGATGACATAGAATTACTAAACTATGAAAGATCGATGACATGTACTAGCCTAAAAAAATAGTAAACATTACTTATGTGGATTGTGAGTGCATGTTGTCTATTGCTTATTGCTTTTTTATTGTTCATGTGCTTTAGGTGGAAAAATGGGAGTTGTTGAGGACTTTCTTTTTATATATAGAAAGATAGTATACCTCTTGAACATAAATATTTCTTTCACATCCTTTCTTTTCCAGTATTTTTTTATAATTAAAATAACTTATTTCTTTAAAAATTCATAATCAAACAACTCATCAAAATTATTAAATAATAATTTCTTATTTGCTTTTCTATCTCTTAAGTCGAGTGACCTTAATTTTTTTCATACATTTACTCGATTCCTCTTCGTATACTAAATATTAATTTCTTCTATTATTTATTGTGGTGAGATTTTTAGACAAATATCAAATACAAGATGTTTTTACAAATCACTAATAAAGTAAGTAAGAGGAACACAAATAATATGCATTATTAATAGATTTAATTGTTGTTCTTAAGAGCACTTGTGATAACATATCTCAATTCAGGGTACATAGTATCACATCCACCTTAAAAATTAATTTTATTTCCTCATTTATATCTTTATAAATGTTTACTTACAACATTTTATCCTAAATTTATAATAAAATATATTATTTTATAATCTATATTCATCTCAAATCTAAAAATTATGTCTACTTTACCCATGTACCCTACCCCCACACTAGGCATGTAGTACACTCTCCTATAAATTATGTTTTTTAGAGAGAGTGCAGCCTACAATAGCCCACCCACCCTCACCCACGTCCCCTTTCTTCCAATTGTCCCTTTGTATCTCATTATACCACTAAAAACAAATCTTTACTCAAAGATAAATATACAACTTTTTTTTTGTATCCCTTTATATCTTTATAGTAGCAATTTGTACTTATAAAAATAGTTGAACCCTACAACAAACCTCTATTGCCGTGGTTCTAAGTATTTGAAGAGTTGTATAGTGGTGTGATGGGGCACGAAATGAGGAAAATAAAGCATTGCTGAACATCTTTAAGAAAATTACAAATCCCATTCACAACTCACCTATGCTTGTGTGTGATGCTTGAAAGGATAATGCTTCCTTATTTAAACAACTCCTAAGCGTGTGAAAGTATTGCCACACTATTACGAAAGATTCAATAAGTTTATTTCCATAATACAAAGCTCATATAAAGGAAAAAGAGTGGAGCATTGTTCAAAGTTATCAACTTATTCAAACATTCAATAAGAATTCCTACCATGCACTTGGAGCTACAAGGAAACATAATAACTATCCTATGCACAATGGCATAGGAAAAACTCAAAAAAATCTAACGACATTATAATTTTTAAGTATTGATGTTCCTATAAGGTCCATATATCATCTATAGGGTTGAAATGAATCTAACTAGTATACAAGATTCTAGCTAAGCTACAATATACACACTCAGATACCAATTCGAGGCTTAATCAATGTAAATTCTAAGCTCAATCTTATAATTGAATTATTAGTAAATTTTATATTAAGTAATTATTATCAACCACAAACAAGGCTACATACCTTTTTTTTATAATAAAAAAATTACAATTCACACAAAACACTATCCACGAGAGTCAAATTATACTAATAAATGCTATGGTTAAAAACCATAAATTTTTAAATCTTATTAATCACTATTCATATCAATTACTATTTATACTTAGTGATTATTTTGAAGGTGAATGTTTATGCTTAATTATTGACTTTTAAGATTACATTAATAAGCCTTCAATCATGAAATAATCACATTATCCTTATTTCATTAAAACTTATAAACTACAACTAAAATATCAAACACTTAAAGGTAAATTATGAAAATTTAAGATAAGCATATTTATATCAATCAAAACTCATAAATTAGTGCATTTTTTTAGAAACAAGTTAAATGATCCTTTTACCCTTAAACCCAAAATTTAGCCATAAAATATAGCATATATAGAATGAAACCATGTAAATTCACAGAAACATGAAACTTGGCATGAAGAACACGTTAGAAGCCTAAAACTCAACTAAAATAAAGCTTGCATGTAAAATATTCAAAATGACCCAAAATATTTTTTTTCTTAAAATTTACCAAACAATAACTAAACATGCTCAAAACCTTATATATTATTTATTAAAACTTACCTAAAAGTATTAATGAATCCAATAGGATACTAAAAAAAATAAAAAAAAAATATGACCAACATAAAACAACCTTAAGCTGAGAGCCACTAAATTTTTGGGGAAAAATGCCGAAACCATCAACAAGCCTAAAATTCTATCTACACTTAGACTAGTTATGCTTGCCTAAATTCCAAGATCCCTAGCAGAGCAAGGAATCTCCCACCACCAAGCTTTCTTCATCTTCTTATAACTTGTAACACCCCTAAATTTGGTACTTAAAAATTTCACTTTAGTAGAAATAATTATGAAAAATAAATAAGTGTTACCACTACATCCAACATGTAGAGTGGTGTTGGACCTCAAAATTCACTACTAATTTTTTTTAGCAAAAGTGTAATGACAAGATGATTGAGTGTTATCGTTGTACTGGATATAAGTTTATCTTACCATACCATCCTTATATTGAATACAAGGCAACAATAATTAGTACATAAAACAAGATGAGTAGAGAATGAGAAAAATTTTATAAAACATAAATAAACGTATGAAGATTAACTCTATATACAATATAACAAAAATGCAAAAAAAAAAAAGATTCGTTAGAACTAAGAGTCCAAAAAGGTATCCGGAGAAAAACTAATAACCATATAATATAACTCTACACCCAACCCCCAAAGATAATATGATCACTCATCCCTACGCAAATCATCATAAGTAATAAAGTCATCCAAACAATCCTTTATAACCTGCACAAAGAAATCTAGGTCATCTACTAGTAAAAATGAATAACACCCATGAAAAGAATGAGTATTACGCTATATAATGAGTAAGGTAACAATAAAGTAATAGGAAAAAGGGTGTGTATAACACTTAATTCTAAAAGGAAAGATGAATTATGCTTAAAAATCATATTATGAGATGCCTCAATAGAGGAACCAAAATATTTCCATAATAAGTATATTTATAATCTATTTCTTTATTAGGTTAAGTTCTACGACCTAACTATTCTAACCGGTGGAATATTATCAATAATATACACCTCAAGGAAAAAAAATAATCCAATCCTCATTATAGTTAATGAGTTTATCACTCACCACTGCTAGCGCTGGTTCTTCCATTGGCTTATTATTATATGATGCGACAATTTCCTCCACAACAAAGCAAGTATGAAATTAAGCTTTAGTAATGGGTTTTAAGGGGTTTTCATAATAGTTATAAACCATTATTTAATCACTTGTCATTAAATTTTGAATTATGATTTTAGATCATCATGAAAAACATAAAAAGTGCTAACATATGAAAATTTTAAACTTTTAATAATAGTTTTCTATATAAATATTATCAAAACCCACGTTTAATAATGGTTCCTGACTAGAACCATCACCAACATTGAGTTTTGATAATGGTTTTTCATATAATTTTTATTAAAAACCCAAACCTAATCCCTTTAATTTTTTTAAAATGCCAAAATTGATAAGAAATGTGAGGGACCTAAACCCTCATAGTTGTTGGTTGAACTACATGGTTGATATGGGAAAGAAAAAAATATGGAATGCAATATACCTTGGAAAATAGAAAGTTAGTAATGGAACGATATAAACAATGACAAAATAAATAGAATTATATATACCATACAACACGTGATTTACTCAATATCAACAATATAACCGAATAATTTTATATTTGGGAATGAAACTAGAATTAAAATCATAGGTGGAATTGAAACCAACAACAACACACAAATTGAAACCATACATGGAATTTTAGATCTATACAACATCAACAACATACAAATATAAGCCATACCTGAAATTGACAAGCCCTAACTTGCAAAAGTATGCATCCTATGAACATTGACACACGAATTCATATTTGAGCCAATTAAAATAATGAACCAAACTAGAGAAGTTCCATATCTAAATCCAAACATCACTGCATGAATTTCATATCTAAACTAAATAAGGAGTGAGTTTGACAAGAGAAAATTGATGGATTTCAGATTTGAAAACAAGGAAGGGAAATCAACTAGAGAGAAAGAAGTGAACAAGTGACAAATTTCAAATTTGAAAACAAGAAAGGGAAATTGACATGAAGGAATAAAATCAATCGGGTAATCTTTAAGATATGAAAATAATTTCTTTGGGAAATAGGGAGAAATATACTTTGGAAGAAGGGCTCATGTCTAGGTATTGAAAATTGGGAAGAAAAATATGAGAAATGAAATTAAAAGATAATATGGGGTGAGTGTATTAGTTCTATACTTTTGATAACTATTTTGAAAGTAGGGATTTTGTTTTTTATTTTATTATCAAAGGTTAACAATTTTAAATATTACACTTACAATCCATTTTTGGCAACTTCTTTAAAGAATTGTTATTAAAACTCACACTTTTAGTATTAGTTTTATGCTAACTATTTTCTAAATGTCGTTATTAAAGCCCATATTTGTAGTTATCTCACTATAATTTCTTTGATTATACCAACATTACCTTCTACCTTTGAAGCTCAACATTCTTGAACAAAGCGACCTCTCTATCCACAGTTATAAAGCTGAGGTGCCTAGCCTTCCCTTGCTATGAACCTTTACTACTATGGCCTCTTTGTGAACTTTGGTATCCTCTTCTTGAGCTTTAGCCTTCATCTCTAGATTTTTTTATATATCTAGTCTTAGAACTACACTTTTTGGGGGAAAAAAGCCTTTATTATCCTCATTTATTGAAAAATTTAGATATCTAATTGTTTAGAGCCTCTTAGTTAGCCACGGTGTTATCTAGCTCAATCAAGCTTAGTTCATTAACCCAACATCTTGTAGCCACAATTATCCCATTATATTTAGAATTTAAGTTCATAATACTTATTATTTTTTCCCTTACTTTGGTAATTTAAAACCCCCTTTTAATCAGAAAAATATTCACTTACAAGAAACATACGGAAGCTAAAATAAGAAATATGGAGTGTTATTACCATACTTACTGGCTCAATAAGAAATGATATATATAGGGTTAAAACCTATCTAACTAAAACTTAAACATCATCTACAATGAGAGAATTATAACTCTAATAAAGAGCTATTTGATGGTAGATGGAAAACTAATGATTTCACTCAACCAAATTATTATTGATAAAGTTAGTGGAAAACCTATAACATAAACCTTGATTGTAAAATCTTAACAGAGAAATGAAAATATAAAGTTATGTTACAAAACCAATAAAATTTCAATATAACACTTGGAAATTTCTAAACTAGGTATAAAAAAATAAATACAAGTCCTTGAGGGAAAAAAACTTAGAGGAGCCTAACTGTCTCAAAGCCTGAGTCTTCAAGTATAACATTATAATGAGTTACACTGAGTAAATCAAAACAACCTAAATCATGGAGGGCACATGATGAACATAAATACATGGTAAGATTTAACATACAATACTCATGCTATACACACACTATTCTACTCATACAACAACATGCATGATATCATGAGTAAAAGACATAACATTCATCTTTCACCCAAAAGTACCAAGGAAAGTTATACACGCGATAATAACAACAAGGCACACATGTGATACCAAGAGTAAGACATGTGCACATGGAATATCATAGTCATAAATATTAATAGTGTACATTGGTGCATGAAATCACGCTAAAGGATATGTGAGATATGCGATAGAAAGAGATAAATCACAGAATCATGCTTATAAAAATGCAATTGGACATGACAACACATACAATCGTATCACAAAACACGAGCAATATTATGGCTATAATTATAAATTATCATAGAACATCCAATTACTACATTATATTAAAATGATCACATCAATTAATATTCATTTACTTTAGAATAAAGACTCAACAAAAATCCATAAACTATTCTAGTACTCAAATGGTATCAGCTTTAGTTGGCTTGCCCAAAAACATAACCATACTGTAATATACTAGGACACCTAATCACTTAAGTATGTATATATCCTATAGGGATGAAATATATTAAGACACCTATAGAGAATAAAAGGGTCTTTGTAGACTTCATAAGGCACTTGAGATCATAGAATAGAAAAACAGCATAATTGTATCAAGTAAAAACTAAACCTAACATGGATAAATATCCTTAATAATACAAGTCCCAGCTCAAGATTATTCAATTTAAGTAATTAATGTTTTATTGAAGGATTTATTCAAATATGAATGAAACTCCTATGGTAACACTTAGTCACTTCCAATCGAATTCCTTTATTACATTCTAATATTATCAACGCACTTAATCTATAAGGGATAAAGGCTTAGACCATATGACATTAAACCCCAATATTCTAATAAATTCTAACAATTCTCAATGGCACTAAAGCCTAACAACTCCAAGCAACATGAAAGCTTGACAATTTCATTTGGTATAAGAGCCCAACAAATTCACATTATAAAAGCCTGGTATAATGCCATTTTAATCCATACTCATATAAGAAAGTGAATAGACACATTAGTCCATTTTCATACTAAAATTATAAGCTCCTAAATACATAGAAATGCTATAAAAGGTGTGATATATGGTTGACATAAATAAGTTACCTTTCATTTCAAGAAAACATATGTTTCAATAATTTCATGATTCTACCATAAGTAGATGTAAGTAGAGACTCACTATGGTTCGAAGCTAGTTAAGCAAAATAAAAAAGAGAGAAAGATCACTAGTTTGAGGATCCATGAGAATGCTTTCCTAATTTGCTGAGGAAATCATAAGACTAGTTTAGAAGACTACCTTATCAACCAATAATTCATTTACTATAATTTGATCAATAAATAAAACCACAACTGGTTTTTCTTGGAAAACATGTCCAAAATATAAGACTTGAGAGTGAAGCTCCATATAGATCCAAAATTGAGTTTTTATCCAAATCAAGTTCATCAAAGATTAATTATGACATTTTTAAATCAATTTAAGAAAACTAATTAAGAAACAAGATTATTTAAAGCTTCCTTTGGTGTTGTAAAGTCCTTTATTCAATGTAAAATATCGTCTTGTATAGTAAAAGACATTAGGCATATATCCTTCTCAGCCTCAATCTTTCATTTCTTTTTTATTCTTTTCATTAGCTGGTTATGTTACCAATATACTTCAAACTACATTCCAATTAGGTAATATTTTATATGAATGCTTCATGTATTTTTGGTGTTATTGTTACTCTTTTCAATCAAACTAATATAATACGCAAGATCTACCATGAAGATCGGTTAATTTCTAACACTTAACCAATTTAACTTGGTCCTAGACTAACAAAAATCATAATCCCAGATTTCGTACTAAAGGAATCTCTTCAAACTACAGTCCATAACTGCTTGCTCTAATATCAAATGTAATGTTTATAAGGGGAAATTAATTTTAATTGAGAAGAGAATTTATTAAAGTTTGCCTAACATACATAAACAAGTTCTCAACACCTCTCTAATTCTCCATTTCTCCTCTTTTGTAATTCTATAATAAAGGCCATATTTATAGAAAGGTGTTTATGGTGGTGGCCAATTAAAACAAATGATAGTTATGTTTTGCTGTTTTCGTAACTTCCAAACTATATCTAACCACTATGATCACGTAATAAGTGGTGATATATATATATATATTGGAAATAAATAATCATTGATTTTTGCATATATATATTTGATTTAATTTTTTATAGATAGTATGTAGATAGAAAATATAGACTATAGTAATTATATTTGGTAATGAGGATTCATGAATGTCTTGTTGATATTCAAGCCCATGTGTAGAAGTTAAGAGGATCTATAATAGAGAACAACAAAGAGAATAAGGGTGTTTGGAGGCGTACACAAGTGAATAATATCGAGGAACACGTTTGTGTTGAAGAGGAGCAAAGATAAAGAAGTTGTTCGTTAACAATTGTGGATCAAAATGATTGTGTAGATGATCATGGCCACCCTTTGTTGATCAACACACCCATGTTGATGCCCATATTTTCCATGGTGGTTTCGTGGATTTTTTTTTTCATTGTGGATTATCTTTGTAATCCCCCGAATTTTTAAAAGCCTATATTTCAATAAATAAATTTTATTTAGGATAAATTAGCCTTTAAATCTTTTAATTTAATTATTTTGTGTATTTTTGAGTATATAAAATTGAATATAAATATTTAATAAATTAAAATAAATATTTTGTTATTTTATCATACTCTTATTATTTAAATAATTTTTCAAACCATTATCTTACTAAAATTTATCCTTTTTAAACCCTTATATTTTAATTATATTAAATTAAATTATTAAATAAATTATTACCCATAAATATTGAATTTTATTATTTTATAAATTAAATTATTTTAATTGCCCCATTTTCCTTTTCTTTTTCCTTTTTCCTTTTTCCTTCTCATTTTTCTCCTTTTTCTCTTTTCTTTCTTTTTCCCTTCCTTCCTTGGGCCACCGGCTGGCCGGCCTGCTCTCTTCCCCCTCATACGCCTTGGGCCACTAGCCCACCTCTCTCCCCCTGCCTTCTCCTACGTCGAGCCCGATCGCCTCTTTTTCTTCTTTCTTTCCTTTCTTCCTCGACCGGGCCGGCCCGCTCCTTCTTTCCTTCGGCCGGTCTGCTCGCCCGTCGCAGCCCCTCCTCTTCCTTTTCTTCTTCTTCTTTCTTTCTTCTTCCTCCATCATCGGCGAGAATCCCGGCTCCCGCCATCTTGCCTACAACTCCCTCTCCCTCGTTGACCTCCCCTTGTCTCCTTCTCTCTCCCTCTCGTCGTTTTCTCTACACCATCTCGGTCCCACCATCCCTGTCTCCTTCTCCCTCTCCCTACCGTCACCATCCCTTTTCCCTCTCCCTGCAACTCTCATCTCCCTACCACCTATGCCACCCTCGAGCCTACCTATCCCCTCCCTTCTCTTCCTCTTCCTTTTCTTCTTCCTTCCCTACCCCATTCTGCACTTTCCCGAGCCTTCCCATGCTCCTCGACTCTATCTTTTCTTTCCTTTCTTCTCCTTCCCTCACCCTCTCTATTTTGTTTCGCCGTCGCCGCTCCGCCACTGCCGCTGCCTTAAACACCACCTGCACCACCCCCTACCATCCTCTACCTCACCCTTGAACCATCACAGTCCCCATCAAGCCACCCTGCAGCCCTATTCTTCCACCTTTCTTCTTTTTCTCTCCCTTCCATCCCTTCTCGACAACCACTCTGTGCAGCCCCGATCCGCCGCCTATGCTGCCACCTGAGCCACCACAATAATCCCTACAACCCCCTCTACCACCCCCAATCCTCATTTGGCCGAAACCACCACCCATAGGCCCTCATTTTCCCTCCCCATTTTCCTTCCTCACTAGCCTCCATCTCGATCCCCTCTCAGCAGCCCCTCTTCGCGGCCTCTCTGCAGCCGCCGCTGCCACCTTTAGCCGCCGTCAACCCATCCCCGACCACCACTTACACCCCCTCTACTTCTGCACCATTCCCTTGCCCCAAATCCTTTCCCACTATGTCCTTTTCTTAGCTCCAAACCACCAACCCGAAAATACCTATCCTTCCCTATATCCACCACCTTCGAGCTCCTCCTCCCCAACTTTTTGCATGCAGCTCATGCTGCATTAGCAGCATGAGTTTTTGCATTTCTTGATCTATTTGTTTAATAATTTTAAG
Source organism: Tamarix austromongolica (assembly GCA_039764185.1). Taxonomy (NCBI): domain Eukaryota; kingdom Viridiplantae; phylum Streptophyta; class Magnoliopsida; order Caryophyllales; family Tamaricaceae; genus Tamarix; species Tamarix austromongolica. The sequence goes on from CM077819.1 coordinate 13,389,889, forward strand.
GTATAATTATATTTTAATTTAATTATTTGATTAATTAAGTGTTATAAAGTTTTGTACTTTGATTTTATTATTTCTAATGTAATAAGTCTTGGTATTATTTTTAGGTATTAGTTTTGATAATCTAAGTTTGGACCTTTAACGGGGATACCAGTAAGGTTTGTTTTTGCGGAATCGAGGTAACCATTAAATCCCACTTAAATGCATGGATTAACGTATGTTAGCACATTAGGATTTTTAATATATTATTATGCTTGGTTTGTGTTGTTTAATATGTTATATGTGGTTATTGTATTGGTTGATAAAAGGAAGCATGATAGGTTATATGATATGTATGGAAATAATATTTAAGGTAATAATTTGGTTGTTAAGGAAAATGTTAAGTATTATCCATCCTGTTTTATGTTATTGTGATATTTAATACATGTTTAATATTTTGTGAGCCTTAGGGGATTTTATTAATGTATATTGTACAAGAATATGGCCTAATATATATATAGGTGTTACTAAGTATTGTATTAACTATAAGAGTTGTGGATGAGGCATTAATATTAATATTTTATGTAGTAATAATAATAATTTAATATAAGGGTAAAATAGTGATTCTTGATTAAAAAGGGCATTATGGTAATTTTGAAGGCAAGGGTAAAATGATAAATTTGTTAGTAAAAGGATAATTTGGTAATTTTGTAAGAAGAGGGCAAAATGGTAATTTTATAATAAAAGGATAAAATTGTAATTTTGTAATTAAAGGGCAAAATAGTAATTTTGTGATTAAAGGGCAAAATGGTAATTTGAAAATTAAAAGAGGTAAAATAGTAATTTCATAATTAAGGATAAAATGGTAAATTTGAAAGTAAAGGGGTAAGATGGTAATTTTGTAAATAAAAGGGGTAAAAGTGAAAATTGAAAAGGAGTAACTTGCTAATTATAATAATTGAGAAGGGTAAAATAATAATTTAAATATTGATAATGTAATAATGGAAAAGGGTAAAATGGTAAATATGATAAATGTGAAGGGGTAATTTGGTAATTATGTAACAAGGAGGGTACCATGGTAATTTGTCAAGTAAGGAAGGGATGACTTAGTAATTATCTAAGTAAGGGGTAAATGAGTAATTTGTATCTAATATGTTGTTGTGATTGTGGAATTTTGTAATATGACTCAAATAACGCTTATTAGCGAGGTAGAAGTATTTGATGATTAGTAAGTACCACGAGATCAAATTCTAATTCTAATTAGATGAGATTAGGACGGCCTTAATGAGCCTTCTGTGTTATCTTGGACAACCATTTGAATAAGAAATTTTTGATGATATCTGAATGATTAAAAGTGGATAATTATCTGATTGTTGTGCTTTTGTGATCACCATTAATTAAGACACTAATACTTAAAGTGAAAGACCTCGAGATCGGGAATGATGGCTCTTTAGGGGTCGCTACCCTAAAGACGTGGTTCAGTCCACGATTATTTGGTATTTGCTGGTGTGCTTTTGTGCCCCAGCCAAACCCTATTGAAATGCCCCGAAAATTTCTAATTTTAAATAGTATATTTAAATGAGGTTTGATTATAAAAGTTAATTAAGTAAATTATTTTATTTAAAATAAAAGGAAATTAATTAGGGAAAATCAAGAATAAATTTATAAGTGTTTTAATTAGGTGCAATTTTGGTATTTTAAATAATTAAGGATTTTATTTTGAAAATTAATTAAATAAATTATTTTATTTAAAATAAGAAGGAGAAAATAGTTCTAAATTAATATTTATTTTATAAATAATTTAATGGAAGAAAATTAAGGGTGTTTTGCTAATTAAAATGGAATTTATGGAAAATCTTTTAAAAATCCTAATTTAGCCTAAAAAGGGATTTAAATATTATTTTATTTAAATATTATTATTTTTAAATATCCTAAATTTTTAGATTAATTTAATTGGCCCTAATCTAATTATTTTTCTCCTTTCCTTTTCCGTTTTTCTTTTTCTTTCTTCCTTTTTCCTTTCTTTTTCTTTCTTTTTCTTCTTTTTCTTTTTCCTCTTTTTTTTTTCCCGAACTGGGCCAGCTACGGCCCAGTCTTCTTTTTCTTCTTCCTCTTCGGCCCAGCCCGCGCGCCCGTCACCCTTCGTCCCCCTTCCAGCGCCGTGTTTTGCTTCCGTTTCCACCGAAACTCGTCGTTCAATTTAGTGACTCCTCCTGCGTCGCCGAACCGCCCGGTTCTTCCTCCTTTTCTTTCTTTCTTTTTCCTTCGCGAACCGCCCGGCCAGCCGTCTTCTTCTTCCTCCTTTCCCCGTCGTCAACGACGCTACAACGCTGGCCGCCATCAATGGCATCTCTGGCTACGGTGATTAATACTGGTCGTTTCTTGCCTCATTGTCTTCCTCTTAACTCTAGGAATAAATTGGCATAACTCTCGTCCGTTATATCTCGCCCGTTTCCTCTCCCCAACGTCGCGAACCTTCGAACCAACCCAAACGTTGGCCGACCGTTTTCCGCCGCCGGCTGCCCAAATTCTTGCACCCCATAATTTTTTGCCGACCCCCAAAACCATATTATACCATCTACAATCTATAAAAAGCCTGATTGTAGGAGTTTTGGAAGATTTTTCTCACCCGAAACCCTCGGCGAGGGCTGCCATCACCGCAACTTAAGACGCGTCGTCCTCCGCCGATAGCCAACCTCAGCGCCACCACATCATCCCAAATTCTTCCCTGCAACGCCCTATAGTTAACTAAACTATTTTAAACCTTCGATTCTTCTTACACGGGCCTCCATAACCGTGCAAAGTTGGTTGCTCGTTTCGCCAGGATTTTTACCCTGACATCTTAAACCACCGTCCGCCGCCGTGCGCCGCCACCTTTGGCTGTACCACCACCATCATTTTGTCCCTCTACTCCTGGGAAACCATAAACACCTCTTATATCACCTCAATTCTCCCTATCTTTTTCCCAACATCCATCTTTCCCTCTTTTCTTCTATTTTTCCGGCCACCGCCGCCGCCGCCGTGCACCACCGCCGGTGCCGCCTATCCCCACCAGCCTAAGGTTGAACCCTATACCCTCTCAACCATTTTCCATATTATTATAAGCCTTGATTTAATTTATTTCAATTATTTTCATATAAATACCATTATTATTATTCTTAATATTTATATTCTTAATATGTTTTATTATTAGTAGTAGTAGTATTATTGTTTTTATTATTGTTTATGTTGAGGGCTGAAGCCCTATTGTATTTTAATTCGACTTTATTATGATTCCCTTATTATTTCTATTTCTACTATTATTAATAGTAATATGTTATAAGTATAATAATTATCATTATCTTATATTTTGAATTTCTATTATTCTTATTCCATTATTATTAATAAAAATATTTTAACATTAGTGTTGTTAATAATGTTATTATTGTTGTTCTTATTATTATTATTATTATTATTATTATTATTATTATTATTTATATTCTCATTGATATTAGTTTTATTATCTTTGATATTATTATATTAGTATCATTATTATTATTAGGGTAAAGTCTTTAACCCTATATTATCAAGGTTTATAATATCTCTATTATTTTTTATAACTTTAGCAAAGTTAGAATTTTGTTAAGATTATTTTATTAGTATGTTATTATTTGGTCAAAGCCCTAAGGAGGCGTAGGAACGTGCTCCAAGATCGGTGTCGTTTCAGGTAAGGGTTTACTAAGGCCATTGTGTGCTTATATGCATTATGTGCTTCATATGCTATGCATTCTATGTTTATGATTATTAATTATTTCGTATATGATATGACGTGGAGTTGAAGAATGTTTTGCATGGCATGTGTATTATTTATGTATGATGATTTGTGTTGTGACCCTGTAAGACATGCATGTGAGGATGTTGATGTGGTTTATGTGGGAGAAAGGATGAAAAAGGAGGATGGGGAAAGAATTTGACTAAGGGAAGTGAGTTGACCTACTTTTATGGATTTATAAGGAAGAATCTAATGTATGATTTTATGTGGAAGAATATAATTTATGCTTGTATGCGGAGAATATAATATATATATGGTTTTATTTGGAAGAATGTAAATTATGATGTTATTTGGGAGAATATAAATTATGATGTCATATGGGAGAATCTAAATTTATGGTTGTTTGGGAGAATCTAATTTTTAGTTTGTTTGGGAGAATCTAATTTATGGTGTTATTTGGGAGAATATCAATTATGGGAGAATCTAAATTATGGTGTTATATGGAAGAACCCAATTTATGGTTTTGCTTGGGAGAAACTAATTTATGGTTTTATATGGGAGAAGCTAATTTATGGTGTTGTTTGGGAGAATCTAATTTAGGGTTTTGTATGGATGAATAATTGGGTTTTATATGGATTTAGGGTTTGGTATGGATGAATCTTTGGGTCTTATAGGGTTTGAATTTAGGGTTTGGTATGGATGAATCTTTGGGTTTTGCATGGTTGAATTTAGGGTTTCATGTGGAATTTTAGGGTTTACATGAAAAAGGTTTGAAGGTTTGCATGGGGAGATTAATGTCTGCATGGGTATGAAATTTACGTGTGGAAAGTTAATTTGGGATGTAAGGAAGGTAATGTAAGTGTTGTTTGGGTGTTTGAGCACTTGGGATGAAAAATAGCACGTGGAGCAAATTAAGGGTACGGAGGAGACTGAATTAGGGTTTGTAATGATTAATTATGGGTTGTTGTGGTTAATTAGGGATTGGTGTGGCTGATTAGGGTTTTTGTGTTATCATATGTATGTGGTGATTAAACTGTAAGTATAATGATGAATATGGAATTTATGATTTATGATTCGTGCTTGTCCAGGGTGAAAGCCTTTGAATAATATATTTAAGACACTAATCTTTTAAAGTGGAAGATTATTGAGCCGAGTCCAAACCGATCCACCGGTCAGGAATAGTGGTTAGGACGCGTAGTCCTATGTGCGACCGATCCACCGGTTATAATAGTGGTTAGGACATGAGGTCCTATATGTGACCGGCCCACCGGTAATAATAGTGGGGTGACTCGAGCTCAATAAACACAAACCAGTATCGTTAAAGCTCTTAAAAGATACTAATTACTTACAGTGGAACACCATGCGAGGAGGAACCAAACCGATCCACCGGTTAGGAATAGTGGTTAGGGTTTCTACCCTATATGTGACCGATCCACCGGTAATAATAGTGGTTAGGGCATGATGCTCTATGTGTGACCGGCCCACCGGTTATAATAGTGGGGTGTTCCTATGCTCGCATGGATTGATAAAATGTATGGTGTGAATCGGATTCTGATAAGAGATTAATTAAGTGATTAATCCAAATTATTCATGAGCCTTTGTACTTTTACCTGAGTTGTTCATATGCCTTTATGTTGTTATGTTGGATTATGCCCTGTTATTATTCTGCATGGATTATGTGCTTATGTGTTGGCCTTAGTGTTCGGTTACCTTACTCAGTATGTAGCGTACTGATCACCCTTTTCATGGGTGTTGCTCATTCCCACGAGTAGCATGCCCTTCTAAATTTGTGCAGGTGGGCGAGATATTAGTCGGGGCTGAGTGTTGAGCATGTTTGGTTCGAAGTTCGAAAGTGTTGTGGCCATATTCATTCTTTACGCGATTTCATTCTTTTTGTTATTTCTTTGGTATAGTATTTACCATTTTCTGATTCATTACTCGATTGAGTATTTTAATGAACCTTTTATCGGTTGTAAGTTTAATTCTCTTTTGGAAATGAATTACATTTCTTGATGCGTACTCTGATTTTGTTTTACAACCGTTTAATGATTATTTGGAGTTTAGTTTGTATTAATTTTGTAATTGATTGTTAATCTCTTCTTTAGCCTTAGCACTTGGTACTGGAACGGTCAGAGAGAACTGGTCTAGTACTAAGTGTGGCGGTAACATTTCCAGAATTCACAGGTTTTAAGTATTTCTATTTTAATTGCTTCCGTTTAAAAAAAAAAGTAGTGAATTTTGGGGTGTTACACCTATATCTACTCTATCTAGCTCTATGGACCTAGTTAGGGGGTATGCATATTTAAGGATTAGGCGTCCTTGTCGGTAGGGTATTGAGTTAGCTTTATGCACCAATATGACTAGGGTACCTTTGCGTCCTTGGGTTGATAGTTGAAGGATACTGAGTAGCTTTTATGCACCAGTGCGACCGGTGTACCTGTGTCCCGGGATCTTGATCTCCCTATCGAGAAAAATAAATGGAGTTGTTGTGCTAATTAAAAAGGGAAACCACTAATCGTTAAAATGAAAGATTAATGAGCCGACCCCAGTTGAATTATATGATGAGTACCGATCCACCGAAAATAATAGTGGCCCAGGATGTTTTGCCCTGGATGATGTTTATGAGTACAATCCACCGGATATAATAGTGGCCCAGGATGTTTTACCCTGGATGATATATATATATTTGTATTCCGATCCACCAGCCAGAATAGTGGGGGTCCCGAGCTCAACAAAATTTGATTTGGATGTGAATAAGTTATGGAAAAATACTAATCATTGAGATGATTGATTAATGATGGAATAATGGCCTTAAGGCCCGAAATATATCGATTATTCATTATGACCTATTAATATTTGGTTGACTTGTTAAGTAGGCGAATGTACGAAAGTGAATGTTACGTATACGCTATTAATATCTGATTGAATTGTTGGATGTGTGAATAAATGGATCTGAATATCATGTTTACACCTATGGTTATGTACGAATGCAGTAGTATTTCATGTGTTACATTGCGTGCCTGTTTTTAAGTGCGTTTTTAAAGGGTTACTCAGTACTATAGTACTGAAGGGTTCCATTCATGGAGCCCCTGCCTATTCAATGGGCAGAACCCCCTGCAGGTCGTATTCTGGTGTTATTCAAGTGGGCTCTCGGCAAAGAGCGTAAGGTACTATCCGGTAAATTCTAGGGTTTTAATTTGTCTCTTTTAAATTCAATGTATTTGTTATTTTGTAACCACCGTTGTTGGATTTTACTCTCGTAAATTATTTACTGTGCTACTCTGATTATTTTTAAATGCTTAAGTTTCTCGTAAAATTGTATTTTACTCTTTTAGCCTTAGCACTTGGTACTGGAACGGTTGGAGTGAACCGGTCTAGTACTAAGTGTAGCCATAATATCTCTAGAATTCACGGTTTATTATTTTGCTTCCGCTAATTTCCTTTTAATTAAATAAAATTTTTCAGTAGTGAATTTTGGGGGTGTTACAATCTTTGAGGTCTTACTTTTATTTTTTTGTTAGTTCTAAGGTTCCTATTAGCCTAACCAAAGGGGTCTTACAAAGAGACATGTAGAACAATAATTAAGAGAAAGAATTCTTGTATTCTAGATCTAGTGGAGTAATCTATATGAAGTTTTAATCAAGAGCCTAGAATTTAATTGAGTAGTGGATTAAATTAAGAGGTTTGTTCTTGATTAATATTAGTGTATAAGAATAGGGTATCGAGTGCTCTTGAATATTATACCATCGATAAGGATAGTAATAAAGATTCAAGTTTGATGATTATTTATACTCCTTGATTTGATATATCGTTTACACAGTTCTTGATTTTTTAGGTTATGGGATCTTGATTTTCTATGCAAGGTGTAGGATTGACAGACGTATCACAATACTATATTACTAGGTTATGTTCTTTGGTAGATAAGATTAAACACTTTTGCACAAAATAGGGGCCTAGTCTGTTGCAACATGTCGATTGCTACCAATGCAATGAATGCTTTTGTTATAATATTTTCACTAGTATACGAATTGAATTAAATAATGGCTAGTATAAGGTTGTTTTTAACTAAGCGGTCATCTAATCCATTATCCAATAAGAAACAATATGGAGGGAGTATTTTGGCAATTTAAGCAGGATGTATACACCGTAGTTATAAGTCAAAACTACTGTGTATACCCTTAATGAGAGAGGTAAATAATGGTTAAGAGTATGCATGATGGTTTTAACTTATAACCGTCACATATACCCTAATAGTATAGAAGGGAATACATGGTGGTTTTACCTTATAACCGTTGTGTATTTTCTTATACACTATTAGGTACAAATGACAATTCTAACTTATAACTGTCGTGTATAACCTTCCCTCCATTTTTTACTTTGTCATTTTTTAACCTAGAATAGCCTGCATTTTTTCACTTTACCTCTCAATATCCATACAATGTCATTAGAAGTGACAAAGCTCTACACCTGTTGTTGGTTTTCTCTCTTCTCTTCGCCGAAGTTCTTGCTCATTTTCTTTCTGCTACACTTTGCCACCATCACATTTCTCTCTCGCTACTCACAGTATGGTCATCATTCTTTGTTTTTCCTTTTATTTTATGTTTAATCATTGTGTATAAGTTTCTCTTTATTTTTAAATTTTTCTTGTGTTATTACTTTGCTGTGTATTTTATGTCGTGTATTTCTTTATTCTTTGTTTATTATACTATATATGATGTTGTGATGTATATCTATATACTCTATATTGTTAGTTTTTTTGTTGATGTATTTCGTGAAGATATATATACATTATCGAGCTATATATTTCGAAAAATATAGTTTATAAACAAAACATATAATAATAAGAAATGTATTATTACTAGTACACATGTTATTGTGGTGTTTGTGTATTCTAGATATGTTGCTAGTTTTTTTGCTTGACTTAGCTACTATTGTCATATTTCCCATTTTTTATGTAGTTTAGAAGTCAATCTATAATTATTTATCATTATGGATCGTAAGTAGATATATGCAAGCAGGTTGTCTAGAGAATATATAAACGGTGTTCAAGACTTTATTAAGTTAGCCGTTGAACATACAAAAGATCCTTTACGAATATCCCATGTATATATTGTGGAAATATAATAAGGAGAAGGGTAAATGAGATATGAGATCATCTCATTATCTGTGGAATTGATAAGAGTTATACTAGGTGGATATGGCATAGATAGCCACTTCTTAATAAACCTAGTGTGGTTGACCACGATGATGTTGAAGTTGATGATGATTATTCTCACATGGAGGACTTGACCAACAATATTGAAGAACATTTTAGAGATAATCCATCATTGTTTGAAAATTTGGTTAGTGATTTGAAGACGCCTTTGTACAATGGTTGTACTAAATTTATAAAATTATTCGGTATGTTATGACTTTATAATTTGAAGGCCGGTAATGAATGGGGTAATAAAAGCTTCACTTCTCTTCTTGAGCTCTTGAAAGAGATGCTTTCTCCTCGTACTTATGAAGCTAAGAAGATTTTATACCTTATGTTTTTGAATTATGAAAAGATTCATGCGTGTCCTAACAATTGTATTTTGTATTGTAATGAATATGTATAGTTAGATAATTGTCCTCAATGTCGAATGTCGTGATAGAAGAGGGCTAAGGTTCATAATATGGTGTTGTGATACTTTCTAATTATACCATGATTCTGATGCATATTTCGTAATGAGAAAAAATGTAGAGAACCTTATACGGCATATGAAAGGAAAGATTTTTTATGACAATCTTAGACATCCAGAAGATTATCCTCAATAGAAAATGACTAATTCTATATACCCTAATTTTGGTAGTGAAGCTAGAAACCTAACGGTTGCACTCTATTTGAATAGAACGAACCATTTTAATGTAAACATAAACTATAGTTTATGGTATGTTATTATGGTGATCTACAATCTCCCCCCCCCCCATTATGATGCATGAAGAAAAAATGGATGATGCTATCCTTACTTATATCTGATCCAAATTAGCTGGCTAATGATATTGATATTTATTTGGCTCCCCTTATTGAGGCTTTAAAGTACATGTGGAATTACGGAGTTGAAGTAGTTGATGCACAAAGTCAAGAGTCTTTTAACTTGAGAGAGATTTTTTTGTACAATAAATGATTTTCCTACTTATGGTAATCTTTCTGGTTATAGTTTTCACGGACATTATGCATGTCCTATTTGTGAAGATAACATAAAATTTCTCTAGCTATCGAATAGTAGGAAGACTAATTATCTTAGATATTGTATATTCTTGCCTATGAATCATCATTATCATAGGCCAAGAAATGCTTTTAATGGAGAAGTTGAAGAAGAAAAATCTCCAAATCCCTTCATGGGATTTCAAGTATTTGACAAAGTAAAAGACTAGAAAGTGTTTCAAAAAAAAAATATTCCATTCAAGCGGTTGGAAGAAGAGGTTAATCTTCTTTGACCTTCCATATTGGAAGAAGTTGTATGTATAACATTGTCTTGATGTGATGCATATTGAGAAAAATGTATCTGATTGCCTAATTGGCACGCTTTTGAATGTTCCAAAAAGGACAGAGGATGGTATCAACGCTCTGTTGGACTTGGTCGACATGGGTATTAGAACATAATTACATTCGCAGAAGGTGGAAAATAGAACTTTTTTACCACTTTCATGTTATACTCTTTCCAAAAAAGAGAAGATTTCTTTCTGTAAGTGTTTGTACGTTGCCCTATATCTCACCCTTCAAAGGATAAATATGAATAGATGGAGAAAGAAAGTGCGGCATTAAGGGAATCACAAGACGCAATCCTTAGAAGGTTGGATGGTATGTCCTCAAGTTCACAATATTCAGTTCAACCCTCCATATCTAGTATCCCTAGACCCTTTTCAGGAATTAATGAGGTAATATACTACACTATAATCTATGTATTTGAATATTTTTGTGCAATAACTTGAATCTTTTAATTATTAATTATTGCATGGTCAGTATTCTTGTGACTGGCAAGTCATAGAAGATGACCCTATTGTAGAAAATGCTACTACATTTATTGAGTCCAACTCAATCCTTCATACTCGGCCATTGGGGGTTGATAAAGCTCAGGTCTCAATTCATAGTATCCTTGGGTCATACTTAATGGAGCTAGTGACACTTGATATGTCATATAATCATGAAGAAGAGGATATGTCCATACTAGTCGAGTAATTCATTGGATAGTTGAGTAACCTAATAATAATCCAGGATGAGGTAATATAAAGTTTTTTATTCTTTTTTACTTAAGTGATAATATACAATATAATAATTATTCCATCAATATTGTCTTACCTAGGGCTGTCATATTCTTGCAAAACATATTAGTAGGAGATCCAAAAATGATATGGAGTACGCAGAAGTACAAAAAGCCTTGAAAATGAAAACATAATAAAGCCTCATGACCTATCACCTCAATTCAAGTTGTGTTTGGACATGGCGCTTTCATTGGGTGGTAATTCTATTAGGATTCATCTTCCTGTTGAATTACATATGAAATCTGAAGATGTGAATATTTGGATTGGGGTAGAGGACATGCTACATTTGTTATAAGGTGAAATGTTATAATATCAACATATAATTACATATACGAGGTAGTTTAAATCCTTTCACATTTGGCCTAGTTTTAATTATTAGTAGGATGGTGATGTTGATACTAATTTTTTTTTCTTTCATGGTCATAGGTTCCTAAAAGTTAATTTATTATCCAATATCTTAGATGGGTCCGACGTATATAGATTTCTATACTCAAACACAATCTCCAATGAAAATGATAATATGGAATGTCTTCTGTAGTGGTTAACTTGATGAAGATGGTTCTATAGTCCCTCTTGTTTGCTCCATTTCCCTTTAAGATGTATTGGATACTAGTGATAATACAACTTTCTTTAGGGACCAAATATTATACAGATTGAATTGATGGAAATTCTCATTCTGATCCAAAATTGTTTGTGGAAAGGTACTTATTTATCTATATAATAATATTAATTAGAATCACATGCGCACACACTCATAATTTTTTTTAAATATATGGCTACTACATCCTTTAGGTCCTTCAAGACTTATGTTGGAACACATAAGAAGGGAAGGGCATCATTCCCTACATGTCTTGGAAAAAAAATATTAAGGTTTGTAATTTTTGTGTTATTTAAGAATCATTGCCATTTAATATTAATTATTTAGTATGAGAAACTAATAAGATAATATAATTAATATTTAATATATTTTTTTGTCCGCTACATCATGATTTTTATGAATGAAATCATTTGCAAATATTGGGTGGGGTAAAGACTTTATTTAGTTTATATTAATTATGTTTATCTATATACATTGATACTAACATGGCCTTTTCCATCTTTTGTAGGTGTATCAATATCATGACCTTCTCAATAATCAAAATAATAAGATTAATGAAGTTATAAGCAATGAATTGTTAGATTTTATTACATGTTTTTATGATGATTATGTGTTGAATCATGTGCATCTTTAATTTTTTGTGCACAGAGTGTAAATAAAAATGAAAAAGAATTTTATAAAAGGCTTTGTATATAAAGTATATAATGAAAGCATATAATTCGTTATTTCTTGTTGTTTGCTGTTTTTGATGTGGTAAATATTTATGATGTTTTGTAGAAAACATTATTGAAACATATGTAGGTTTTTTGCAAGAAAAAATATGGCAGGAAAATGATAGTGGTATTCTTCAAAAGAAGAAGGTTAGGAATATAAGATAGTTATACTTAAAAACCGTCGTGTATACCACAAGCAAAAATAGAAAATACATAGTGGTTCTGTGCCCCAACTACTGTGTATTCTCTATGGTATGGGTATACAGAGTGGTTGGGACACAGAACCATAGTGTATTCTCTATTTAGCTTATGGTATATATGACGATAAGTATAATTGTTGTATATTTTTTCCTCTCAACGGTTTAACTAGGGGTTGTTTAGAGTTTATACAATGAATTTGATTTATAACCACCATATATATTAAATATACAAGGTTGTATTTTTAATTAAATTGATGTATGAATGTTGCGGAAAAAGGACCGGTTGATAGCGGAAGACCTTTTCCTTCCTTGTGTGTGATTAAAATGGGCAAAACAAAAATAGCAGAAATAGAAAAATAAAGACACTAAATTTTTACGTGGAAAACCCTTAAAGTTGAAGGAAAAAACCACAAACCTTCCACTATGATGATAGTAAGATTACAAGTAATTCTTCTCTAATATGAACTAGAATCTCACTCAACTTCTTTACCTAAAAGATGATGGATTACAAAGGATGGACTCTCTCACCAATTAAGTGGTGGATCACTCAAACTTTGCTTGAGAAAATATGAGAACTTTTTTCAAACACCTCACTTTTTGTAGTGGCTCTCACTTTCTCTCTTTGTGTAGAGGATTGCTTGCTTTGCTTGATGATCTAAGCCTTCCCAAAGACCCCTATTTATAGGAGTAGAAGGGGATAACCCAAAAGCTATAAGATGACTCTTGAATGCTCTCCCATTAATTTAAGCCAATAAACATTGGTAACTTACACATGATAAAATGCACTTGCCTTCTCAAATTCCCAAGAGTTCCAAAGTATTAACTTACATCATCCCCATTATTATTATTATTATTTTGGGAAACCCCCTTAATTAAGGAGGGACCCCAACAATGAAATATGTTGCCAATGATTTTGAAACCAAATTTAAATAATTATTAAACAGTTTTTCGAACTGCCATATACAATATATATGGCGATTGATTAGGTGGTGGTTTATTACGGCCGTGTATATCACTTTTATGAATTTTTCTATAGCGATGTTTGTTCTTCAGCACGGCAGTTGTGCATGAGTTAAATTATTTTATGTTCTACTCGGTCTCTCCCTAAGATTTTCTTATGCAAATCCTGTAAGGGCACACACTTCTCTCAAATTATAACATCGATCATACTTGATATATATTTAGATAATCTGTAGGTATATAGTTACCATAGTCAATTTCTTCCACTTTTAGCTTTCTGTTTGAACTATGCAAATGAGTTTGGCGGTAACTATTCCTGCCTGCCATATATAGGTGTTTCCTCGTGCTTCAAGGAGGCAAACCAAGAAACAATAGTAACAGATGTTGTCCTCAGTTCTTTGCTGATGCTGAAAGCTCTTGGCCAGTACTTTGATAGGTGCAGGATTTGTCTGTGTCTCATCAAACAGTCTAAATGTGGCATATAAGTGGTGAGGGGGGTGTGCTATCAGTTGTTTATTATCGATCGGCCACGTCTAAAGTTGAGAAAGAAGGAAACACATGTATGTGGGGGGACTCGGAAAATGCTTCATGAGTGGAGTACTCTTGCTTCACCTTTTCATGCTCGCAGTGTTGAAACCCGATACAACATGTCAAATGTTTTCGACAACCAAGCCAAAACATGCTTAGTACCAGTAGTAGGCTGGCAGCGGTGGATTGAAGAAACTGAAAAGTAACTAACCTGTAGCCGTCTGTCTTCGGAGTAAATACGTGGGATATAAGATTGAGTTGCGTGCCTTTGAGCCAAGTTCTAAGCAGCACATCATGCATGGTATGTGGTTTTCCATTTCCGGTTTGTTTTTAAGTTCTGATTAGGTATCATCATCTTTACTTGTCCTTGAAAGCTCGAATCGAGCCCCACTATAATTAGCTTTATAGACTTGTTGCGACCTTTATGATATTTCAGTATATGCTGAGCGCTTCGTTTCATTACGTACAGCTACGTAAATACGTGCTGATATCTCTATCCTACTTTGAGCTCATTAATTTCTTTTACTAGCTGCTGCATGCATGCGAATATGAGGAATCTGGGAGTTTGGGATTTGAGAGGTACCAAAATGAGAAATGCAGAAAAGGTCGGTCCCTCAGGGTCCGCAGGCTAGCTGCACCCTATACTCTCTATGCGACATTATAAAGGTCGATGAATACCTTTGAGATAAATCGGCACGCGGTACATTAACTTAATTTGGAGACCATATATAATTGAAACATATTATCGACCACCATTGTTACTTTGATTTCTCTGGGAAAAGAAACGAAAGAAAAAAAAAAACAAAAGGCATTAATGATTAGAGGAGTTCTGTTCAAAGGGAATAATATATACTGAACAGGGGCATCTGGAGTCAGGGACGGAAGAAGAATCTACTGTATGTACCCCACTAGGCAATGAGTTAGAACCGTTGACATGCATGGTGCAGCCAAATTGGATGAGTAATCGAGGATCAACGGCTGATTTTGAAAGCAGCTGAAATGAAAGGGCGATCAGATAGATAGCAAAAGCCAAAAGGGGTTGCATAAATTCCATATCAGTCGCTATCCGTCACATGGGAACATTGGTTCGGGTCGGTTGCCAAGCCCTCTCTCTTAAAATATTCACAATGTTCCAAATCCAATGCCAATGCCCCATGAATTAAAATAATTACTTGGTGGGTTCTTTATTGCCAGCTTTACGTTTGAATTTGAAGCCTCTCCAAGTTTTTTTCATTCGACCCGAGGAGGAAAAGAATCGACATGCGCTAGCTAGCGACAACAACAGTATCATGCACTGCACTTGCCCCCAGCAGTGCTCGGTAAGGGAAAAACAGCTTCCAAGAAAGAAAGAAGAGACAACATGTGGCAACGAACGGTTTACTTGCAAAGATCGTAAGCCGAAAAGGCGTGCTCATCACATGGTACTAATGCTGTTACTATCCTTCTATAGGCGGACATTTATTTAATATAAAAGTTAATTCTGGTTGAAGTCTTTAATTTATCATGATACTAGTTGATCATTGAATCTTATTTTATCTAGTAGTAGTTTTTAATCTAAAAAAAAATAAAGAGGCGATTTTGGACAGAGATTAAAGACTTCTTTCTTCTGGACCACTTTTGTTTCTCTGTCTGTTTCTCTTTTCTCTCCTCTCTTGAACAGTTTCTTAGTATATCCTTTCTGAGTGCGCGTTTCTCTGCAGTCATAAAGTCCTGTTCTTGGAGGGAAGACGGTGTCTCCCTAAAACGCTAGAACACCCACTTTCCATGTTCATTGGATCCGAACATCAATGATGAATCCTTCACATTTCTCTTCAGCTTCTTCGTATTATAAGAGTTACTGAGTTAGATCGTACCAGCACTGTTGCATATAGCTATGGGGTCAGGAACCGACCATGGAGACCGAGAGGAACAGATAAATAACAATTTTTCTAAAAAGACATTGCATTCTTAAGAAGAAGAAAAATATTTCCTAAAGTAAAAAAAGAATCGAGTCAAATTGAGTTTTTGTGGATATCATTAGATAATGTAACTTGCTAGGAGTACTACGTACCGTTGCAGCTGCAGGCATGTAGCATTCTTTTTATAACCAAGCTTTTGATTTGCTTCCCACTATATCCGACTAAGTTGTTCTAACTCGGAAAATATGAACCTGAAATTTACAAGAAAATTCAAATCTTACATCAACCTGAAGTAAATCCAAAAATTAACCCAAGCTTTACTAACCAAATAATAACCCAAACTTGAACTAACATAATTCTAAATGAATGGATCCAAAAGAAACCAACCCATATCTAAACATAAACCCAATAATGATGCTTACTTGAACTAACCCAAATCAAAATGACCCGATCTTAAAGAACTTGACCCAAAACTAAATTGTATCATAAAATTAGGGATGACAATGGATCGGGTCTAGGTCGTGTCCGGCCAGACCCGGACTCGTTTAGATTACCTAAATTCATACCTGACTTACATCAGTCGAGTCTCAAAAGTTTAGATCTAGATCTAGATTTACCGTGTATAGCGGATAAATGAGTCCTAAACGGATCCTAAATGGGTCCAACTATTTTTTTTAAATAATTAATAATCTATGTAAGTACAAATATATTTATGTTTTATATAGCCGAATATATATTTTTTATTAAAAAAATCCTTCGAGTAAAAAAAAATATTTTAAAATAGTTACGTTATTTTTTCAAATGATGTTTTAATGTCTTTGGAATACAATATTATACATATTGCTTATAAAGTAAATATACGAAAATAAAATTAAAAAAATGAATAAGGAGCTCACATAAGATTATGATAATGACAATAAATATAATATTAGTATGATTTCACACACACACACACACATACACACATAAACGGGTTTGACAGATTGGGTCTGGGTTTGGAACTATTAAACTCAAATTCAGACCTATTTAGGTACATATAGATCTAGTAGGTTTGGATCGAGTTTAGGACCCATTGTCATCCTTACCTGGAATATATCTGAAATGACCCAAACTAAATCCAAATTTGATAAAAAAAATATAACATTTTATTTCATATAAATTGCTAAATAAATAACTGCTTGATTGAAATAGAAAATAATTATCATTAAAGTTATACAAACATTATAAACTATCTTCTTAATAAAATTTTGTGTAAAAGAGTTTGACACTCAACCCATACAATAACAAATAAAACTCAAATAATAAGACTTCATTATAATCATTTTATTTCATACCAAACTAGCATCGAATAGATCAGATCATATTAGATCATACCAATTGTTGTTGCTAATAAGAATAATAATATAAAAATTATAATTATATTCATTATTTTTTAATAATAATCATTTATATTTTTAAACATAACGATACAAACAATAATTATTATAATTAATATGATATTTATAATTATTATATTAGTCATAATAATAGTTATAAATATGTTTATAATATAATAATAATAATTTGTGATTACCGTTACATATATTATGAAAATATTTATTATAATAAGCATAACAATAATAATAAAACATAAAATTTAACTTATTTGTTATATTAAACCGATAACCAACGGTGTTAATTTAAATTTTGAATTAAGTTTACCTAATCCGGCATAAGATTTGTTGCTCGAATCAAATCTAACCTAAAATTTATAGTCCTGATGTAAGGGAAAATTATGACCCGACCTAAAATTTATTTGACTTAATTTGATATGATCCGGCATGAAACCAACCCAAATGATCACAGCCGCAAATGAACCCCAGATGAGAGGTTTTCCATCTTTACTCAACACTCCTGCCAGTGTCCATGTCCTTGTATCAGTAACTATCAAATATACAGTTTGCATGAGCTCCCCATATCGCGATCGAGTCTTCATATAAAGGTGCACGGAGACTAAAAATGAAAGTCATAGGCGAACGTACATACATTTATTTTCGTAAGAAAGTTTGCGGACGTGATTGTCAACCAAAATATTTGCATCTTACAAGAATCCAATCTGAGACTTTAGGGTTGTCTCTCTCTTCACCGATTGATTTGGTCGACCCGAGGGATTGGTGGCAACAGATTTGCGAAGCAAGGCTAGTCGTCAAAATAAGAACAATATGACAAAATGGTGACGTGCACGCGATTGCTTAATTGTCTCGTACATAGACGGGGATATGTGTATTAATCGTGGCCTCCCAATAGATTGGGGGATTAAGGACGGTGCTTCAAAAGTCACGCAGATTAGTACGCGAACGTGAATAAACATACTACACGGGAGGGCATTGTTAAGATGACGCCAATTCTACACATAGGTTCGTGATTAAGGCGGTTAACAGTTTAAATATTTGATATTTAGAATATCTGATAGTTGAATATTTGAAATTTTAAATATTTAAAAATAATATTTAATATTTAATTTTAAACTTCGGACATCCGAAAGATCGAATATTCGAGTTTTCGGATAGGATATCAAATATAACCGATATTATTCGAATAAAATTTTAAATATAAAATAATAATAAATCATAAATATATTTTATATTATCCGATCTGCTAAGTAGGTATTCGACTTGTTCAACAAATATCCGATGTTAAAACTTAAATTAAAGTTGCTACATCACAAGATTTAATAGGATTCTATCAGATCTAAAAATGAATTATATCAAAAATATAATTTCAACTAAATTAAATTTTAGTCCAAGTACTAAATCAAGTAAGTAAAAATTCATTTATATACCCATGCACACACACACACACACACATCTTAATTCATTTATATATAATTATATATAAAATAAACAATTATAAAAAAATATAAATATTTTTTCTTTGGATCGAATATTATTTGTATTTGTCTGATCGGATATCTAGCTTATTTGATTCTTTTTTTGACTTAATCGAATATTTAATTTTAAAAAAATAAATCAAAAATTTATTTTTTTAAACCGGATCGCTTTAAATATCGGATTGAATAAAGAAATATTTGATAAAACAAAGACTCCTATTCATGATTATGAACAAAAGGTAAATGGATTAATTTCAGCGACTCATTTTTTTTTTTTTTTTATTTTGGGCGGTGGTTGTTGGGAGTAGGGACTCCGTTAGACTCCCCCGATACTTGTCCACCACTACCAGTATTCTAAATTGCTGCTTTTGTTCATCGCGCGACAGCCGCGGCCCGCTAGTTGAATTTTAATTATTTTAGAATAGATTACACTCATCCTACTTTTGATAAATTGCATTTGACATTGCTTTTCTGATAGTAATAATATTCAAATGAGGAAGAATATATGAAAACCTATGACCAATCTCCTTAACTTACCTCAATTCTTCCCGGGTACGGAGGTGAACATTCTTTTAAATATATTTTTTATTATTATAAAAGTTCAAGTAACCACCTATTAAAGGGAAAAAGGGAAAATAACACATTAACTACCCTCAATTCGAGTGGTATGTATATAGAACAATGAAATTGACGCATACAACAATTTTTATTGTCAAGATTTCCATTTTACCCTTTTCCTATTCCACATATTCTCTCAATTTTTGTTTTCTTTCTTCCATTTAGTATCGTAAATGAACCAACTCGAGCCGAACACCCATAAGCTAAGGTTCGAATCGTTTAACTAAATGAACAAACTAAACTTACGAGCAAAAAACTATAAAATGAACCGAACATCATATTTTTAGACTCGAACTCGACTTATTTAATAAACAAACTCAAAAGTGAGGGTTGAACTCGACTCATTTAATTAGATGAATAAGTCGAATTGAGCTTTTAACTAATCAAATATCTAGATAGCTCAACTCATTTACGGCACTACCCCCATTCCTTTATTTCCATTCTTTCACTCATTAATTAATACAGTAAAACTGGTGGCAGCGGTGGCATTTTTTGCCACTTTTTTTTATCAAACAATTCCATGCGATCATTGTTGGTCTCGTTTCATCATCACTAATCGATAAAATTGATGAAGGCAACTTGCTAAAGCTTAGTATACAACAATCAACATAGTAATATTAGTGTTGGTCATGACCCTATTTGATGCAATACCAAGGGTATTATTACCTTTTAATTATTATTTGTGTTTTTTATATGTCTATGTAGATATATGGGCTTGAGTGAAAGATGCTAATCATGTTATTGTGGTGTAATGTTGTATTTTAGCTCATATCCCGTATAGGTTACAATTTAAACATTATAAATATATTGAATCTATATAAGTGCATATCCCAAACACATAATGTTGATTCTATTCTCCGTTGAGCTAGATAACATTAATAGGGCAAAATAAGTCAAAGCAAGAGTATTGGGTTGAGATGATCCATGATGCAATTATTATAACCTAATAAAGTAGTTGGCAGTTTATAGGTTTAGGTTGCTTGTAATTCTTTGTTGAGCTTGAGGTGGGGTCAGTCTAGTATTGCTTCCCGTTAGCCCGCTACTTTATTCCTCCTAATATGTTGGTTAGACTTTATATTAATAGGGTGAGATAATTTTAATTCTCTAGTCCATATCTTAGCTTGATCCAAATGGTGTATTAGAGACTTGGAAACTCCAAGCTCCCTTATATACATATTATGCACTATCTGGCTCATTGTAAATCGATCATAATTTTGTGGTAAAATAAAAGAAGTAGTATTGTTCTCTCTCTTGATCATATTTTAGTTAGTGATGGTGTTGAGTGTATCGATGAAAACTTTGGCTATTGGGAATAAAAAAAATGATTCCCCTCACCCAGGTGATAATAATTGTAACACCTCGAGTCGATATGACCATAGGAGGGCTACCTTGCAGTGCTTTTAGATTGATCGGCTGCCCCCACAGATTAATACGAATCATTTTAGCGCGTTTTGTCCTCACTCACGACATTTCTGAGAAATTTTTAAAAAAATTTATAAAACTTCATAGGAGGGTCACCCATCCTAAAAATTGTTCCACGGTCAGCACACTTAACTGTAGAGTTCTTAGGACGGTATCACTAAAAGGATGATATATCATGTTGATATAAGTAGCCAAATCAATCGTTATAGCACTCCGCTCAATTTGGGGTATTACAATAATCCCCTTACCTAACTACACGATTATGCTAAAATGCAAGAATAGATATTAAATGAAAAAAAAAAATGAGAGTTTATGGGAGGTATAAATAAGAGAACTCTTTTAAGTATGAAAAATTAGAGAAAATTGGGATCTTGTACCTTTTTTTCCCACCACCTATAGAATGGGTAGAAGAGGGCCTTTTATACCCTTCTACTTATTTGGCTTTGAGACACAACCATTATTGGTTTTCTGATTTATACACCCGTCTTCCTAACAAAAGGAGATGTATAAGTTACAACTTAATGCGTGACTGCTATACAAATGAGTATTAAATCCTTTATTACAAGGGGTTTCCTAGCCACTCCCTAACATCCAGTCTACAGTCATGAATGGTCGTTAGACATGCCATTAGATATTGCCCCAACAATCACACTTTGCTTATGTCCTTATCAACGACCTTGGCTAATGCCCCTAAAATTTGCCCCCCTTTTTGAGGCCCTTGGCCAAAAGATCCTAATTGTTACTTTCCCTTTGTGGCCCTAGTTGACGATCGCTAGTTGTTGCCCTAGCCTATGACCCCTTAGCTCACTACCTTTGGCTACTACTCTTAGCTTGCTTCTCCTTGCCGACGACGTTTAGCTTCTCCTCTATTGAGTAATTTCCAAAAATTCTCCCCCTTCCGAGGTATGAAGAGAGTTCCTTTAAGAACTATGCACTCTACTTAACCCAGCCTTGGTGCAGCAAGTATCATACTTACCTTTGGACAAGGGCTTTGTAAGCATGTTTGACTCGTTTTCCTCAGTATGTATCTTCTTCAAATAGAGTTGTATATCCTCAAGCACACCTCTTATCCAGTGATATATGACCTGAATATGTTTGGATCTTGAGTGGAAGCTAGTATTCTTGCTAACTTGAATGACACTCTGTGAATCGCTAAATACCACAAACTTATCTTGCTTTAAGCTAATATCCTTGAACATTCTCTTCATCCACAACATTTTTTTATACCCCTCCGTAATGGCTATGTATTTTGCTTCAATCGTGGATAGAGCTATGGATTTTTATAGCTAGGAATTCCATGAGAAATCACTCCCATAGAAGGCAAATAGAAATCCAGATATTGATCCTCTTATATCCACATCTCCTGCCATATCCCAGTCGGTATAGCCCACCACAATTAGCTCAATGTAATACCCTATTTTTAGAAACCTTAATGATAAAATGGTAACTACTTGTAATTAGTTATGAAAATTATGGTAGGGTGTTTTGTATTAAATGTGTTTTTAATATGTGTATTATTACAATTTATTAGATATAAATTTCACTAGTTTAAAATTTGATAGAAAATGGGTTATCAAATTTAATCCTAGTCTATACCTTAACCTAAATTATTTTAACCTAAATCTAATTCTAAGCCCACACAATTTCTTTATCCTTTTCCTTTTCCCCTTCTTCCTATGTGAAATGCTACCAACCAAACATGCCCTCTAACAAGCCATCACTTACACCGTACCCCCATCGCCTCCCACTTCCAATGCATGAGGGTTCACCTTGAAAATTTTTCTTGACCTTACGTGCCCCCTCACTAACTTCCTCCCTTCTCATATCCCTCGCGTGCATGTATACACACACACACACACATACTTGCAGGCTAGCACATTAAATGCCCCCAACCAGCCTCCTTCCTCCCTTCATTTTTCTGTCAAAACATACCCCACCAAACACAGCCTTCTTCCCTTCCTTTCCCTCATTCTCGCCATCACCAAACACACCCCAAAACCACCACAATCCCTAGCAACATTCTCCATCAGTGAACCCTTTCCCTTAGCTTCAGCCTCTCCTGCCATTTCCCCCTCCTAGCTACAACACTTCCCTCCATTTATACGCCCATGGATTAAGCCAAAACTATCGAACACCCCACCAAAACAATGCACACAACCACCGTTCCTCCCTTCCTTGGCTTTGTCCATCCTCACTGAAGTCCCACCCCTACCAACTACATATATTACCATTTATCACCTCCCCTCTTTGGCCCCTTTTATTGAAGCTCCCCTCACTTGCAACGATAACTAGT
Source organism: Tamarix austromongolica (assembly GCA_039764185.1). Taxonomy (NCBI): domain Eukaryota; kingdom Viridiplantae; phylum Streptophyta; class Magnoliopsida; order Caryophyllales; family Tamaricaceae; genus Tamarix; species Tamarix austromongolica. The sequence continues at coordinate 13,413,002 of CM077819.1, forward strand.
GAAATTATCTTTCTCCTCGTTGTTGCATGACCTTGCACCCTATATGGCCTTGTATGTTAGTGTTGTGTAATGGGTCACTTAGTACCGTAGTACTGACGGGTTCGGTGTTATGGTTCCCTGCTTATTCAATGGGCAGTGATGACCTTGTAGGAGTACTTTGAGGGCTCGATTTGATGGCTTTTGGTAGAGGATTGAGAGTTAAGACTATCCGATGTTTGCCCCAATATCTTTTGATCAAGATATTCCATGGACTCTTATGTCCATTGCTATTTCTCCCTTTTGCTATATTATAACTCTTTTGCTAAACCCTTTTGTATTTGTTAGGGTAATGTTAATTTTTAATGAAATTACTATTTTGCTCTTACGCTTTAAACTTTAATTTAAGTATAGTAATTGATGTCGAATAAATATATCTATTGACAAGTATACCAGTCGGAAGTAATACAGGTCCTTAAAAGTACTAGATTAACGTTCCTATAGATGCTAAATAATAATACAATGACTCTAATCACTCTACTCAGGCCTAGGCGATCGAAATCAAATAAAGAAATAGATGATTCTAAACTAATAATTTTTAAACCAACTAAATTAAACTAAAACAAAATCAAATACAAGCTAATAAAGGTAAAAACAATTAATAAAAGCTACTAAGGAATCTGAATCCATCATTATCCAATTATATTTACTAGTTATGTGTTAACAAAAATATTTGACTAACACACTCTCTCAAGTTACAAAGTCCTATCGCCAATTATCACCCTCGTATCTCGAGTCAAAGGATTTAAATAAAACATAATGCTTTAGGTTCAACTAATTATTTATCCTTCCTTATTATTTTAGAAATTATATAATTTTTCTTACAACCTATTATATTTCTATTTATGCTATTTGACCTAAAGTGGAGAATTAACTCTCGCATCTTTTCTCAACTTGTTAAACACTAATTAAAGGTTATTAGTCTATTAATTAGGCATAATCTAAAATAATATCACAAAACACATAGAGTAATATATTAATTAAGTAATCAATTAATCTATTAGTATAAATAATAGGGTTTTACCATATACTTGGTAATAGAAAATTAGATCATGATATTAATCAAAATAAAAATAATCAAATTAAAAATAGAATCTAAATTATACATAAAATTGTGAACCTGAGAATATTTGAATATAAAATTATAGCACTTTATATTCAAACTAAGAACTAAGAAAATAATAATGTAATGCACGGATGATCGATGAAATCAAAAATTTTCCTCCTCGACTCTGGTGTTGTGATGTCGTTTATTCTTCAATTATTTTCTCTCTACAATTGACGACGCTTGTGCCTTTTTTATCTAATTTTTTTCTTCGGCCTTCTCCTTCTATTTCCTCTTCCGCATTTCTCTTCGTAGGTCTATATTTACACACACACCGAAGATCTCTTATTTTTTTGTTGGCAGAATATTGGAAAAAGTTAAGGTTGACAAGTCAAATACATGTCTTTTTATTTTTTCTATCTTTTCCTTTTTTTAATCTTTTCTCAATCTTTTCTTACAAGGTGGTTGTTATTTTGTAGGTTTTTGATGTAACATATTTTGAGATTGCAAATATAATAATAATAATAATAATAAATAGTAAATAAAAATTAGTCCATACAATTCCAAACTTCTTTAATCACCCACACTTAATCCTAGCCTTAACCTTAATATAAATTTTGACCATTATGAACTCCTATTTAGGAAATAATACTAGAAATAATAGTTTTATATCTCATTTTTATCTTTACGCCAAAATTTGAATTACTTAAATCTGAGTTCAGATATGAAAGTTATGATCAAAATAATACAAGTTATCAAAACCCATACGAAAATCAACTTTAAGCTCTAAATTAATTAAATACATGAGATTATCATCAATTTCGCACATAATTAACATTAATATAAATAACCTCACATATTATTCAAATAAATAACAAAAATCTTAAAGTAAAAGGGTATAAAATATGTAAAAATATTTGTTCATCAGTAATGTTTCATCCTTAGCACTTATTATAAGAATGGTAGATGATGCAAGACTTATAATAAGTGTGGCGGTAACTTTTTTGAAAAAATAAAAAATATAAGTACGGGGGTGTTATAAGTTGGTATCAAATTTTTGGTTTTAAAATCCTCTCTTCTAATTTTGAAAGTTTCTTTTACCTAAATGTTTTGAGACCCGGATTAGTCTTGTGTGGAAGTGTGGATGGGATTTGGGTTTGGCCTTACAATTAGTGGTGGTTACCAATCAACCTTGATTTGAGTAATTGTTTAGTACTTATATAGGTGGCCTTGTTAGGTTTTATTTCCTTTATGGTTATCTTGAAGTGTGTGTTGAACCCTTCCTTTCCCCCATTCTAGAGCATTATGCCTCAGAACGCAAGACTTACATGTATAGAGGAGCTTATTATCATCATGGTTGAGAGGGATTTATATGAGCCACCACCTCAACCACCATTTCAGTTACATATCCACATTCCTACATTACCTCCAAAAAAGGACTGGTTACAAAGGACATGGTCACATGCACCTCTGATCTTCACGAGTACCAATGACACTTTAGTTTTGGAGCATTGGATTTGAGAATTTGAGAAAATATTAGAAGCTTCAGAATGCCCATCCGAGAAAAGGATTAAGGTATTTGCATACTTTTTTAAGGGTCATGCCAATGAATGGTGGCATAGTTAGTAAGTGCCAGGTGCACCCAGTAAGATTTGGGAGCATGTGCTACAGAAGATGAGAGCTCTTTCACATCTTATAATTTGCATTGTTCAGTATCGCCATAATTAGTTTGCTTGCTTCCATGATTTTGAACCTAGCTCTAATACTAGTTGTTGGGAATAAAAATAAATTATTTCCCTCAATTAGGTGAAAATAATCCCCTCAACCAACTATACAATTATGAGAAAATGTAAGAGTAGATATCAAATATTGAAGAATGAGATTTTCTAGGAGGGAGAAGTAGGAGACTTTATTGCGAATGAAAAACTAGAGAAAATTAGAGGCTTGCACGTTTTTCTTTCCACAACCTATATAATGGGTAGAAGAATGCCTTTTATATCCTCCCACTTATTTGGCTATGACACGCAACTATAATTGATTACCTAACTGATACACCTATATTCCTAAAAAAAAGGAGGCATACAAGTTATAACTTTATGATTAACTGGTATACAAATAAGTACCAAATTCCTTATCCTAAAGAAAAACTCACCGCTACTATTATTAAGCTGGTGAAAAGGACTCAACACCTCAATTATGACTTACGTGATATTTCACTTTAAGTGAGTAATATCTTATTCATTGTTATATATCTCAAGATTGTCATGTAGACACACATGTAGATGTACAAGGCACATAATCTAGATTAAAATAATTCTTCAAAGCATGTAAACCACAACCACATGAATATCGGAACATACCTCATGGAAAAATAACATATTTCCCCTAAGAAATCCTAATTTCATAAGATAAGCATAACTTCTTCCATAATACTCACTTTACCACAAAATTTAGTAAACACCCATTAAATATTATTATTGACAAGATATCTAAAAATTTAGGTCTAAAATTAATGTCTTACATATGCGATAATAACCCCACCTCTAAGATTACTATTTACAACTCCCTACAAAACTCTAATTTAACAAATCAGGTATAACTTTTTCCATAATACTCATATAACCACCAAATTTTTTATAAATTTAAAATATAATTATTAATATCATATCCAAAATTTAAGGTCTAACTCTGATATTTTACAAATGCAACAATGACCCTACTTCTAGGGTTACAATATAAATTCAGGTTGTTTTGTCATTTCATTGGACTTAGGTCACTTATAATTACTCCAAGTATCCCACATAACATGTTTATCATAATTTGAACCCATTATCATATCAAAGTACTAAAGATTTTATGTTTTACCCATATTGACCTAAAATACCTTCAAGATAATTAATACACCCATATTCTGAAAAAAAAACTATGAGTTAAATATTATCGATTACAAGCTAACGATATGTATCATCATTATACAACTTGAAAATATCCGTTGAACACTTTCCATAATCAGTCAAACCACATTAAAATACCATAGGTCATATTAACACCCTTAGGGATTCAAAACGAGATTTATCGCAATAACAACATATAAGCTCATGATTTTCACATATTACTCACTTTCCATAGATTTGATGCCACATCATCATACAACATTATTACCAACATAAAATTATCATCATAATAATACCAACTATGTTGTTTCATACAAAATACACATATCATTTCAAAAACCCTAACTATGACATGTATCCTTACTAAAAATGTCTCTAGTCTCTAAGAACATTTAAACCTTAAAGTATCTCCTTTGAGACCATAGGAAAATAACCTAAAAACTAAGGATAAACTAGGGTTAGAAATTAGGAAATTAACCGAGCAAAATCTAAGGCAAAGGAGGATGAAAAAGAGCAAAATCCAAAGTAAATCAAGGATCTCAAGTTGTGTGGGAAAGTGGTGGCGATTTGCATGAGGGGATGATACCATAAGGGATAGGATCCATAAGGCACTCACGAAGCTAAGGGTTGCTGCGTGAGGTCCTCACAATGGTGGATGGGGGTGACATGAGTGGTTGAAGCAAGGGAATGGGTATGTCATGAAGAAGTGAAGCAAGAGGTGGTGGTGCAGCTTGGGAAAGTGATGTTGCTAGGGGTGGTGTAGCGGGGGCAGAGGGTTGTTGGGCTGCTAGAGAGAGGTACGGGTGGGTTTGGCCATTACTAGTAGTGGTGTTGCTAGAATGGTGGTACTAGCATAATTAGAATTGGAGGAGGGGTAGGTGGTTTGTGTTGGGTGGTGAGAGAAGGCTGCAAAGGGAACAACCATGTGAGGGAGGGTGCACGATTGTGCAATCAATGACACCAAAATAGGGCATTTAGGGAAAGAAGAGACGGCAACTGAGTGGTGATGGATGGGTGACAATTTGAATGGAAATAAAGAGGGGGTGATTGATGGGGAGGTAGATATTTATCGGTTGTTGGAGGAAATGTAGAGTGATAGGGTGGTTGGTGATAGTGAATGGTGGCACCGACCAAATGAAACCATAACAAGGTCAATGAAATAAAGAAAAGGAAAAGAAAGGAGATGGAAGGGAATGAAGTATTTATAGGGAGAATAGGGTGAGGTGCAACTTGAGGGATGGTAGAAGGTAAATTGATTGAGGAGGCATAGTTTGTACATTTCCCACATGATGCAGACTAGGGAAGGAAAGGGATGAGGCATGCTGATGCTGCTGTAAGTTGGGTTGCAAGGACAAGTGTAAGAGCGGATATAGGGATAATGGATAGGAAAGGAAAACCATGTAGGAGGTGAGGCATGGTCTGAAGAGGAAGAATGAGAAATGCATATCGGGACAAGAGGAGAAGGAAAAGGAAAAAAGAAAAAGGAGAAAAAATAGGACAATGAGAAAGGAGAAATGAGAAAGAAAGAGAGAAAAAGAAAAAAAAAGGAATTTATAGTTAGGATTAGAATTAGATTTAAATACAAGATTAGGATATTAGGGTTAAATTAATTTATTAATAATCCGGGGTTAGGTTTAGGTTAGAATATTACTTACTCAAAATTAAGATTAGATAAATTTTGAGATATTATAGGAAACAACAAGGAAATCATCACAAGAACCACCCAACATCAACCAAGAATGAAGAACTAAGGTGTTGGGAGGTTCAAATTTAAGAAAAAGAGGAAGAAAGTTGATAGGAGAAATTGGGCAAGCCTACAATAGCAGATGGTAAAAATGGCGAGAGAAAATGAGTTCAAAATTTTTTGGTAAAAATAGGAGGTAAGTCAGTAAGGCATCATTTGGTTGTATAAGATTAGATTTCTCTTACCAAATTGGCAAAATTTAGTTTTATTTGGGAAAGGGGGAGTGGGCTTGACTTAAGCTACAATTGAATGAAAGAAAGAGGTGATTGAAGTGTAAGAGGTTAGGTGAGATTGTGCAATGATTAAATTATAGTTAGGATTTTGGTAGATTGAACCAAACTAGAGTCAAAATCTTATTGCTGGCATGGAGGTGTGTTGGCGCTAGCCATGGGAACGCAAAGATGGCATTACACAACTTTTTTTTATTATTAACTGTGAAAGAAAAGGGTTAAATAGCAATTTATCAGAAAAATAGTAAATAAATACCAAAAATAATAAAAAATTAGGTATAAGTGTGGAATAATTTTAAATAAAAGCTTTAACTTTAAACGAGAAAAATGACAAAAATCATTTAATTATGTAAACAAGGTTTTATGCAATTTAAGAATTCATAAAAAAAAAGAATAAATATCTAATGAATGAATTAACTAAATGAGTTTAGAATATAATAATAATAATAATAATAATAATAATAATAATAATAATAATAATACTTAATGAGTCTTAATTACGTAGGATAATTAGGATTAGGATAATAGGTATTACACTAAGACCCTTTGTACAAAGACATAAACAACAAAACAACGCAACAATTATATCAAGCTATCAACCTATCCTACCTCTCAAGATGCATCTTCTAATCTAGCAATATAAACTTCCTTTATCATCTCTACTGACTTGCAAGGAAGTATCGGCTTGTCTTGAATATATCGAATTTCTATAAATTAGTATGTAGACATTCTTAGAATTCCTGCAATTCTATTCTTCACTTTGACCTTGTCATCAACCATGGGCAAAAGTTGATTTCAATGCATGAAGGTGGATCAGGTGATCAAATCTATAATGTTAGAAGAGAGCTATTGAGGAAAAGCATAATGAATGTTAGCCAATGGCATATGATATGGACCATGCCTAGCGATTAGATATCATCTCGTCAAACGGGCCCCACTTGGAACCCCAAGGCGTAATTGTCCAGGACCAGCTAATAGGGACCCTAAAGATGTAATTTTCTAGGAGGCTCCGGGCATAATCATTCGAGCAGAGCCCTAACTCTATGTAAAATTTAACTCAAGAGTGGAGGGTTGACCCCCATATTAAATGTTCAAAGGTCCCTTCAGTTTTTGATGTTGGATCACATCATTCCTACCTTATTTAGACTACAAGTCCTCATGATGCCTCCATCCGCAATGGACACAAGTTTGTAGAGAGGTTTCGACTAAGATTAGGCTCTAATACCAGATGATATAGACCCCATCTACCGATTAGATATTGTCATGCCAAATGGGTTCCAACCAACTAATATGGACCCAAAAAACATAATTGTCCGAGAGGCATTGGGCATAATTGCCTGTGAAGAGACCTAACTCCATGCAAAAGTCAGTTTAAGAGTGGAGGGTTGACCCCCTATATAAACTGATTAAAAATTTTCTCTGTTTTCAACGTGGAATCATATTAGTATATTAATATTTTTCGTCAAGCTTTCACGTATATTACGGATATGAAAACAGTGATATAAAATTAAAATATGAGAAAATAGGAAAATGATAATTATTAAACATATAAAATTGTATTTACATGCATTTTAAAAGCATGTGACACGTTAATAGAAAATGTGATATAAAATAAAGTGGATTAACAAAGTTTTTATGCATCAATAGGTACGTACAACCTGGCTACAACTATTAATTACAGTAAGGTGTGGCTCAATTCTTTTCTTATTTTCATTTGACAAACCAAATTAAACGCACGCCGGACTAGGAAAAAAGTAATATATTAGGTGAAGTTTTATTCCTTTTTTTTTCCCCCAAGACAATTAGGTAGAGAACTTTAACTTCAAGGAAAGGAAAATGTTACATGTGTGTTTATGCACATTAGCAGTTTGTTCAAAACTTGCCTTTTACCTTTGCTGAATCAGTTCCACACAAGAACCGGAACGGGGGTACCCATCGAACGTGATGCTTATGTTTGAAGCTTACTAAAAGAAAAACTTGCGTCGCCTGCAATCATTTCAGGACCGGGGGTGGGGGAAATGAATGCGTATGATCATCCGACACGAATCAGTGATCGAAATCACTGGCTAGGCAAGTAAATTGTGCGTTGTTTCGTTTGGAAACGTTATAGGAGTATGACATATAGTCCACAAGTTATATAATGCATGGTCCAAACGGAGGCGTGCGATCGCTGCTATGCTCTGCAGGTTTCAAGTTTATATTCAGGGGGAGAAAAAAATGTAAAAAAATGATGCACGTGCAAATGAGTAATATTTTAGCTGCTTTCGTGAATGCAACCCAAATTGGGCAGATGCTTCTAATAAGCACCGCCCACCAACTTACTTTTTTTCTTTGAGAATTCTACATATCCATCACCTTTTTTGGGTCACACTAGATGTTTATGCGCGTGAAAAGGACAATGGAGAAAGGTGGCAGTTGCTTTTATTTCATTTTCTTCTCTTCTGCCTATTTTTAGTATTTTGGTTCTTTTCAAAAAGTTAATATTGTTGTCTTAGTTGACATCGTTAATTTTGTACTACACCAGTACGACAGATGCAAATTATAATACGTGGTTTAAGGTTATAGAAAATACGCCTATTCAAACCAGTAATTTTTTAATCACCAACGGAAATTAAACTTGGACGCTACAGGTATTTGAATTACTGTAGTCAGTTTTTTTTTTCAAGAGGTCAATGTATTTTTTTTTATACTTAAAGTGATGTGATTTGATCATTGTAAGTTGTTAGATATTGATCTAAATTTATAATTTTACAATTCAAGACTAACTAAATGACGTAGTACATACTACATATGTTGAATCTAGAAAAATAGAATGTGATGTGTGGTAATATTATCTTACCATAATACATAACCATAAATTTTAATTATTTTTGACAACTTGATCATAATTATGCAAGGATAGAAAAACTAGCTAGTCAAACTAGAAATAAAGCCGTACGCCGGTCCATTTTGTGGCCGCGGTTAGTTTTTCATATACACCTTTAAGAGTCAGACCGATGCTAAGAAAATACGAGTGATACACTATTAAGACGAACTAAATTGATTTTATGGCCGGCACTAGCATTGATAATGTGTTAAGAAAAATAGAGATAAAGATCTCAAACTTCATATAGGTGATATATCAAACCCTACCATATTGCTAACCACAGTCCTTGGGAGGACGAATGAGAATTTAATTTTTTTTTCTCTATATAGCTAGTGATATGCGCGACTAAGAAATAAGGTCACGATCATTTTGGGACACCTCAAAATGACAATCTTTGCAATCTTGCTGATAACCCAAATATATATATATATATATGAATCTTTGAAATAATTAAGGAGAGTATCTTGACTTAATAGATTTTCTATCTGACTCCAGTTATGCTACTTTTGTCTTATATCTGTGCAATTCACGGGTTAGAAACTAGAGAAACAAGACATTTCATGACACCTTTTACTTAACGCGGCTTCACACTACTTCCTTTCTTTTCTTCTCTTCATCACGGAATACTATTATATAATACTAATCATTGGATCCTTCATTTGACTTCTCGTAAATGATAGCCAGGTTTTCGTACGATATATTAACCACCCTTGAATATGTTCTCGAGTCTATACGGCGATGGACCGTTACATCCATTGAAAAATTCTCATACAAAGTTTGCTCATGCCTCACCATAAAACCATGCATGCTTACCATGTTTGATCGGCTAGAAACAGCTGGGTGAATGGTGAGGGTGGTGGTGAAGCTCCCACCGCCTAGCATGCATGCATTAACTTAAGCCCGCGCAGCGAGAGAATCGTATCCCATAGGACACGCCCTGAATCTCGTCTATTGTTTTGCGTCCGCTACAATTTCCCACGACCCCACATGCTTTGTTCCTTTCCTTCGTCCCTCCCATCCTCCCTCTCTCCTCCGGCCCTCATATTCTGTGTCTCGAATTGTGCATATTGTTCTTGATCCTGCTCATGATATGGTGCAATAATGTTGCCGAAAGATAATATATATATATATATATATATCATACAGATACCTCTGATGCCAATTAGTTATACATTAGGATAAAGATTAATTAACACCGAACTCTTATGCATAGCAGGATCTTACTACTTAATCAGGCTTGAAACCTCCTTATTCGTACTATAATGATATTATGCCCTTTTTATTTCTGGTGGTACCTTTTTATTATTATCCCAATTTATACCATAGACTCGGAGCATCATATAATGTGCTCTCAATCTTAGGTGAATTTTACTAAATAATCGAATTTCACGGCAAACACACGAGTTTATATTCCTTTCTTTTGGTCACCTAATCCTTAATTATACATATACTCTAATCAGCCCCAACAACTAATTAGAGTAGAGTAGATTAGGTTCTACTTAGAGCAAATTGGGGTCTTAGTTGGAATGTTGATGCATTTGACAAATTGTCAAATCAATCGAGGACTCATACCTAGTCTCTACAGTAGCTAACCCTAAAAACTTAACCATTTCCAATCTCAAAGTATTCTACTTATAATATTAGTATCTTATTAGGGTGACTATACCCAACAACACCTATGATACATAAAATAACAATTACATTACTAACCACTTTCCATTTAATTCCATTTATTCAAGTTAACCCTAAGGTCAATAGGCAAACCAGCAAAGGTCAAGGGTCAACACTAAAGTTAACCTACAACTTCACTAAGGCCATCCTATGTATAATTATCCAATACTTAGGCAGTTAGGCATATCAAGTCATAAATGACCAAAGTACTTTTAAGGTTATATTACTCCCTTAATCTCCATTTTAATACCACACATTATTAGACTTAAACGAAACTCAAGCCACAGCCATAACCAAATAACATCAATATAGGCAGTTTAACACAAAAATGGCAAAATTACCATATTACCCCTAAATCACATTTAAGATCAAATTGCATATAAAACACTAAACATACATCTCTAATATACCATATTTCACTTTTCATAATTAACATGTTATAACACATACAAGATATACATGGTGGAAAAATTACAGATTACGAGTGAATGAATAAAAAAAAAACCTTTAGAGCACAAAAAAGATTAATTCTAGCCTTTCTATCCTTAAATATGCTCAAATATAAATATATCATATATGAAAATTTAAATAAAATATGTGAAAAATCTAATGACCAGCTCAAAAATGTAAGAAAATGTCTTGGCAAAGAAAAAAATGCCTTTGGCCTAACCAACATCATAAAACATGCCTACTTGTTTTACTTAAAACAACCCTATCTTTGCATGATATCATACACATATTAAAATACATCAATTTAACATCACATACACAAGGCAGTAATAATAATAATAATAATAATAATAATAATAACAATAATAATAATAATAATAATAATAATAATAATAATAATAATACATTGTACATGTATATATTTTATGAATTTACAACAAAGCATAACATCACAACTAAGTGTAACATAGAAAACCCTAAACATTTTTCCACATGATTTTCACACATCTAGTAGAAGCATATGAACCACCTTCTTGTAAGAAAAATAAAAAGAAGAAAATAAAAAAGAAGAATAACCAAAGCCTTTAGCTCCCAAATTTTCTCCCTTCTTCTCCTTAAAACACAATCTAAAAAAATTATAAACTAACATATAAAATAACAAAAACAACACCAATATTTAACAATACTCAAACTAGAAAATAGGGCATACCCAACTATATGGTTCACACACTAAGAGAAATGAAATGAGGAAAAAACTCTTCAAAATTTCCTAATTTAATACCCTTATACTTAAGAAAAATATAATGGGGCTATTTAAAAGATTAAGAGAAGGTAAATAAGCAAAGAAAGAGAATAAATGGTTCTGGTGCTTGGTTATTGATTCAATAACAAAAAGAAGTGTTCTTCACCACTTAGGCAATACTCAAGAAAAGGAAGGAGAAAAAAGATAACACAATGCACAAGAGAGTTGAATTACACAATAACAAAGAAAAATTAATGCACGAGGATGGAGTGGTTAGACTATAAGCATGGTGAAAAAGGAAAGTGCCGACTCAAAGTTTGCTTCAATCACACTTGGATGAAAAAGGTTAAGTGATGGGGTAAGGTGTGTAAGAGAGTGGGTGTGATGTAAGGTGAGATGACACAATGTTACAATCTTGGTTAATGGGAGGAGTAGAAGTTATATATATATATATATATATTTCTAAGGTAAGGTGAAGTTGCGGAGGACCCATAAGGTTAAAGGGTTGGCCATCAAAAACCAAAGTAGATCAAAAATTCACTAAACATAAGAATCAACAATACTTGATCAACCATCGGTTGTCTACCCAAGCCATTAGATTAGGTTGTCTAGACCATAAGCCCCAGTCGACCATCAACCCTAGAAACTTATTTCCATTTAACCTTATTAATCTAATTCCTTTTCACACAAATTTAGCCACACATAACATAAAATATTTCACATACATTATCCACCTATAACTTCTAAAAATAAGTTTCTATAACATGTTAAGTTTCAATTATATTCTCAATTAAGGTTAAGTTCACCTAATGTTTAGGTTCATGACACCTAATGTATAGGTTCATCTCATAAAATAACTAGGTTCATCACATAATCCTTTTAGATTTATAAATTTATATAAATTAGGTTGAACTCTAGAAACATTTAAGGTTATGACATTTAATATATGCGAGTTCATCTTAATTATAAAATAATAAGGTTCATCACATAATTCGGATTGAACATTTTTTTCATTTGAATTATGTCATGATAGAGTACAAAGACAATTGAACCTATGCTTCAGACTACATAAAACAAGCTTTAAATTGAATTACATCATATGATTATTAAGTAACTAGCTAGCACATGTGCATATAATATATAATTATATAGCAAGACGAGTACCCACAAATGTATGCCGTAGACAATCCTTGCTCCAAAAGACTCAAAAGATTTATACTTTCAATACATTAAGTCCATCAATCTCAAGTTGCGTTAAGACCTTAGAAACATCGACAAACTACTTCTAACAAAGTACTTCAACATATATCAAATATATTGTGAACATATATATAAAAGCTTTGTGAACATTTATATGGGTTTTAATGAACATAGAAGAAAGTTTTATTAAACATGGAAGAAAGAAAGTTGGTGAACACGTATATGATTGTATTTAAAATATTAAAATTTTTGGACCTATACCAATTAATTGGTGAACCTAAATTAAGGACATATTTTCCTCATCTTATTATCAAATCATATCTGATTTAGTCTGATATGATTTGATCCAATTCCATCTGATATGATTTGATCCAATTCCATCTGATATGATAATAACTATAATAATAATAATAATAATAATAATAATAATAATAATAATAATTATTATTATTATTATTATTATTATTATTATTATACTTACTACAATTATTATTATTATTATTTATTATATATAAATAATAAAATTTATTTTAATTATAGTAAAAATAAAAGTATAAATATAATAATATTTATATTATAAATATATTTATTATTACTTTAAAATTATCAATATGTTTATTATTATTATTATATTATCAATTATTCATATTTTATCATATATATTATTACTTATAATAACAATTATTATTAGATATATTTATTATAAATAAGAAAATTAGTATAAATAATATAATAAAAATAAAAATATTATTATTAATGATATTAATATGAGTAATAATATATTATTAATAATGATAAAGAAAATAATAATAATAATAATAATTATTATTATAAATATTAGTAACTATTATTATTATAAATAATGCTAATATTATTAATTAAAAAATATCATAATATATATAAGTAAAATATCTATAATAGATAAATAAATAATATTAAAATAAATAATATAAAAAATAAAAATAATATCATCAATAATATTAACATAAATAATAATATATTATTAATAATGGTAAACTAATAATAATAATAATAATAATAATAATAATTAATATTATAACTAGCAGTATATTATCATTATTTATTATTATATTTAATATTATTAATATTTTTATTATATTTATTATTATTGTTGTTGTTAATTTTATTATTATTAATAATATAATATTATTTATATTAATATTAATGTTATATTATTGATTTTTATTTTATTTTGTCGAAGCCTTATTATAAAATGATGGGTGTTAACACTACATCTAGTACAAAAAATGTGCTCTTTATATCTAATCCATGTTGAGTACACATGTAAAAACGTAACTCACAACTAAATATCAGGTGTGGTAATCACTTGATCTTGGATTATAAGATTATAAAATATATATGGTAAATAGAGGAGAAGCAAGAGAATTCCTATACAATATGTGAAATAAGCGAAGATTTTTAGATAACCACAACCCCAAATATCTCTATGAAGCATGCATCACATTAAATCACTAATATCAACCATGCTTTCAAAATAAGGTGGCATCTACTTGTGGGAATGAGCAAATGCTCGTAAAATAAACATGTTAGTACTTGTGTACGAAGTAATATGATTAATTCAAAAGACATAACATGATGCACTCAAGACATATTCAACATGGCAATTGCATAAGGATATGCATAGGATAACAATAATGATAGCAAGAAATTCTTGGTAACATGATTATTCTATAAACATAGCATGGTACACATGGTTTATGGTACAACTAAGGTAAAACATGCAATAACACAAGATATGATCCCATTTATAACATAAGATGAAACTTAGAGTATGAGCTATATTATTATCTTTACTTAGTTGTCACATTATTCCAAACTTAATCACAATGAGTACTTAGGAGAAAAAAGTAGCATAAAGCACCTTCTAGGACATAGCACACCTAAGGACTACTGTTAGTATCTAGAGGAATGGAGGCTAACATATATCACCTTCCAGGGCAAAACATATCTTGAGATCACTAACTAGAAAACTAATCCTTAAGTATGCGTTCCTCCTATAGGCCAGTGAAATGGACATTTATAGAGTAGGTTAGGGTCACCATAGTTTTGATAGAACCAGAATTGAAATAATAGTAAGAAAACTCAATCTCAACTCATGTGAAGTTTCATTTTAATATTAATATTTTATCAAATAGATATCATCAGAATACTAAACCCTGAGGGTTCACAAGACGATTAATACTATCATCATTATTTTTCATTCATCACTTATGCGGTTTTATTCCTACAACTGTGTTCTTAACATGAAATTAGGATTACACAAAGGTTAATAAAGGAAAATTAAACATAAAATAAAAAATAAGAAATTCATATAAATACTCAACTAAAACATTAAGATAACATAAATAAATAAAACTATAATACCTTAAAATTTCAAAAATTTTAATTTACTTTTTTGGAAATCATTGTTTTAATTTTTTTATGAGGATGTAATAACTCATATTTGAAATTGAAATTGTATTATATTTATACTATTTTATTCATTTTAATGTTAAGGAGAAACTTTCTTTTTGGTTTTATAAGTTTTAAGAAAAACTAATATTTTAATAATGCTTTTGGTAACCCAAAAGTTACTATTTCTTTTTAGAAAATAGTTATTTTCATGTGACATTGTGTTGAAAATATTTTAAAGATTATTATTTTAGTGGTTTTGATTTTGTTAAAATGTAAAAATATATTTAAGACATTTATTTTGCATAGAATATTAACATGGTACAATGGGAATTTATTAAACAAATAAAGTTTGGAAAAAAAGAGAGTAAGTAATTAAAATAATAATATGCCTATCTTATTAGGAACGTGGGGTGTGCTATATTATTTTTATTTAAAATAAATTTTTTAATTAGTTATTTAGTGAGATTAGTTTGTTGATTTGAAAGTTTATTTATATATATTTATGATCTAATATTATGTTATTTTTGTAGTTAGTTAAGATATTTTGGTGAAAGACATATTTTTTTTGTTCTACATAATAATTTTTTATATTTTCATTTGTATCTTAGTATTTGTAATTCGTATATACTATTTATATAAAATGATATTATATGACCAATATTTCTTTATCTAGTTTCTCTAAAATTATGGATAAACATACCAACATTTAGTAATTTAGCCATAACCTTTTCATCCAATATAAAATTGGAGGATTCTTTTTGTATTGGAAAGATAAATTTAGTAGCTACAACTTTTATCTTTTTAGGTTTTCCATAATCTAAACATAACTTAGTGAAACATACCAATCAATGTCAGTGTTATCTTATCTGTATGATTTTGTTATATATTTCTCTCCTAAAAGCTTATATAAGCTCATACCAAACCCTAAGAGCCAAAATTAGGTTTTTCTTTTACCTCTTGTGTTGTGGCTTATATGTTATATCTCCTACTAATGTTCTTAACATTTTCAACCAATTTATCAAGACTTTCAATTAGTTCATCAAGATATATCTCTTACTAATGTTCTTGACATCTTCAACCATTAATTAATCAAGACCTTCAATTAATTCATTAAGATTTTCTACCATCTTCAAGATTGTACATTCAAGATCCAATATTTATTATTATTCTTCTTCTTCTCCATTTGAGTTCAATAAATAATTCTTCCCTCAAGTTTATTAACTCTTGAAGTTATTTTGGTGTCATATGATCATTCTTATGCTTGAAGACCTTATATTCTATATATAATGAGTTTCCATTATGTAACCTTATTTTTAATGCGCGCGCGCGCGCGCGTGTGTGTGTGTGTGGAATATGATGCTTATAAAGTATGAATTTTTATTTATTATATAAGTTTATACCTTATTATGATTATATTTTATGCATCATGATATGTAATATTATTAGCCTATGAAAACATGATTTATGTTAAATTTGTAGTAGTTTCGATTTGGCTGTAACTTTGCATTATTTTACAAAAATCAAACTGAATTCAATTAAAAGAGTTTACTTAACACAAACTATATCAAAGCAAAGCCCCATAAGCCTAGTTTTCATTAAAATTATTAGTTTTTTCATTTTGAGTAATGTTATGAAAATAGATGGGTTTATAGTAAGGATTGGTAAAACTTTTGTTATCTCCTTTAGACTATGTCCTCTAAGATGGCTCGGGTGTGATCTCTATTCCTCCTATGGTTGGTGGTAGGTCTTTGAAATTTGATTTTTTAGGTGACCCCTGGTTGGTTTACTTACTTAAATAATTGGATTTCATTATCACCTAAAGTAAAGAGCAATAACTATATATTTTTTTTCATGTAGTTTTCCTATATGATCGTGTTTGTGTGTCTGCATTGATATATACCATTCCTTCTTACTTAAGTTTTACTTAGTTGTTCTCCTAGATAGCTTGTTATATGTTTTAAAAAATGTTGTGATGGTACATGATGTACATTGTGAGCAGATGACCTAGCACATATTATGCATAAATCTATTCAAGGTGTGGATGACATGAATGGTGGGGAAGAGTGAAAGCGGTGACCATTTTTAAAGTTTCATTTGTCATTATTGATTTAAGTATACTATTTTCATGGTTTTTAGTTTTAAAGAGTATTTTCATTTAGTTTGAATTTTTTTTGTGTTTAATAGGCATTTTATTTTCTTTTATTTAAGTTAATAATAATTTTTGGTGTATTTACTTATTTTAACTACCCTTAGCAACTAGTGTAAGTAGAATAGCGATGTCTACTTACACTAGTTGTGGTTGTATTTTCCTCATTGTATTTACCTTTCACACATATTTTCCTTATTTTTTTAGTGGACCGGGTTTGAAAAATGGAGGTGTTATAAAAACAAGACACTTAATTCAAGGATTTTGCCTAAAACGACCCTCAAAGTTATCCTAAAGACAAACATGGTCTAAGAAGACTTTATTAAAGGCAAAAACACCAAGTTATCCTTATTAACCCTAAATATTTATTCAAGTCATATAACCACCAATTAAACTAATTATTTTACCAAATTGAAGATAATGCTTTATCACTTCATATTAGCCATGATTAGCCCAAAAAAGAGGTTAAATTAAAAGTTATGTACAAAAAATAATATATTTACTATTAAGGTGCTCCATTTTCATTTTATGTCATTTTATCAATAAAAATTAACTTATACTAATCACAATTATCTCAATTAACTCATTTAATACATTTAACTCATTTTATTATCCTAATACTCATTTTGAATCTCAAATTCTAGAATTAATATTTGAAATCCAAAAATACCCTTTTCACATAAAATCACCTTAAAACTTCTAAAAATCATAATTAATTCTATACAAATGCAAACCTATAATTTTATATATCAAATTGTATGTTAAAGATCTACTAAAAACAATGGTGACCCTAGTTTTGGAAACTTCTCATTGTAATTAAAGATAAAATTTCCTATGCATGGTAGGTTATGTGAATTTGATCAACAATCAAAACAACTCCATTTTACTCCAAATTTATACCAACTATAAAATATAATCATCAACAAATTTATGAACTAAATCAACCATTTGGCATCTCAACACCCTAAGGAACTAAGGCCACCAACAAGGCAAACAAAGCCTTAACTCAATCAAACTTCATGGTTTTCATAATAACTCTTAAACACATGGAAATACACATATTAAGGAAGCTAAATAAAATGAGGCAAGTATAGACATCAAACATAAATTTATAATTTTTCTAGCGTAGCCTAACACGAATATTTTCAAACAAAAGAAAATAAATAGATAATATATGAATAAAAACTCTCAAGATCACAATCATACATTGCCATGGATTGGCATAATTTCATGGTATTCAATTTATTCATGGAAAAGAATACATAAAAATCTATGTCTAAAAAGGTAATCATATTACCTAGAATAAATTATTCCTGTAAGAATATAATAATCCTAAGATCACCAACTCCTCCACTAATACTAAACCTTAACACTTGAAAATGTTAAAAGTGCTAAGCTAATGTAAATATATGGAAAATTTCATGATTTAAATATTTGGAAGAAATCTATGAACAAAAAAAAATTGTAAGGGATGCATGTCTAATTTTAGAATATTTTTAAAAGTGTAAAAAATTTTTAGACGAGTCGAAAAGAGCAAAAAACAACATAACTAGAAAATCACATAAATTGTAATTTTTCGTAAATGAATACAATATTTTTGTAAACAAACACATAATAAATGGAAAGCTTAGAAAATATGTAGAAGTAATGAAATGAAAAAATATGCTTTGGAATAATATTATGAATGATTTGTAAATTTAAAACGAATCTGGAAGAACAAAATTGCTAAGATTGGAAAAATCAAGTAAAAATGCTATTTTTTTCACAAACGGATATGTGAGTTATAGAAAGCTTGAATTTAACATAAATAAATTGAAAATCTATAGTTATATTTTTAGAAACGAATTACAATCCTAATTATATAGTAATTAGAGTTAGGAAAAGTAGAATACTACAACATACATTGTCCAATGCTATTGTAGGTGATCATCGTCATGTGATAATAATATGTGATCTCCTTGTAGAATTAGCATGTTGCAGTTTGATTTTGATATTGATATCAATTATATATTACAGTATGCACTCATATTAACATATATAATCAAAATTATGATGTAATTAGCTAGTATGTACCTTGCAAGTGTTGAAGGACCCATTTGAAAATAGCTTGTTACTGAGTCTATAAGAAAGGAAATTTAATACTATATATATACCATATCAATATAGTGGGATTCATATTGGATCATTGTAGTTATCATCCCAATAAATATCTAACCATGTACTTATTAAGATAACTAATAGTTTTGAAAATGGTTATCTGAAATGGTGAATTTAATAGGAAATTGAGATGGAGGAGTTTTGAGATTGAATTATTGAGAAGTTGCATGTTGCAGTTTGATTACGAATCCCATTATATTTTTTAGATCATCAAGAGGGTATCATTGCTGCTCGACCTAATTATAACCTATTTTTTGATATGTTCACCACATGTTTGGTATGTGTTCAACTATATATTAGTATATGTTTAGTATACACTTACTATGTGTTCATCACATAATTTTCAATTGTTCACCATTTATTTTTATACCCCTTCCCCAACCATTTTACTTTCACGGATCTTTTGTCTCTTTAATTCCCTGACTTTGTCTCCTCAATTGAAGAACTAGTCGGCTACATCCTCTAGGATTTGTATCAATCAATTAAGAAGTTCTAGCAACTAATTACAAGATTTTCATGATCTTTGCAATAGAAATTAATTAGTTAGTAAATTGTAGGTTCACAATTTTGGTGGAACACAATTGGCCGTGAGTAGCAAAGGATATAGAATAAATACTTACCAATAAGCCAAATAACAGTGAACCCAAATTCTGTAGTAATAACTCTATTGTCAACTTCCATATGGTAATACTTGAAATATAATATGCAGTATGGTTTTTGTTGAACATGCCATACCATCATGTACTCAACATAGATATGTCCCTAACCCATATCAAATATGGTTGAACTTGTGTATGAAGTTGGTGAACATACAATAAATAGTTGTTGAATACACAAAGAGTATATGATAATAAATAGTTACCCAACACGGGATAAAAATGTGTTGAACATCTATCAAATAGATGCTGAACACACAAAGTAAGTTTGCATCGAACAAATATTAAATAGTTGATAAACATGCATTGAGTATAAAGTATGCATAATGTTGTTTTACATAATATATTTTTTTTTGCATAAAAAAGTATCAATATGGGTATCTATTTGTAGAAAAAGAAAAGTAAGAAATATTTTGATATATATTTTAGAAAAAAATTCCAATAGCCCAAATTAAGTATAATTAATTTTATAAATTTATAAAAAGGGGGCCACATGTTTTTAAGAAGAATCAAATAAATGGAACTCTTGGTGTCTTATAATGTTAAATAAATACCGCCATGTTTATGTTTTAGTGCTTGATAACGATTTTATTACTATTTGTTGCCAGGGAGTATGTTGCATGGTGTTGCTTGAATGATATAAGAATTATCTTTTATATGGATTTGTCCATCCTATCTTGTATTTTTTTCTTTCTAAATTTCTTTAAAAATCATTAATTATTTATTTTATACATTAATAACTAGTTGTGGGTATATTGTCCTTAAAAAAATTGTGGATATACTGTCCGTAAATAAATTGAACTTTATAAACTAAATAAATAAATAGTTTTTTAAGGATGCTACGTCAACAATTACTCCTTAATTTAGAAAACCCCTCGAAAATATTAGTATGTCAACGTGCAATTGAAGTTTGAACTTTTGAAACTGTATTAAGGTATCGACCAGAAATTATACGACCACATGAGAAAAAAAAAATTAAAACAAAAATGAAACCACAGGTTGTTCAGAATAAATAAATATATATATATAGGGTGAAGGTCCCATACACACTATTTTTAAAATACATCTGTAGGAATCAATCATAACCATTAGATTAGTATTTGATCAATGGTCAAGATTTAGTAAATAACTAATTTGAATTTATTTTAATCTTGACCCTTCAATCTTCTAGATTTAATGGTAATTAAAGGTTCCTACATTTGTATTTTAAATAATGGTTCGTACAAGAACCTAAATCTATATATATATTTGTTGAGAATGTTCAATTCTATGATAAAAAGTTCAATACTACCGTAACAGTATACATATACATATATATATATATATAATCAAACGCTGAATCTAGAAAGACAAAGCCTAAAGGTGGTAACCGGCATTAACATAAAGCAATTCAAAATTAGCCTCGCGCAATGACGGTTGCCCGGATCTCGGGCGAGTTTTGCTCACAAGTCACAAATCATTGTCTGATATTGACCACGCTGATCATTAATCAACAAGCTAGAGTACAATCAAGCTTTCTTTCTTTTATACATTGCATAGCGAGGCATGAAAACATATATTTGAAGACCTTTTACTGTTGAGAAACGCAATATAGGTTCGACCACAAAACTCTAATTTTGTAGGAAATTTCGTATCTCTAAAAGCGTGAAGAGCCTTTTGGACTCTGGCTGCCTACTATATTTATCTTTAATATTTTTTAAGTTTATATTATTTTTACACCACAACAAAGTATCAAATAGGCTACTGGAATATTCATAACTAATAAAAATTCAATGGCTAAAATGTTTCGTGGCGAAAATTATGGGATTACTCTCTCTAGCTAATAAGTTCGTGACGAAAATAATAGCTACGAGAAAAGTGATTTAGGGGTTATAGTTGGTAAAATTAGTTACGAGCAATTGGTGACCCATATTTCAATAGTCACGAATAGTTTTCTGGCCCAAATTATGATAGTTATGAGTATTCCTATAATACACATATTCATAGCCACAAGTAGTCCCGCGACACACGTCTTAATAGCCCTATATAGTCCCACAACGTACGTCTTGATAGTCATGAGTAGTCCTGCTGTACTGACACATGCCTCGATAACCTTGAGTAGTCTGATGATGCATGTCTCCATAACCACAAGTAATCACTTGACACACATCTAAATAGGTATGTATACTCTCATAATTCACATCTTGATAGCCACAAGTAGTCATATGATATATATTCAAATAGTAGCAACACCCATCTCTATACACACTATGGGTAGACCTCATATTGTTACCATTGTGGGTAGTTATAACAAGCTCCTTCTTAAACTTCCCATGAGGTCATGTATGTAATACCCCGTTCTTAATTAGCCATAATTATACTTACTAGTATGCAAGTGTATTATTTTATGCTTAATTAATTACATAAATGATGTAGAATATTTTACAACTTTAAGATTATTTTAGGTGAATATGTAGTGATGATGATTTTATGGTTAGGCACACTTTTCTTATAAAATATTATTCATGTTTGTTAACTTTTAAGTTTCATCCTGCAAAATATTCTTATAAAAATTTATTTGGGTCCTAAATGGTTTTAAATTTAAAAATGGAAATTTTGGTCTAATTTTATATGTGGTTTCTATCCCTTTTATATTTTATGTGTAAAATATATAATTAAGGTATGCTAGCTAAACATCATATTAAATGTATTTCAAAAATTGTAAAAAAAAAAATTATGTAGATTTTAAATGAGTAAATAGGAGGATCTGAAATTTTTGTGATTTTAGGAATACTTTTAGTATTTATTTTTTTTAATTACCTCATGAGCTTGTTATTTCATTTTCTGGTTAATATTTTATATATGACTTTAAAATCTTATTTTAAGAGTTTCCATAAATTTTTGAAATTTTATGAGCTTGTTTTCTATTTTTCTTAATTTATTAATTTTTCCACCACTGAAAATAATTTATAAATCCTAAAATTATAGTTACCCAAAGAAATTCCTTCTCTACACTTCCATGATTAGATTTTGTATCAAGTTGACCACTATCTTATTCATTTAACTAAAATTCGAGCAAAAGTCACTTTCGTAATCTATCTACCTATGCTTGTTGTGTCCTTTTGACTTCTCTTACACCCAACCTTCTTCACCTACGTTCCCCATGATTAACTTGACCTTGGACCTTCACACTATCACCTCCCCATCCCTTATTTTATTTCTTGGTTTTTATAACTTCATTCAACCTAAATATACTCCACCACCTTACACACTCAACCACCTTGTACTTTGTCATTCAAATATTGAACTAACTATCTCTTCCCCTCTTGTAGATGTAGATTTTGGTTCCTAAATTCCCTATTTATACCCCATTTATCTTTCTTTATTTTCATTTAACATTTCTTTCATTTACTCCTCTTGGTTGTTCCAACCTCTCTCTTCATTTTGGTTATTTTTGCTAAGTATTCTTAATCTTTATTTAACCTATAACCGAAACCTATCCTCCTCTCTGTCTCCTTATTCTCTTGTTTCACTTCTAAATTTCCTTCTATCAATCTTTTATTTGTTTTTAAATAATTAAATAAGGTTAAATTTTTTGTTAAATTATGAAGTTGTTATTTTTTATCTCCTCTTCTTGTGCCTCAGTACTTCAAAGGTGCTGAAGTTCTTTTGGTAGTTCTTTGACTTTATTTTGATGTTTTTACTTGAAAATAGGTAACTTGTATGCTTCTACTAAATATTTAATAATCATATGATAGCATGTTTGGGGTTTCCTATGTTATGCTTAGGCATAATTTATGTTTCCTTATAATCTCATGAAAAAATATGCTTGTGCCATGTATTATTATTAACTTCTCTAAGCATGTGTCCATATATTTTTATGCAAGAGCATGTTAATTTTATATATTTTAATATATATATGATATCTTGATAGGATAGGGTTGTTGTAATAAAATAATTATGCATGATTAAGGTATTATATGCTTAATGGACTTAATTATGTTTTAGGGGAAAAATGATAATTTTTCCACTTCTAAAAATTTATACTATTTTCAAGGTTTATGAAAGTGCCTATTTTAATGTTATTTCTTCATACTATAAACTTTGCTTAATTCTAATAACAATTGATATTAAAAATGAGAACTTATTGATTAAATAACATATGCGGGCATTTTGATCATTTATGACTACTTATCCCTAAATGTACGAATAATTGAACTAGGACGACCATAATGGATTCCTAGGTTGACCACTGTGTTGACTTTTACTTTGGCTTGGATCGTTGACCATATGGCCAACTTAACTAATTAGAAATAAAGAACAAATGGTTAAGTATGGAGTTGTAATCATTATGTATTATGTGATATTTTATGATCACCTTATTAAGATATTAATATTTACAATGGAAGACCTTGAGATTTAAGAATAGTTTCTCTTTAAGGTTAGCCACTCTAGAAACGAGGTAGGATCTATTGATATAGTTTGGTGGTTTTGTTGGATGAATCGACATTTTGGCTAAGGCCATATTCTATTCTATAAGTGACATATAGGCCCTATAGAGGGTATCAGTACTTAAGTATTAGGTGTCCTAATATGGGATGATATTGTGTTTTCTTGTTATACCAGTATGACAAGAGTACTTGTATATCTCAGGGTTTCAAGTTTGGAGGATACTACATTGCCTTTGTGTTCCGATATGACTAGTGTACTTTATATATTTCTAGGTTATTATTGTATCACATCAAGTAATTCAAGATGGAAACAATTGTTTTATAAATATTTAATTGGATTGTTGTGGTTTGTTGGTTTGGTAGTTACCTCCACACACTACTTAGTTTTGGTACGTTGGTTTGATAGTTGCATTAGTCCACTATTTGGATTTTGTATATTGGTTGGTAATTATCTCAATGCTTTCTTGATCATGTTATAAGTGATATGGATGTGGTTATTGTAAAATGTCATAATTATAGTTTGGTGTTTCCCTTCATAAGACACCCTTGGTATAATTAGATTAATAAAATAGTCGTATTATGGTTAAGTTTAATAAGATGAACATGTGTGTCGCACTTAGCTATGGTATGTACTATTTAACATGATGTGCCATGATACTTTATGTTACCTTCTATGTGCTCCATGTGATATATGTATGCTTAGTACTTTATAGGGGTTACTAATGAGTTTCATTTTATATTTCACTACCTATTCCATGGGCAGTCTTTACCTTATAGGGATACTTTGAGGGTACAACTTGATGGATTTTGGTAAGAATTGAGAGTTAGAACTATTTGGTGTCCATTCTAACATCTTTTGATCTAGATATCCATTGAGATCTTATGTCCTCTTTTGTATTTCTTTTTCTTATCAGTTGTAATTCTTTTGTCCTATCTTTCATTATCAAAATAGTTTAATATTATAATAAAATCTTTATCTACCTCTTTTCAATTGTTGCTCTTAATTTAATAAATAAATTTTTTAGCATTAACACTTATTATAAGAAAGGTAGATGAACCAAACTTATACTAAGTGTGACGGTAATATCCTATATTTTAAATGGTTTAACTTCCACAATCAACTCTTTTAAAAGAAATTTTCAAGTTCTAAAAATGGGGGCGTTACAATTTAACACCACAGAATTTTGTTGCATTTTTTTCCTAGTATTTAGCCTTTTATTCAAATCCTTATCCTAAAATCTTATTTAAATCATTTTTATTATGAGCCCTTGATCTGTAATCCAAATAAATTCATAAATAAATTATTCAAATTATTTTACCATTTTTATTGTATCTTAAACCTCAACATTAATCAATTAATTTTTTTTTGTTTGTTTTTCCTAACTAAGTACCTTAGTCTAACTAAACTAAACCTAAAAACAACAACTCTACTCCTATTCCCTTGCCATCTCTCTCTCTCTCTCTCTCTCTCTCTCTCTCTCTCTCTCTCTCTCTCTCTCTCTCTCTCCCACGCAATATCTCTCCTTTCATTCCATTTCCTTAACACAACCTTATATGTCTCCCTTTATGTTTTCATGCAACACCCACACCTCCCCGTTCGAACCATCAATGCTACAAATACTTAACTTCCCCTCCATTTTTTTCATAATTTTATAGCCTAATACCCCTGACCATCTTCTTTATTTCACCACCCTTGTTTTATCTTTCCTTTGCAACCTATCACCATCATCACCAGTAAGCTTTCACCATCACCATTTCTCCCTTGCTTCCATTTTCTCCAACTTAACTAACCACCACTGAGTTGTTATCATTTTCCTCATATTCAAGCATCAAGATCCACCTTGCATCATGTTGCTCGAAACCATCAGCGTTTCCCATCTACACAACCCCTGCCCATGTTGAGTCACCGCCTCACACACCCTCGCCCCATGCAACATACCTCCCCACATAATTCCATCTGTGATGCATCGAGGTTCCACGTAGCCCATTGTCACCATCCAATTCCCAACTCTACACTACTAGCCCTACCTTCCTATTCAACCTCCACCCATCCATCATCCATGCTACCCCAAACCTCTAACATCCAGCAAATCCCACCGCTAACAACCCCTACAACCATCAGCGTCTCCCTCTATTTTTATGTTTTTCTAATACCTTTACCTTTCCATCTTCAACATCTCCTATGTTTTATAGCGTCAAGAAACCACCACCATTACCCTAGTTTTGCCTCACCAACCACACCCTCTGTACTAGTAACTCTCACCAGCAACCCACCACCCTTATCCTTCCCCTCGCCTTAGCCAGCTGCGTTGCTCCCTTTGCACATCCCTACCTAGTTGCGTGGCCACCTTACACAACCTTTCCCTTGCTATGTGAGTGGCTCACATTGGTTCCCTTAGTCTACATGAGTCCATGCCCATTTTCTTTGGATTGATTTTTTGTTAAGTGTTTTGTTTGGCACTCTTAGCTAATGTGTAGTTGGTATTTATTTTATTGTTTTTAGGTATGAGAGGAGGTATAGTGGAGCCTAATAATTTTTAGTAACTTGTTTATATTTATGCTTTTTGCCAAAAATCAGGTAACTCATATGCCTTATTAAAATGTTGAATATTACATGATAGCATATTAGGGTTCTAATGTATAAAGTTGTAATTGTTATTTGAACCATATATTTTTATGTCATATGTATTTCCCTATTAATGTTAGCATTAAATTATGAAAATGAATCTTGTTGAATTGTTATAATATTATGTGTACAAAATCAAGCTAGAATAGGTTAAAGGGTTTGGATTAATTATGCATGGTGTAAATGTCAAATAAGTAGGCCGAGTATATTTAGGTGTATGGTTGTATAATTGTCAAGATTATATGTCTTAGGGGTAATTTGGTCTTTTAAAGTGTGTCATGATATTTTATTCCGATAAGTGTGCCTAATATGTATCATTTATTGTTTAATATTGAAATATGTGACTTTTGATGAATTAGATATGCATATTAGGGTTTTATGAGCTAAATCATGTGTAAGGACAAACTAGTTATTTGCTTAACTATTTTAATTCTTGTATCTTAGATTTTTCATGGAAACTTATTAAATAAAATGAGATTTGTATTTACAATGGATGTTAATGTGGAAATTATGTTTTTAGAGGCATTTTGGTCATTTTTGACCTGATGTCCCTAAAAGTGATAAATTGAACCCAAGATGGCCTTAGTGGATTATTAGGTTGACCTTAGTGTTGAATTTGACCATGGTTGTCTTGAATGAATGAAATTGAGTAAAAATGATTAAGTAGAGAAATTGAAATTATTTATGTATTATGTGATCTTGTGGTCACCTTAATAAAATATTAATATTAAAAGTGAAAGACATTGAGATTAGGAATTGTATCTCTCTAGGGGTAACTACCCTAAATATGTTGTTTAGCCCACAATTTGGTTTAGATTTTTATTGGTATGCCTCAGTTCCCCAACTAAGCCTTATATATTATCTATTTAGCTTTGAATAATTCTTAAATAATATGCATACTTATTGATTAGGCGTCTTTGTTGGTAGGGTATTGTACTTTTTTCGTGTGCCATTTTGGCTAAGGCACATTAGCATCCTTGAAAACATAATCCACTATAGCTAAAACCGAATCTTTGCCTCTTTGAGTTATGGGTAAAATGAGCATAAAATTTGAGCTAACTCCCTCCCAAAGTGCATTAGGCAAGGGTAGTGGTGCATAAATCCCTTTTTAGTAGAAATTCTTTCTTCTTTGACATGTAGCACATTTTCCAACTATATTTTTCATACCTTTGAACACGCATGTCTAATGAAAGTGCTCTTAAAGTAGCTCCAACGTCTTGTTCATGCCAAAGTATTCCTTGATACTTCCTTCATGCACTCATTTGAGGATTAAGTCTCAAATAGAAGATCTTGGGATACACAACTTGTTGTGCTTGAATAGAAAGCCACCATGAATCACAAAAGCTCCATTACTCACATCCTTCTTACGAGCTTGAAAAATATCCACAAAGTCATTATCTTTGGAATAGAGTTCCTTCAACATCTTAAAGAAACTTTGCATCCATAGGATTAAGTATTATAGACCTTCTTAAAAGATCATCCTCTTCCACAATATTTTTGTCATAAAATGTTTAATATATAACATAAATGATTGCAAAAAGGTCACCCACTTGATATGTCTTGGATTGTAGCACCCCATTTTTCACTCATTTTTTTTAAAAAAGTAATGCAAATCCAAAACATGAAATGAGGAGTATTACTGCTATACTTAGCATAAGGTAGATGCTATTCATCTATCTTATGCTAGATGCAAGGATAAAACATTTTCACAAAACTCAAACATCACCTATACCGAGGGAATAAAATATGACAAAGATTATCCAATGGTAGATGGAAGAACATTGTTTCACTAAACCAAAACATCATCAATGAAGATAGAGGAAAACAAGAGAGGCAACCATTTATTTTAAAACTAGGAAGATAAAATTTACACAATCAAAGATAATTAAGAATTCCTTAAGGGACAATAACTTTGGGCAGCCTAACTCTCTTAAAGACCAAGTATTCAACCTAAAAATATGACATTAAATATCAAACTTGTATGAGAGGTCTACTCCCCACCATTAATGGATTGTCACAAGACCTGTTTAACACAAATATTATCAATATAATTCAAGTACAAAGAAATTCAAAACTAATTAACTCATAAAGGATACATAGTGCACATAGAATTATGATAAGCATTAACGTATGAAAACCATACTTAGGCAAACATAGAAAAAATCACCACACTATACACATATGATAACATCCACTGCATAAGCATATGATTTTAATCTTAAAACTTAAAATACATATATAAGGCTATATAATAATTCTTTATGAACCAACCACTAATACACCTATACATGCATCATTTATCATACATTATAATCCAGCTAAGGGCACATTAAGTTATAAAGGTTACCAGTCCTCCATGAATGGAAAAAACCATGGTATCTCAATAACCAAATAACTACATGTCTTGTTAAGTCACCAAATAACCATCTCAGCAAGGAATCAACTATAGTGCCATCATGGTAAAAACCCCTTAGAGCATGGCCATCATGATGAATAAGCTCAAGATATGGCCATCATGATGAGTAAGCTCAAGACATCGCCATCATAGCTAGAAAACTCAACATATGGCCATCATGGCTAGAAAACTCAATGTATAGCCATCATGATTAGGAAAATCAACACATGACCATCATGGCTAGGAAACTCAGTGCATGTCCATCATTTCAAGCAAACTCAGTGCATCTCAAAATAAAGACACAATTCAACACAAAACATATATTAATAGCATTCATAGTACCAAAATGGTCAAAAGTGACCTAACACACACAACTTCACTTGTATTACACTTCTCGCATATATACTCAACATATAAGCCATCTAACCTCGTTCACACATTGAGATCACTATATCAAACATGATACATATCTCAATACATATCCCAAAAACAGAATGCATATCAACTAAAATCTTAACTTAATAAAACATAACGTATCATCACAATCCTATTTCCACCATAAAAGGCAAGTAATGACTCCAAACCTTGATAAGCATAAAAAGAAAACATCTTAAGCTTGAAGACCTGCCAAGATGATCTCACAGATCATTTTTTAAAATCATAGGACTAAAATAAGTAAGACTATCTTTATCAAAATAATTTCAACATAAGGGTCTCCTTGGTAAGGTTTCATAAGACTGAAATATAAATCTTTTAATTCAAGTGAACTAATTCTAATTAATGGTGTCATTATGTAATTAAGATCATTCGGTGGTACAAAAGCAACCCTAGTCACTAGTGGAAATGGCTCTAAGAGGTGGTAGCCTATAATCATATAGGTTAAATAGTCTATACTATAGATGGTGGTCCAAAATACACATGCCTACAACAAAATAAAAAAAATAAACCGTGCTTAAAAATGCATGAAAAGAATAGATGGAACTGTTAATTTAAAATCACCCTCTAACATTCACTATAGGTGATTGTTTTAATTTATATCACTTATCTATTCCTTTATAGTATTGGCATTAGATGGCATTTATATGTTAAAATAGTTGTCTATTACCTTAGAAAAATATTTTTTTAAACATCTTGCTAAGGTATAGATAATAGTTTTAATCTAAAATGTCATTCATAGTTTTTTTATTAAATAAAAATAGAATATGTTACTAACACCATAAAAAACCCACACACAAATATTCGATACAGATACAAAAGAATTAATGTTGCACATCCCATGAATATATACAACTTAAAGTCTATAAAAAATCAAATATATACATGATCATACATAAATTTTTTTTAAACATTAATGAAAAATAATCAAGTATATGTGATCATATATAACACGAATAGTCAAACATCAATGGTATGTGTATCCAATTGATCAAGATATAACTACATCAATGAAAGGTACATAGGAGTATGTCCTACACATTCTATATGCCAAGGGGTAGATTTTTTTTTATTAGAGCCCATTATTTTATACTTGATTGAGGAATTGAGTCAAACTAACAATATTAGACCTAATAAGGTGCTTACATGCATGATTATAGATCAAGGAGGGGCTTAATGATTTTTGAATTTTAAATTTTAAATGAAGACACACGATTATCATGTGAAGATAATATGAGTAATATCAGACAATCAATCATAATATAAGATATTAGAGTGAGTTAGTTGATTAGATATTATTGGAATCTTTATCTTGTTAGTTAGTTTATCTTTTACTATGTGTGCCAATTTTGTGTGATTTTTATCTTTTCATGGAAAATAAGATTTGAGTAGGTGTAGAACTAATTATAAAATGGTGACTCATGTACACTGATAATCATAGTATGAAATATAACCAAGTCAAGTTTGATTATTCAATTAGTTCTCGTTATAAGTTAATTCATGATTTTGATTTTTGTGTGATTTATATTCAAGTTCTCTCTACTCAATATCTATATGATTTGAGAGAGCTAGTTTGTGTTTAAATTAAAAAATTCAAATCCCAATTTCAATCATCAAAATCACCCATCATCATACTCAAATCTAACATCAACATTCATCTTCTTCAACCTCTTAAAACCCTAACCCTAACCCTCCTCCATAACCATGATTCTTATTACCCTAACTATTGTCATTAGCCCATGATTTCCCTACCATAATCATCCTTATACTTTTTCATTAGCAAACCTCTAAACTCCACCAAAATCATCCATCAACATCCATGCGTTTAACCCCAAATTTAAACCCTGGACTAAAACCCTAAACCTAAGCCTCTTATTTATCAATGATTTAACCCCATTAATAACCCAGTTAATTTGGTGCTAACATGCCATTATTAAGCAATTAATAATGCCATTAATATCCTAAAATCGATGTCCTTATCAAGTTAATTTAAAGATATAATATAGCTACTCATGTCTAACCTCGTGAATATGACTATCTAAAAATATCACCTTATGATTTTGGTATACCTAAGCAAAATAAAAAGAATTGCAATTTTCATGGTTATAAGTAGGGGTATTAAAAAATTGGTTCGAACCATAATTTTGGACCAGATCAATCAGTGATTCTTGGTTCCTATCCAAGATCGGACTAATATTCCAGTTTTAGATTCTAGTTTCAATTTCAAAAGAAAAAAAATAAAAATAAAAATTGGTCCTTAATCAATTTTGGTCCTATCCGATCTGGTCCTAACCGATCTGACCAAAAATAATTTATTACTTTTGGTACGATCCCCGGTCCTAATTTAAAAAAAAATGATCCTTAACAGGATTTTGGTCCAATCCTAATTTTTAAAAAATCCTATTTTGAACCCATGCACACCTAGTTATCAGTGTTTGATTGAAGTAATAATATTAATAAGTGTGTGTTTATATATTCAAATCTCCCATCCATCATCTTATAATGAAATATATCATGTATTTCATGAAAAAATAGACACAACTGTTATTATATCCAAATTTTGGACACTAAATTAAGTTAGATACACATTAATATGTTATAACTATACTAAATAGTAAACATTAAAACATATAAGATATTAAATGCAATTATTTACATACCTTTATATAATCCTATCGGTGTAATTTTTTTCCATACCTAAATATTTCTTAAGTGAACTAATTGATGTATGAAGACATATTAGTTATATAATATAAAAAGTAAATCGCGAAATAAATTTATTAAATCTATAAATCAATTAATTACCTATGAATAACCTTTTGTAGAATATTACAACATTTTCCTTTTAAGGTGATAAACCAACATGCCATTCTTCTTGATAGATGTAAAATGAATAAAAACCAATGTGAACTGAAAGAAAATGGGGCAAAAATAAATTAATACAGAGCTACTCTCATCACTTGGAGCATATACCCCACTTGTTATTTGCCATTCCCGGAGCATATCACTTGAGTGCATAAGAATCCATATGAATGTTCATACATTTCACTTATGTCTTTTAAAAACCTATAAGCAAATAATTATGTAATTATGTGTTAGTAATTATTTAAAAATTATAATAATATTTTAAAATATAGATATATAGTAAAATTGAATGAAATAAACCTCATGTACAGTGTTATATGTTGGATTTATAGCTAGCCTCTAGCCAACAAATAAACTAAGTCCTCAGCTCCTATATATACATTATCTTCTTGCATATTGAAAACTAATAGTGGTGGTAACTCAAATTCTATTCTCAAATCTTGATGGTATAAGACTTCATTAAAATAAATCATCATCCTAATGGGAAACACTAGATAGTTGATAGGAGGTATGTTTTTCTTTGCACACAATGAATCTCTTTCCCCATATAATTCCTTTTCTCATTGCTCTTAATCCTAAGGAATTAGTTTCCTCCATCAAATTTTACCATCTTAGTAAAAAAGAAGAAGTGGTTAATATACAACACTTAAGAAATTAATTAAGTTAACTTTAGCTATTAATAATATTACCACATTAATAAAGATAAATAAATGACATGGACATCCAAGTTTCTCCTTTCGAAGCATAAGAGATCACGATCTTTATCTTTCAAAGGGGGAAACTTTAAGAAAGTATACTCATCGTAGATGTTGTTGAGAGTCACTATATCTATGTCGGGCTCCAACAATCTCCTCTCAAATACATGAGAAGCTCTTTAAGCGATAATATTACCTTCCTTTGAAGTCTTGAGATCTCATACATACTCACCCTATAATCAAGATATTTATTAATTTCATATATCTCAACTATAGATAAACTTTAAATAAGAAAAAAAATTGTATTACCTTATGTACTTTGGGGATAGGTCTAATACTAGGGTTTTTAGGAGTAGGAGTGTGCACAATAATGTCAACCATTGATCTAGATGTCCTTTAATTCATGAACTTTAGCATTTTCTCCTCAATCATTTGTCGGTTGAAAATTAAGTCTACCCAACTTGGTCTTAAAGTATCAACTTTAGTTCTTAGATGATTGATCTCTTCTTTAAGAGTACAGAAATTAGGATATCATCAAAAATTATTTGATTATGTGGCACCATGTGACAACCCTTTGACTTAACCATTGTGCTCCTCAACCTCCAAAGCTTGAGCAAACACATTATTTCGGGTAAACGATGATGCTCTTATTACCCAAACCTCCTCTTGTTAGTAAAATTATTTTAGTTAGGGTTAAGAAATTATATGAAAATAATATTGAGAAGAATATAATGATAATTTCTTAATATTTTATGAAATATTTTTTTGGTTGGTTAATTGGTAACCTTGTTTTCTTGCCTACCCTAACCATCATCCAGACGTTCACTCTTGTAAGAGGGACATATGGGGCACCTTTGCTTTTTGGTTGGTATTTTTCCTCCTTTTCTTTTAGTATCAAGTTAAAAATCAATTTATTTATTATTATTTGAAATAAAAAATAATCAATGTATAATGGATTAATTTATTGTCTTATCAACTCCTTTCTTAAGGTATTATTGTTGGCGTGTGAATTCTTATGAGGGTGAACATTTTTCTTGGTGCTTTCTTTTGCCTTTTGGATCTTTTTATCTGACCAAAAATATAATAGTTTTAGAGAAAATCAATGTATATATGATTATAAGTCTTATTTAATGCATAATGTATAATGTGAGTTGTTTCATACATTAGCATATTTTGACTTTTTCAACTTAAGAAACTTAGTCTATTGCTTAGAGTATAATTACACCTTGATGATATCCTAGTAATTATGATAGGCTAGTTCCATCTTCAACAACCATGTAAAGAAATGCTAAATTAGAGTTACAATCGTTACAAGATTTAACAAGTTTATGAAGAATAACCTTCTTACAATGTTCAAGCTTATTAAAGCCACTCTACATCATGAGAGAAATAAATATTATTAATATATAATTTAAATTAAGTTATAATATTGGTATATAGATGCTTATTCTACTTATATATCAATCCATACCTTCTTCTTCATCTCATTGGGTATATTTATCTACTCAAGAATCATAATGGAGATCATTACACGAGCTCTAGCATTCACATAAATTATACAATATATCTCATTTTCTCCTCTTAACGCCTCTTCATTAGTAAATTCATCAACTATATATTCAAGTCTCGTGTACCTTAACTTAGATACATTCTTCATATGTACCCTCTCTTTTGCTTTAGCATCTTTTTGCACTTTATCATCTTGAGATAGCATACAAGCTGCATGGAACTTACCATCAAAGGAAAAAATGGATTTTAATAAGTCATTGGTCAATTTTTCTTTTTTATATTTTCACACAAGTAAGCAAGTAAAAATTCCAAAACCTAACTTCTTTTGCCATATTATCAAATTCCAACATACACCAAGCTAGTATTACTTAAATCATTCTAAAATTGCACAAAGTTATTCTCGATAAATTTCTCATATAATAAGGAAAACAAAAACACTTTAAAATTCTATAACTACATGATAATAATAATAAAAAAATACTCGAATCATTAGCAACACTATAATAAAGCATATAACCAACTAACTAATAACAACTAATATTATGCCCTCCCTACTGAGAAAACAAAAGCAACAAACCAAATAATATAACATGTAAAACATATATACCATACTAGAAGACAAATGAAAGCTATAAAACTCCACTCCAAAACCATTGGACAATAAACAACACTTGAAACCACTTTTAAAGGGTATATACCATATTAATGAGTGAAATTATGGAAACATCTTTCAAGGAAGAAAAAATAGGGAAATTGAGTTTATGTGCAACATTAAATAAGAATAAAGAAGAAAAATGAATACCTGAAGTATGCAGAACAAAGATGAAAAGGAAAGGACGAGGAAAAGATAACAATGGTGACCAGAAAAGAAGAATTGAGGTGGCAGAAATGGTTGAGGTTCTTTGCACCGCTAGAAGTTCATGCTTATTTACTCAAGTAAATGTATGAAAGTAAAAATAGTTCTAAATTAAAGTGAAGGAAGAAGGGTTGAAGAGGATTAAGGATTAAATGATGGTTTTAGACTAAAATTATCATTTATATGATGATTGTTTTAATAAAAAATCCTACTTAACTATAGATGTCAATTTTGGAATAAAATAGTTGTTTATATTATTTTATGAACTCCCACTTTTAGGAGAAATTATATAAAATTGTTATTATATTAAAACCTCCATCTGTATCTCTCCACCTTACCACCAAAATTTCCATTTTTTTTAATAAAAAATCTCACTTAATTATAAATGATAGTTTTAAATTAAAACAACATCTATAGTCTTCCATAAAGTGCCCCATTTGTGATACAATATAGACAAATATTATTATATTTAAATTATCATCTATATCTCTCTGCATGACCACCCTTTTGCTAAACCACTCCATTTTTTACTAGATAGGTTATATATGGTTATTCTTGTTACAACACACACACACACACACACACACACACACACACACACACACACACACACACACATATATATATATATAAGTTGTCATATATTTCTAATTATTTTTAGTAGTGATTTTAAACTAATGTAGACAATCAATTGAAACAAAACTAAATATACAAAAAAAACCAATTAAGAAAATTGTCTTTGAAAGTTATAGTTATAACCTAAAAATTTAATTCGATTTATTTTGCATAAATTTCTCAAATTGAAGCTATCAAATATAATTAAATAATTTTTAAGGTATTTTATGAAATAAATTACTAAAGATAGCGTAAATTGGATGAAACCAGGCTTTATGGGCATATCAGAGTTAAAAACTGAAACCCTGGAAATCGATCAAAACAACAACCAATCCATATTAGTTACACATACAAGATACATATGTCAATCCTAAAAATTGATTTAACTTAATTGAAGCATGATTACATTCAACAATTGAAGAGTCATGATTAGGGATTTAGAATATACGAAATGAAATCAAGCTTCCACGACCATGGAAGAACTCATCCAAGGTATGGGAGACCGGGAGAGACACCATTTTCGTTAATGGTTAGACAAAGCTAGTGGTGGTTGAAGATCACTTGTAGCTAGTCACACTGTTGTTGTTGCTCTATTACTTATCACCGGTAGGGATGACTATAGTGGTTTACTAAATCTTAGTTTATACATCTCACTATTATAATTGCTTATTGTAGTTTTTGTCATGTTGGTATTTATTGTCCTATGATGCACCAATTGTTGGTCAAAATGGAGGAAAGAGAGGATGGGACATAGTGGAGAAGCTGGTAGTGAGATCTCATATATGGTTGTCATTGAAGGTCATCACTATAGGGTTATGAGTTGTGAAGTGGTGGCAATTGGCATAGGTGAAGAAAAGAGGAGATTGAGTTGTGGTGGTGGAGCTAGGTGTTTGGTAGCTAGGTTGTTGCTCCCCTACTTCTATTCTTTGGGTTATGAGAAAGACATGGGACAAGAAAGAGAATAAGAAAAGAAAGGAGAGGCAACCAATTATGGCGGAATTCTCTCACTCTCTCTCTCTCTATGGTTATATATATATATATATATATATATATATAACCATGTAAAACTATTCCTATGTCAAAATCTAAAATAGGACTTTGAAAGATAAATTTTCAACTAAAATTTATTTATCATGAATATTTTTGTAAGGGTTTGAAAGTCTAAAAGTGCTCTAAACAATTTTCAAAGAGAATAAAAAAGGATTCCATAGAGTGGGGTATTGCATGGACTCTCCTTCTTTTATCAATGTAAATGCCTCAAACTCTCATGATTCAAATGAAGAAAAAATGTTTTTAGCCTCAAATAATGACTAAAATTCTCTATGTTCTTTATGATAGAATATAAACCCTTATCATAATTTGAGTAATTGAGTGTCTTACATTATTCAATTTATCACTAAAGAATTTTATTAACCTATTCTCTAGTGAAAATAAACCTATAATGCTTATGCCACTTACATCACACGTTACATCAAATAAATTTTCAAAGCTAGGTAAGGGAAAAGAAAATTAGGGTATTAAAGAGCTTTATCTTCAACTCTTCAAAATATCATGTAGAAGCTTCAGCCCCCTTGAACTCCTTCTTCTTCATAAGTTGTGTGATAAGGACTTTGATAGTAAAATCCTTGATGAATATTTCATAAGAGGATGCCAACCCTTGAAATCTTGGTACTTTATGCCCATTGGTTAGGTGTGGCCAAGTTTCAATAGCTTCAAATTTTGATGGATCTACTTTTACTTCATCTCTACTCACAATATGGCTAAGAAATAATAAAATTTATATCATAAAATTACACTTCTCCAACTTTCCATATAACTTTACTTCCCTTAATTTTTTTCAAATAACCACCTCAAGTGCATAAGATGATCATATTTGGTTCTACTATAAATGAGAATACCATCCAATTATGCCACCATAAACTCATCATATAATGGTCTTAACACCTCATTCATCAATCTCATGAAAGAACTAAGTGTATTACATAACCCAAATGGTATCACAAACCACTCATAAATACCATAATTATTCTTGAAAGCCATATTCCACTCAAACCCTTCTCTATTTCTCATGTGATGGTAGCTACCCTCAAATCAATC
Source organism: Tamarix austromongolica (assembly GCA_039764185.1). NCBI lineage: Eukaryota > Viridiplantae > Streptophyta > Magnoliopsida > Caryophyllales > Tamaricaceae > Tamarix > Tamarix austromongolica. The sequence goes on from CM077819.1 coordinate 13,451,798, forward strand.
TTTGAGAAGTCACTTGATCTATAAAGCTCATCTAACAATTCATCCAATATTAGCTTATGAAATCTATATTTGATTGTGGTGTTGTTTACAACCCTTGAATCAATGCATATCCTCCATGTGACAGCCTTCTTAGGCACTTAAAAAACCTAGAATACAACATGGACTCGTGCTATAACTCACATAACCCTCGTCCAAAAACTCTTGAATTTACCTTTGAAGATCCTTGGACTCTTTAGGATTACACTAATAAGCTAGTTTTTTTCCCGGAAGAGAAAATCCTAGAATGAAGTCAATAGTAGGCTAAGTCTCCCTCAAGGTTGGAAATCCAAGTGTTAGCTCTTCAAGACTCACATCACCAAACACTTCTAATAACTTATCAAGGCTCAAATTACAGCTAGTAATATCCCTTTATTATGCTTCTTCTTTCACTATGTTTCTTCCTTGATCGCTTCCATCATGGCTTTCTCTTTGAGAAACCAACTCTCGAATTAGGCTTGTTTTGAGTTGTAAGTTATAAAATTATCTTCAACTTAAACTTATTATCCCCCTTACACAACATTTATTCATTGAGAAATCCATCATGAGAAGTTTGTCTATCATATTACCTTGGCCTCTAAAGTAATATATGACATGCATCAATTGGTAATATGTCACATAAAACATCCTCAATGTAAATACCAATTTTAGAAGTAATAAAGATTTTCTTAGAGACTCTTACACCTTTGTCCTCATTGAGCCACCATAAAGAATAAGCCTTGGATACTTTATGGTATCCAGGCTAGGTTTTTCACCATCTATTCATTTGAAACATTGGTACAATAGACATTATCAACAATGACTTTTCACTCTTTTCTCCCAACTTGTACTTGTTTTTGAAAATTTTATCTCTTTGAGTTGAAGAAGCTGATAGGTATACCTTTAAAACTCTTTTAAAATGTAACATTTTTGGCTTTATTCTCCTATGAACTATTTACACCATCACTATCCTCATCCACTACCCCAAAGTCATCATCACTAATAAAATCTCTCTCAAAGTCAAGGCCTTTTGATTAGGATAATATTTAGCAAAGTATCCATAACTTGTACACTTGAAGTATTATTTGTTAACCTTCTTAGCCATATTATCTTTTCTCTTTTCCATTTGGCTTTCACCCCATAATAATCCAAATTTGAACCACCAATAATATGGGGCTTGGAATTTATTAAAGATGATAGCTCAGAACTTACCTTTACCTGATTCAATTGCTTCTCCAATTTTAAAAGCAAATTTCACCAAATCTTGTAAGGTATCATAAATGCATAATTCCAACTTCTCTATTATATTCAAATTGAAAACATCAAGGAACTTTTTGTATATTTGGTCCTTCTTATTTTGGACATCACAAATCAAATATAGTCTCTCAAATTCTCTAGTATACTCTTTTACATTCATAAACCCTTTCTTGAGTACAGTTATTGTAATGAAGTTTTACCATTCAAACTCTATTAGAACAAACTTTCTCTTAAATATTTTCTTAAACTTCTAATATTCTCTTTACCCTCTCTTCCATGTTCCCTATAAAAGTTTTCAAACCAATTTTAGACTTAAAAATTGCTTCATCAAGTTAAACTCAAAAATTTCTTTCAAGGTTTTTTGTCACTCTAAATTAACTTTGGAGTCTATATTATCCTCAAATTAAAGAAGATAAAACTTAATATCCTCCCCCCATCATCATAAGCTTTCCTTTGTGCTAAACCAAGCCTCCATTTTTTTTCCTTTTCCTCAATTCAATTGTGTATATAGGGTGGAATGTGGTTTGCTCTTATATGTGTCATCCTCCTCATGTATTTTCCTCATTAACTACATGTCTATAAATAGATGGAGATTTCCTCTTAAATTCCAAACAATTGCTCTTGTGGTGCCACATTTTTCTTACTAATTTGATGGGCAATTTGTTTAATTTGTGCCACCAAAGTTGCATAATTGACATCTTTATCGATATTTGTGGACACTTTGTATGAGGAAAGTATCGCCACCTCAAAATTTTCTCTCCTTCAAATTTTGATGAAATTATTCAATTTTAGATGGTTTTGTTTGAAACTTGATGAGTTATAGGTATACTTATTGAATTTGTACATAAAATGGTAAACTTGATTTATTTACCCCTTTTTATGTGTGATATGGATGAATAAACCAAGGATTTGATATCAATTTTGATGTATATTGGAAGCATACAAAACCAAGGTAGAATATTTGATATCAGTCTACAACAATATGCATTACAAATAGAAGAAAGAAAGGATGAATTTTAGTGGCTAGGGTTAATATCTTAAGGTTGGGGTTTTAATTTAGGATTTGGGTTTGGGTTTTAGTGGTCATTTATCTAGGTATTATGGGGATATTGATGCAATGATCAATGGATATAATTAATGAATAAAACATGGTTAATTAAGATGATGATGATCGTTGATGATGAAGATGGTTAGGGTTAGGGTTTGATGGTTAAATAATGGTATTCTATATAGTTGAATGTAGAAGGTTGTGGATGATTGTGTATGGTATGGGCTGTAAATATTTGGGAATATGATCATGTTGTGGAATAAAATAAAAAATTTCTAATAAAATCACATAAAAATTAAGTATATAAAACCTAATCATGAATCACACAAAAATCATAAATAAGAAAGAACTCACAGAGAACCAATGAAGATTCAACTTAGTTTGACTGCACTATGAATATCAACATTGACTACACCATGTTTATATAACTTGATTGGTACCTCCTCAAGTTTAATATTCCATATAAAAGATAAATCACACAAGATCTATGCTACTTCACGTCACACATAGAATAACAAGGAAAATTAGAACACACCTAAACAAGATAAAACTTCTACTAATTATCTAATAACTAATGACTACTAATTATCAATATGACCGGTCTTATTATGACATGGATGTACACTCAACTTTTTAGGCATGTATAAATATTAAACCTTGCATAATGATCCTTAAGTCCCACTCTAATACATGCATAAATAAGTAGTCACCTATTTTGGTTCAATAGTGCTAATTTAGCTTAATTCTTCAATCAAGTGTCAAACTTTGAGCTCTATAACCAAGTAATACAACCTTTCATGCGCAATATTGTTGGGAATTTCCTTGAATCAACCTCCTTCATTCAAGTATCCATTAACCCAAAACATTTGATAAGTGTTGAACTTGGTTTATCTCATGTTTCTACCCAACTTTGTTGTGTGTTTCTTGTTTTTGTTTTACATCCCCCTCTATTTTTTTTCTTCCTTTTTGTTTACCTTTAATTTCCCATACCTTGTTAGCCCCTAGTCTTTTTGGTGGAGTGGTGGTTTTGTTTGTGTTTTCCACCAAATTTCCCCTTTGGTTCCTTGCTTCCACAACCAACCCTCTTCATATTTTCTTCCTCATTTTTCTTATATTGATATTGATTCCTTTAAATTAAATCTTAAAGACTTGTTATATGTGTAGGGAGACTTGTTATATGTGTAGGGAGTAAGTTTTAGTGAAGTTAGAGAGGATATGGCTCATCCTTATTAAGTTTTTCACCTTCATTTTCATGGTTTATTTATCTTGCAACCATTTTCTTTTCTTTCTTTTCCTGCATTTTACACTTTTAAATCCAAATCAAACTTCTATAATGGTCAATTTGTTCTTTATATTTAGCTAGAGTGTTAAAACACTTGTAATTATTATTTTCCTAGCTAGATAAAAATCCCCACTAGTGATTACTCACTTTCATGTGCTACCTAGCGAAGATTCCTATTATATTTATTCAAACTCATCATCTCAAACACAAGTGAAAAGGGATGTGTTGTATATAATTCCTAAGAAAGGTTAATGAGATTGTAGTCTCATAAATGCCGAGAGGATAGCTAGGCAAAGTTTAAATTATCTCCTAAGGGCTATTGAGATTGTAGGCTTATAAACCAAGAGATGAGTGATCATCATCAAACACATACTATAAATAAAGAGAGATTCAAATCCAAAAGGCAAAATATTTTGGTAGTGAATGTAGAAAAACTTTGTAGAGTTTCTTGAACCACTATAAATTGCTTGTTTATTTTTTTTCATCCTTCTACTTATTTCTCATAAAATTTTAATTTGGCATTATTATTACAAAATAATCTATTCACCCCTCTAGAGTATCCATACGGTCTTTCAATTGTATTAATTAGGTCCTTTACTAATAATTTTATGTATAATATGTTATCGTTTAGAGTCGTATAACATTTTATTATGATTTTTTAGAAGTTTTGATGTGTTTAAGAATATCTTAGGGCATTTTGGCCCTTTTTCACTAATTCTAAACTTTTGAGTATAAATTGATTAAGTTGTTAAAAAATAATGCCATGTTTGCTTTGTGTGGTTTTTCTAATCTTAAAAAAAATTTAAGGTATTATTATTACTATTTTAAATTTTTTATTCAAATAATTTATATATTTTTCAATTAGTATTACTATTATAGTTATCATTAATATTGATTTAATAATTATTATGACTATTTTTATTATTGTTAAAATTTTGTTGATCTGATATGAAAATAAGGTGAAGAAAAAAGGCCTAAGTTAAGTGTTATGAGTATGAACTCAAGTTTAATTTTATGAGTGGTTGTTAGGGTTTCTAAGCATTTTACTATAAAAATAAGCGTTAAGGATATTTTAGATATTTCACAAAGTTTAGGATTTAAACGAACCTAATATTAATATGTAATGGGTTAACCTAGATAATAATTTAGCTTAGTTTGATTCTATCATATTATTAGCATGGCATATTCCTCTTTATAAAATTGAAATGAGGTCAGTAACACTAAGGGTATAGTCATCATTTTGTGTTAGAATGACTTACCTAAGTTTGGTTGTGACTTGGAGGTGATCTAGGTTATAATTATAAGTTTATCCTTAATCTTGGTGCATTGATGAGGTTAATTTGGGAATGTAAGTTTATGTTGATATTATGGTTTTTGTGAGGATAGTTTGGCCTTTTTGATGTAATATATGATGAAAATGATAGATAGGCTTGTGTAATTGACCTTATGCATTTTTGTTGACTCTTATTCAACCTTTTACCTTTTGATGGCTTTTAGTTAACCTTTAACTTTCCATTAACTTCTTAATAATTGAAATTTATAAATGATCATTTGTGATCTAATTTAATTTGGGTCTTCTATAACATGGTAATTTTGGGGATTTTATGCCACTTGGAAGTTGCAATGACTTTGCCTTGTGGATCATGTATGGTTTGGATAATAATGAAATCAAGTAAATAAATGGTTTGGATACATTGAATGCCTTAGCAGTAAGGTGACATGGTCCTTTTCCCCTAAGATGACTACGTATTTGGCTTGAATCCCATTCCACACCTGAGCACCGAGTTCCCACTTCCTACTAGTGTACCACCTTATATTTAAAGAAAGAGAAAATCATTAAATTTGTTTTATGGTTCAGAGTTGAAATTTTTTTTGACTTAATTAAATATGGGTCAATCCTAAAAGGTCCATGGGCACACATGGAATTTTACTAACCCGATCATTCTTTAATTTATTAGTAACCTGTCTATTAATAAAAATATAATAATCCTCATTTGACAATACCTATTCTCCTTATAATGACCCATATTTAAAAATTACTTTTAAAATAATATATTTTTAAAAAAAACTTGTCATTTTTAGGTAATATTAATAATTATAAAGTAGCATTAAATGAAAGAGAAAGTGGTAAAATTTTTATTCATGGATCTTGTTACACATTCCACCACTAAAACCCTTGCACTAGCTATGCACAAAATCACCAAACCCTCTCCATTGGCTTTGGAAAAAACTGCCAAACGTTTCCTCCTTAGCTACGGCTATTTCCACTACCACTCCCCCCTCATTACTTTGGCAGCAACTGCTAAAGTTCCAACCCTATCAACGACATATATTGCCAAGCTCGCCACCTACAACACCATCAAGTGGTGTTGCTCTTCTTCTCCTTGTGGCATGGCTTATGCCACCATGTTATTACTTCGTGTGGTTTCCCTTGTCAGTTATTTTCTAACCCCTTTTTTGTGTTGATTTTAGTTAATTTTTGTGGTTGTTGTTGTAGTAAAATGCTAATATATGTGTTGGTTGTGTTGATGTAAGGAGTTTGAAGAAGTTGAGTGGAGACTAGTTGGGTGGATCTTGCTTTATTTCTTTTGCTTGGATAAGAGGTAATCGTACTCTTCTACTAAGATGATGAATCGTATGGTGACACATAAGGGTCATTATGTTGCTTAGGGCATGATTTATGCATGATGTTGCATCACTTCCACCATCACAAGCCCATTTATTTATTAAGTTTTAATAATATTCACGCACTTGATCCACAAAGTAATCAAGCCCAACCATTTGGAGCGCAAATGTCCAAAAACATGTTATTAAGGCCTAATTAATAAATGAGGTATTAAAGCCTAAAATAGATTATCGAGGCATTAAATCTTAAGTTTCATGCCATAAAATACCCATTGTTAATTTCATTGATTTAAGACGAGAGTCAATGCTTAATGTCTAAGTCAATAGTTAACAAAAATCATTGGTTGACCAAGGGTCATCAATTGACCACAATTCAAATAAAGGTTATAGATTACACTAGGGTTCACATATAAGGAAAAAATTAATTAAATGATTCAAATACACGTAAGATGTCTAGCATGCCCCTAAAATCAACAAACTTATTTAGAATCAAGAGAGGCATATTTCATGATAAAAGGCTTATAGTTAATCAATTATTTTTCTAGCATGAATGTTCAATATAGATACCAAGTCTAGAAATACTAAAATTACACAATGTATTTAAAATATCCTTCATTAGACTAGTTAACCATTTAAATTAAGGTATCTAAGTCTACTCATCAATTACCACATAATTATTACATTTATCCATTTGAACTTTTTTCCTTAACTTAACATTCACTTTAATCTCACAATTTTTAGAATTAAAGTATAATAACCAAAAATGCCCTTATTCACATAAAATTACCTTAAAACCTTTTTAAATTCATACCTTATTCTAAATAACTACAAACCCAAACACACACACACACACACACACACACACACACACACACACACACACACACACATATACACACCAAATTTTAGGTAAAATACCTAATAAGCACAATGGTACTCTCAATTTTTTTTAAAAACAATATGAAATCCCCAAAATACCCTCGAATAAAAATATCCCAAAATCCTACAAATTTATTTCAACTATAAATGATACAAAATTTATACACTAGCTTCCATGACCTATTATACATACAAGGGCATACTTATATAAAATTAAAAAAAAAAAACTCAAATGAAATAACAAGGGTCAATAGACATGTATACAATAACATATTCATTTTTCAACTCATGTACATGAAATTCAAGGAAACACTTTGGCATGCTAATGTATACATATAATCATGCTTAGAAAAATTTAAACCAACATAAGCATGCCATACCTAAGGTGGAAAAGAACCAAAATAAGGCATTGCAACCATTATTCGTCCAAATCCGTAATTACAACATGCTTACATGCATATCATTATACATAAAATAATCATGCCTAATTCTCATACTTAGCCTTAAATACATTTCCATGATTATAAAAAATAAATACAATCATACAGATATTATGATATTAAACACCTTTCATATTATACTACTTCTGAAGGTTAGTTTAGTTGCCAAAATTCTAAATTCCTAAGCAAAGATAAACCAAGCTAATCACCACTCAATGAGCCTCTTGATCACCTTCACAATGATATATGATAAAAGAATTAGATAGTCAAATATTAATAAATGTTTAAAAGGAAATAAAGGAAATGAAATGGAGGAATCAAGGAGGGTAGAAATAGACAAAAAAAAATAAGAGGATAAAGGAGCTAAATTTTTAATCTAAAAAGGAGCTTAAATCAAGCTAAAACAAGGGGGAAATTCACCTAAAATGACATTAAACCACTAAGGAACAAGGGTAAGAGAAGGGTGGCTATTATGGGGTGGTTCATGTAGTGAAAAAAGAGGGGGAAAGAGGGACAAAGGCATGATTTGTTGTAGCAGTTAGGTGTAAGTCTAAAGAAACAAAAAAAAAAGGAAATGGAGGGCAACACATGTAACTTGTAGAATTAAAGGGGATGATTGAGGGAGGAAAAGAGGGAGGTTGTTGTGTGTTAAAATTTTCAAATAGAATGAGGGGAAAACAACTATATTGTCATGATCACAATAATAACATCACATACAATAAGGTGGAAGGGAAATGATGGCTTAAATGTATGGAGATTTTGTATGTAGGATTGAAAGGGATGAGGTGTGGATAGTGCAAAATATTTTCATAGGTTTAAAAGGATATAAAAGGTGGAGAGATAAGGGAAATGGAGCTCGTAAGTAGTATTTTTCCACATAGAGGGAAAGAGACTTAAGTTAAACACTTGCCAATATTTTGGGTGCATAGATAAATGGCAACAAGTCATGCATGGGGGTCTTTGATCAGTGAAAAAATAACCACTCTCTTAACTATATTTGTCAAATATAAAAGGGGGAGTAGGGGTTTGCATGGTCAATCCCATGAAAGTACAAAGAGGGAAGGAGTTGTAAAAGGGTCGTCAAGTTTTTTAGTGTGATAGGATTATAAAAGTATTTTTGGCCGATTGATAGCATCCAAAATTTGAGATCTAATTGTTCAACATATGACGGTCGCATGCCATCTAAGAGACAAGTAAGATAGGTATTTTATAATTTTGAGGATAATTAAATTGGTAGAAAGGATATAAAATAAGGATTTATTAGAAAAAATAGGAAATAAATTCCAAATATTATATATATTTTTTGAAAAGGTGTAGAATAATTTTAGGAACCCAAATATATATATCGGATATTAGAATATGTTTGAAGCTCAAACTAACTTAAATGGGTAAAAATAGCAAAAACCATCCAATCGCCTAAAATTGATTTTTTCATGATATAACTATTTGAAAAGAATGGACATTTCACAAGTGATCAGAATAGATGAACGAACTCTAAAAAAATTAGATCAATTTACAAATTCTGAATGGTGTAAAATGAGCAATAATGATTAAATCAAAAGAATTATATAAAATGCATTTTTTGCAACCAAAACAAATGATCGATGAAAATTTTGAACTTAATATGAATGTAGTGCAACTCAATCATATAGTTTTTTTTAGTGAATATGAACCTAATCACGATGTCATTAGGGTTTAGAAGGATGGGGTATTACAATCATGGTAAAACATATAACTATATTTTATATAATAATTTTTTAATATAAAAGTATAGTAATATTGGTCTCTTGTTGTAGATAAAATTCTTAGAAATGTAATGGCATAATTTTTTTTATCTTTTTAATGGCCTTGATTAAAGATAAATAAAAAGTAAGACAAAAGTGTTAACCAGTTATACAATGTACATGGTATAATCAGTAGTATGGTATACCAATTGAAAATAATAAAGGTAACCCAAAATCAACCAAAAGTAGTTTGTTCAAATGGTATTACCACCAGAGGTGCATGTTGGTGGGTGGGGTTTGATATCTGCTAAAGATGTGAATGACCCTTTTCAAAACCAAAAAACTAAACTAAAATCAACTAGTTGAACCAAATGATCCCAAACCATATTTAACTTTTATTTTGATTATTAATAAACCAAATTTGATATGAAACTCAAAAACTTGAACAGATCCAACATTATTCAAACATAATAACAGTTGGTATCCAAATTATCCCAAATAAAATGATATGAAAATGAGGAAAAATGATTTGAATAAAAAAAAGTGAACTAAAAACCACACCAACCAAACATAAACTTGATCTAGAGTTGAATTGCAATCTATCTTGATACATTATGACTAGCAATTCAAAAATACAACATTTTAGTTCAAAATTAGTTACTACCCAAAGATCAATAGACTATTATTTTATATCTAGCGATTTTTTTTGCTTTCTTAATTATGATCTGGCCTCTCAATACTATAATCATCAAAATATAAAAAGTAAAATTATTTGTCTAATTAATATAAGCGATGTTTATTATTGATATATAATAGTGAGATCTATTAACATGTAATATATGACAATAGCTACCATCGATTAGCATTAGGTTAACCATGAAATAAATAAGATTTTAGTATCTTATCTTGATGATAATATAAATTATGTATACTTTCATATTTTACCTTTAATATAATTTTCTCTCTCATAGGGAGCTTGTAAAGCGAGTACAATTTACCATATAGATAGAATATCTTTTAGACTACATTTGAGTTTAAATTAATAATACTTCAAATGACTCCAACATCCAGCATTGATTTGGCTAAAAATGAAGGGTAAATTTAACTATAGTTATAAGCTATCTAATCCAATTATATTGATTGAGCTAAACTAAACTAAAAAAAATAGAAAGATATTACAAATGGTAAAACTTTAAGTAGTTTGTTATGATAAGTTAAAAAACTAATGTTGATATGCATTCTAAACTAACTTTATCTGACTTACTCAATCCAACCCAATTAAAGTTTATAGACTCAAATTAAAACCAAATCGAGAACATGATGGGCTAGAGATTGAATTAGTTCAATATCTGCTGAACCCAACATTATAATTGAACCATGATTTAAACCGGATTGAATTAATAATCTAAAATAAACTCAAATCAAATTGAACCTGAGTTGATATCATAGTTTATCTGATTTTAAGCCAACCTCAAAATATCTAAAATAAAATTGACCCAAATAATCCATTAGTAAGGGCCAACTTAACTTCTAAATCATATTATACATATATAAGTTCAATGGGTATTACGTTCGGCCATGCTTAGGACATGTACTAAATCATAAGGGGTTTTAGGTGAGGGGAACAATTGGAGTCCTATTTTATTTAAAATGTATAAATAAAAATATGATTTTGGTATTACTCAAATTGAATTCATGACTTCAATATTATTAGTTTAATGTTATACAAACTAAACTACCATTGTTTTATTGGGTAATTTTTTTTATTGGTATATAGTATATACATATTTATTAAAATTTGGGAGCTCAATTATAAAATCCTAATTTATGTGGTAGATAGTGAATGTATAAAAGAATTGATATGACTATCTATATCAACAAAATAATCTCTTAAAAAAAATAAAAGTGTTTGAAAAATGTGTGAGAGTCGACGAAAACACACTTGACAAGAAATACGTTGATCTGCTATACAAGTGGTCAATCACAAAATCGCTTCAAAGTAACTACATGGGTAGAGAGGCTAAGGGTATTACACCTTTTGATTTTTAAGGCCTAGGATCCTCGCCTAGTTTTGGCATCGATCGTACCCATTGGTTCAGGATACCACGAGTGCAGCAATTATCCTTTTCAACGGAAGCCGTTTCTAAACCTAGCTAGAAATCAAGGTGCCTCTGGTCCCTTTTGTTTGTTGTTTGGGACCGAGTCCGAGGCTTATATGATATATATTGGGGTCGCAATCAAACCACCAAATAATGGAGTGAGACAATAACGTGGGTAAAGTTTGGTGGGGACCATAACGAGAGGGAGAGGGGAAGAGCTGAGTGGAGTGGGACCCAACAACCGCCCATGAGCACGCTGGCTTTACTCTTCACACCTCCAGAAGTCCTCTCATTCACCATTTTCCTCTCCATCCTGGTTCTCTTGTCCTAATCCCTTCCCTCCATTGACCTAACCCTAACCCAACATGTAACAGCCATCGCTCCTAGACAAGGGGGAAAAAGAAGAAGAAAAAAAGGAAAAACTTGTACTAAATCAAGATAATTTTAGGACACCCCATTAAGTCTCCGTCTCAACCCAAACTTCAACCTGCTTTTTGTCTCTCCCTCTCCTTTTCTGGCCTCCTCCTTCGACACAATTCTCTCTCTCTCTCTCTCTCTCTCTCTCATATAGTTCCCTTGGAGCTCCAAATCCTCACCAAGAACTGCAAGCTATCTACCATTAAAAGAATTAGAAAGATCACATGAAGTACTTCTTTCCTTCTGTTAGCATATCCTTTCGAGGTAGCTAGTTAATTATAATCTGGGTGATGTCTGCAAATATGTACTTCGTTTAAATTCCTTTGTTGGGCTAACTAGTTATACTCTCTCCATATATATATATATACATATATATATATATATAGCTGCTAGCCAAGTCAATTATAGCTGCTACAGAGAGATTAAGAAGAAATCAGAAGTTCCATAAGTTTCTAGCTATTTCATAAGCAGTGCTTCGAATCATTTAGCTCAAGCTTCCTTAACTTTTGAAACTAATTAATACATAAATTCAAGAAAGAAGCTTGCTTGCCGTCTAGCTCGTTAGTTAGAGGAGAGATTATATATTAATTATAGATCCATATATATATATATATATATATATACAGAAAGGAGATTCAAGGAAAGAAATTATCTCTGAAGGAAGCTAGCTAGCTATATAGCTGGAGTTAATTGTAATGGATCCAGCGGCAATCACAGCACAAGGAAGATCCCTTCCACCTCCATTCCATACAAATCTTCACTTACATCCTCATCATCAATTCCAACCCCAACAATTCCTTCACAACCTCCAACCCCTTTCCCACCACCACCTCCAACACCAACACCTTCAGCAGCAGCAGCACCAACAACAACAAGAAGATCCCGATCATCAAGGCGATCAACAGAGCGAAAGCAGCAGCGATCATCACCGCCACAACCACCACCACAAACCGAATCTGAAGAGAGAACGAGATGATTCCACCACCACCACATCACCTCACGACCAACAACAACACGAGCAAGTTAGCCCCGGAGAAGCAGCACAACAAGGATCAGGAGGCGAAATGACGATAAGAAGGCCGAGAGGCAGACCAGCGGGTTCGAAGAACAAACCGAAGCCACCAATCATAATAACAAGAGACAGTGCTAATGCCCTAAGATCTCATGTAATGGAGATATCAAACGGTTGTGATATAATGGAAAGTATCACAAATTTTGCAAGAAGGAAACAAAGAGGTGTTTGTATATTAAGTGGTAGTGGTACTGTCACTAATGTTACTTTAAGACAGCCATCTGCCGCTGCTGCTTCTGGTGGTTCTCCACCACATAGTAGCGCCTCTAATATTTCCGGTGTCGTTAGTTTACATGGAAGGTTTGAGATTCTATCACTTTCTGGTTCCTTTTTGCCACCACCTGCTCCGCCTGCTGCTTCCGGTTTAGCTATTTATTTAGCTGGTGGTCAAGGTCAGGTTGTTGGTGGTAGTGTTGTTGGCCCTTTACTTGCTTCTGGTTCTGTTGTTATTATGGCTGCTTCGTTCGGTAATGCCGCTTATGAAAGATTGCCCATTGACGATGATAATATTCACGAAGAGGCTGCTGCTGCTGCTGCAGGCGCTTGTGGTAATGGTGGTATGACCACTCCTAATGCTGGTGGTACTGGTGGATTCGGGTCGCCGCCCAGCATGGTTGGACAAGGCCGGCAACAGCAACATGAGATGTTGGGTCATGATCTTAATGCTGCAAATCTTATGATACAACAACAACAACAAGCAGCTGGGTTGCCTCCTCCAAATTTGTTGAGTCAGATGCCACCCGAAGCTTATTGGGCTACTGGTGCAGCTGTACCTAGGCCTCCGTATTAATATATTCATTCAGAGATGATGTCATAGTGCCCGACAGGCCGGCCACCATATATATCGTACGTCATACCCATCAACACCACACCAAGTTTGCTGTTTGTTCTTTCCTTCCCTTTCTTTTCTTTTTTTTTTTTGTTTTATTTCTATATAAATTTGAGAAAGATGTTTAATTAATTCAGGATTTTACTACTAGCACTTATAAATTTGCATGTGTAATCTACTAGCTACCTATCTTGCTAGCTACTTTGACTTGAGATTTTCCTGCTATAATTAGAACTCGTTTTATCCATCTTCCGTTCTTCTTCTTAATTAGTAGTAATTCATTTCATCATAGCCAGCATGCAACCAGGTATTTTATTTTATTTTTATTTATAAGGGTTTTTGAGGTTAAGTATATATATATATATATATCATACAGGTAACCGGCGCTATAAAAGTATTGTACTGTCAACTGTCGAGAGAGAGGGGAGGGATTTTTCTTCTTCTATTATTTGGTTAAATGTTACATTAATTGCACTGGTTATATATCTGTAATAACAAAATCTTGTTATTCTGGTACGTAAATGTTCAATATTAATTAAGGGGTATAAAGACCTGCGGTTTGAATTTCGACTCATACGGTATATTCTCTACTAGCAATGGCTGCTGCGTACCGTCCAACATATTCCCTTATCAATTGAGATACATGTATAGATTAAATTTAAAAATGCTTATAATTTCTTTCAAGATAGATTTCCGTTGATTTATAAGCAATCGAAGATACTTAGTAATTGAATCTTGAAAGAGATAGAGATACATAATAGTATGATATGGTAGTGTGGAAGGAGATAGCCTGATTGTTTGTTTAAACAGCTAGCTGGAGGCGGAAAGCCGGCCGGCAAGCCTATATAGTGTATAGATGTATGTAGTCGCTCTGCATGTTTTTGGCCAGTTAATCATCATGCATCCATTCAAAAATGGTTATACTGATGGATTTCTTTTTCAAAGCTAGCTATACATCCTTAATTTTGCGACAAGAATAATGATACATAATCCCGACTTCTCTCTTCCTAGGTCTCTCTTTATACATATATAATAATGATCGACTGGATCAGTTTCAGTTAAATTCATTTTTATATTACCTATTAAATTTATCGCTATATAAAGTTTCATGGTTTCAATGTCAGCTAGAACATAAATGTGGTGGGGTGGGGGTGTTCAAAAGTTGTCGATCGAACAGAATAAAAGGAAGGTTATGTAGCCTTTTTCTGCACTTGCTTCACCGCACAACTCACAGCAACCTTTCCTGAAGCTGTTTCGCTCATTGCATTTGCACCCATCATTATCATCATCGTGGTCTTCTTCTTCCCTTTCCAAAGCAATGTCTTCAACATTGCTCACGCACACGTTCCCCAAGCAACCTTTTAAGAGATCCGTCATCATTAAACTACTCCAAACTAAAAATGTTTAACCGTAGAGTTATCCAAAAATAAATTTTAGAAAAAGTTAACCTCGTCGATATAATTATATAGTAGTATTATCAATCATTTTAAGTCTTTAATATCAACCATTAATTTTGGATATTACATAGTATCCGCTATGTATTTGTGTGTGTCTATATGTATATATATTAACTTTGGATGCTTTTAAGGTAAGGTCATGGACATCTAAAAGATTTATGTTTCCTAGTTATAGGATAGGCACTATATGATTGTTATGATATATAACATGTGTGCATAAAGTTATATCTTACTAGTTGAGGCCACAGTTTTAGATTTAGACGTTGCAAGCTCAAAGATCTTTCTCTATTGGTAAAGTATGATTGTGGCAACCTACATGGTGACTTGCTCTCATGAACTGCCTATAAAAACAAAGTACATGCATTTGCATTTGTGTATGTATATGTATATATTAAGGATGTGATATATCGTAGGATCTGCTTGAGACTGAAAGCTGAAGTTTGCTGGATAGGATCAATCACTGTTGAGAAAGAAGGATTGATCAAGTTGCAGCAATGGAGTATAATATATAAAGAGAGAAGAGATACAATGGAGATTGAGAAAAGTAAATAATGCATTTCATACTCTGCTGGCTCACCCCTCCTCTTACAAATACTAGTAGAAAAATAACAGAAAGCAACAAAGTTAGCTAAGAATAACAATAAAAGAAATGAAGAAAGCGACAACAGAAATAATAGAATGCTGACATGGATAACAACTTCTCAACTGAATTTAACCCATTGGATACACCCTGTATCAAAACTTCCCCCTCAAAGGCATTTGTCCTAAAAGGTTGAATGAAGGGTAATGCTTGAGAAAGTCATAAAAGCATTCCCATGTTGATCTGTGATTAGAAAATTTTGCCACTTAACCAAAAATTGAGTATTACACCATTGCCCCTCTGAACCATCTTCCAATCCAAGATAGCTTATGGGTATCGATCCATCGTAGGGTCTCCTGCAATGACTGGGAAAATAGAGAGGCCTATGGGATTGTGGCATGCCTTGAGTAGAGAAACATAAAAGAGATCATGAACTTGAGAGCCTGAAGGCAACTAAAGTCTATAAGCCATAGCTCCAATCTTGTCCACCATTTCATATGGGTCATAGTTGTAACACCCCCAAATTTAATACTTAATTTTTATTTTTATTTTTTTGCGAAAACATTAGTTACAAAAATAGTGGATGTTACTACCACACCCAACATAAGTCTGGCATCCTCTACCATTCTTACACTAAGTATTAAGGTTAAGTGTTACTTCACTTAAATTAACAACAACTATAAAAACAAAAACATAGATTTTAGTACACAGCAACAATATCCAGATAGTCTAAAAAATTAGCAAAGGAGTTATAATCTAATAGGAAAAGAAACATAGAAGGGGACTGAGAATCCAAGGAAAATCTAGATCAAAAGATGTCAGACAAATCACGGACAATCCTAACTCTCAACCCTTACCAAAAGCTGTTAAGCCAAGCCCACACAGTACTCCTATAAGGTAAAAAAATGCCCATTCATTAGGCAGATAACCATGAAATGGAATTCGTTAGTACTACCGTACTGAGTAACCCATCATACAAAACTAATTTGATAAGCTCGCATATAACATATAAAATGTATCACATCAAAACATGGTATAAGATATTGAAATACACATATGATGAACAAAATACAATTATCACCAAAATGATAGATCGTTCATACTCATTCATTTAGAACATAATAAAGCTTACCAATCAATCAGACAAGAGATGTTTCTTGAAGTAATGATTAGAACCAAAATCAACACAATAGGCATGATCTTCATCATATATCTCATATATCAATATCAAACCAATAACGTCAATAATACTACAAATAGGACTCAAAGGTACAACACCAAATAAAATCCATACTATCACAGGTAAAGCTCAAAGGGACATTACCAATAAAACTCCATAATATCACAGGTAGGGCTTAAGGCACCAAATCGAACTATAGGTAGGCCCGAGGATGCTATCAACCAATCCCATAATCATCTCGATCCAAAAAGAATCATTTTTATTTTTATTTACTCTAGGGAGATACAATTGTAACCTGAAGACATAAAAGTATACCGATCATACCAATACACAAGGCATCACAGTATCTCCCCAACTATCCATCTTAGAGGTATAAAAGCTCTCTAGTTGTAATTACACATAAGGTGACACAACATCCTCCCAACCTAGGACACTTAAGTCTTAAGTATCAATACACTCTATAAGGCGTATAAGTCAGCTATAGAGTAGATTAGGGCCTTATGGGGGCACAATGACATACTGACAAACCAATCAAACCGAGGGATCTTATCTCATCTCTATGCTAGTTACGCCTAGAGAGCAACCATTTCTAAAATCAAGGTCTTTTTCTTTAAATATTAATATCGTAATAAGGTGATCACAAAATATCACATATTGCATAATGAATCAAATTCTATACTTAACCATCTAATCTTTATTTACAATTATTCAAGTCAACCCTAAGGTCAATAGTTCAAGTTAGAATCAAAGTCCACACTAAGGTCAATACACTAATGCTATCTTATGTCTAATTATTCATATTAGGTATATTAGGTCAAAAGTGACCAAAATACCCCTAACACCATTATAACCATATTATCATCCATTTTAAATATAAATTTTGTTTTATTTACTAATTTATCATGAAAAAGACTAAAACACAATAATTAAATTACATAACTTGTGAATAAATTACCAGACTTGTCAAATGACCATTTTGCCCTTATACATGATTTTGTAAGTAAAACCCTAGCATGCATTTCTAAAACATCAAATCACATATTCCCATGCTCAATAATAAATAACACATATTAGGCACTCTTATTGGAATAAATATCATGATACATTCAAAATAACCAAACTACCCCTAGGGCATATAATAATAATAATCATGCTAAAAACATCAAATCACCTACATTCATACTTAACAATAATTAAGACAGGTTAGGCATTATTTTGTTTAAGAATCAATATTTTCATTACTTTGAAATTATGAAGCATTACAACCAAGGGTCCAAAATTCATCAATCAAATGAATACTTCTACTATAATTAGAACATATCAGGAATTCTTATCGGAATAAATATTATAATACACTTAAATGACCAAATTACTCCTAAGGCACACAACGGTAATAATTATGTTAAAAATGTGCCTCAGTATGATCAACTTATCATATTAGATATATATAACATATATAATTTATTCCTCACTTTTAAATCTATTTAACATGCTTTCATACACATCAAAATTTAAACAAGTTAACATGCTCCATTTTACTAAATTTTGTACTAGTATTATTAGGCAAATAATTTTAATGTGATTAACATGCTTAATAAAACTTACATTTAAAAAATACTAATATGTTGTCATGCAATATATAACATTTTAGTAGAGTATAGGGATTACCTAATTTCTAGCAAAAACACCAAATATAGTTAACCTACTAAAATCTATTAGGCTTCGCTAATCAAATTTTTATACTTAAAAATAATACCACATTAACCATATTAATATATAAAAAATAAAATAATAATTTTTATCATAATATTTATTAAATAGAAAATTACCAAAATACCCCAAATATTGCAAAAGAGGTAAATTTTAGATTTTGAAATTTCACATTGCATGAGCAATGTAAGTTGGCTAATGTAGGTAGATTTGGGGGGATTTAGTTGGCTGGTGGAGGTGATGGGGAGGTGCTAAGTGGGTGGCACTAGCGGCATTCCAGTGGCTGGAGAAGATAGAAGAGGTGGATGGTGTAATACTCCAAATTGAGGGAGTGTTATAAGAGTTGATCTGGTTACTTATATTAACATGGTATACCATCTTTTTGGTGATTCGATCCTAAAAACTCTACAATTAAGCGTGTTAGCTGTGGAGTAATTTTTAGGAAGGGTGACCCTCTTAGAAAGTTTCAGAATTTTTAAAAAAATTCTCAGGAAGCGCGCGAGTGATGACAAAGCACACTGAAAGGACTCATGTTGATTTGTGAAGCCAGGCGATCAATCCGAAAGCACTCCAAGATATCCCTATATGGTCATATCGACTCGGGGTGTTGGGCTGGTGGTGGCGAGGCAACGAGGCTGTTGGCGGTGGCTGGGGTTTTGGAGGTGGTGATGGTGGGCTTGATAAGAGGAGGAGGAAGATGTTGGTGGGTGGTGGTTAGAGCTAAGATGAATAAAGGACTATAGAGGGTATGGTGATGTGGTTGTTGGCTAGACGCAAGGAAGGGCGACGGTGGTGGTTGGTGAGGTAGGAAGGGCATGAGTAGGGCTGTGTGAGGCACAGTTAGGCTCGACGGGATAGGTTGGGCTTAGGCACACAGGGTAGGAGGGAGTTGGTATGGTAGGGTTTGTGGTGCAAGGTTGTCGAGGTAGGGAGGTTGTAGGGATTACAAGAGGCGGTTGGTGCAAGAGCCAGGAATTGAAGGGAAAGGGGTCACGTGAGGGAGAAAGGTAAGGGCTGATGTAATACCACAAAATTTTTATAACCTTAATTTAGAACATTTAGTTTTTATCCAAAAAATTTAACCTTTAAATATCAATTTAATTAGTTTTGTTAACCTGTGACCCGCAAATCTAGACAAATTCTTTAATAAATTATTAAAATTATGTTATCTTACCCTTTTTATTTAAACCAACCATAAACCAATAATTTTACCCAATTTATTTTTCTTAATCGGATACCTTAAAATTGGGTAAATTAATACTATCCTAAAATCTAAAGTTAACCTAATTTTAATTCTAACCCTAACCCTAAATCTATTTTCTTTTTTCCTTTTTATTCTTTTCCCCTTTTCCCTATTTCTTCCTTTTTCTCTTTTCTCTTTTCTCTTTTTTTTCTTCTTCTCCTCCTCTTCCTCGGCCTGCACCTAACCCAACCCATTTCTTTTTTTCTCTCCCCGTCCGAACCCCCAACCTTCAACCCTCTCTTTATCCTAAGAACTCAAGCTGCATGAGCAGCATGAGGTTCTACCTATTTTAATAATAATAATTAATTTACCCATATTTCACTGAAGGGTATTTTGGTAATTTTTCTATTTAATAAATATTTTTAATAAAAATTATTATTGTATTGATTAAATATTAAGATGGTAATTGTGATATTTTTTTAGGTACAAAGTTTGATTACCAGGGCTGAATCATTTTTATAAGGTTACTAATAAAATTATTTTTTTAATATAAAGTATGTAATTCTTATACTCTACTAATATGTGAGATATTGCATGATAGCATATTAGGATTTTTGTTGCATAAAATTTATTAAATATGTTCGTTACGTTATAATTTTCTATCTAAAAGTATTAACATGAAATTTGGTGAAACAGATCATTTTAACTTGTAAATTATCATGTATACAAAAGTATATTCAAATGGTTTTTATGTCAAGAGTAAATTATATATGTTATATATGTCCATTTTGATAAATTGAATATGGACAGGCGTATTTTTAGCATGATTATTATTATTGTGTGCTCTAGGGGCAATTTGTTCTTTTAAGTATGCCATAATATTTACTTAAATAAGTATGCCATGAAATTTACTTCGATAAGTATGCCTTAATGATTGATAAGTATGGAAGTATGTGTTTTGAAGTTTTAGAAATGCATATTAAAGTTTTACATGCCAAACTATGTGTAAAAAAAAACATGTTGTGGTTAAGTACCTATATATATAATTTTGGCTATATATTTTTTATGATGATAGATTGCATTGGAGGTTAAAAGTCATTCATATTGGGAATCATGAGATTCGGGTGGAAAATATGTATTTTAGTTGCCTCAAGGGCATTTTGGTTAATATAGGTTAAAATGGAATATCGGTTATTTTCAAGTGATAAGTGATTCAAAATAGATTAAGTATATTAAGTGGAATGTTTGGAGTGAATATGAAATGTCTAAGTCCAATTAATGAGAAAAGTAGTTTTAAGTGTAAGTAGCAACCTCGAGTGTGAAATTATCATCACATGTGGAAATTATTTGAGTTTGACCTTGATTTATAGATATGTTAATTATATTGGTAATTTAGGAAATTTAAATCAAATTTGGGAGTCATATGAATCTTATGGGAAGTGTTACGATTGAATTGTGGAATTAGGATTTTGTGGTGAAATGTAAATAGTAACGTGAAGGGTAGGCTGTCGTATGTGTAAAATGTGGGAGTTGGATCTCGGTATTTGTATATGATGTCAATAATAATATTTTGGGAATACATATCAAATTTGGGAGTTATATGGATCTTCTAGGAAGAGTTATGATTAAATTGTGGAATTAGGGTTTTGTGATGAACTAATTGGAAATAGTAACCCTAAGGGTAGGCTACTATTTCATGTGTAAAATGTGGGATTTGGATCTCAATTTTTTTATACGATATCAATAATAAAAATAATTTAAGGACGGATATAGAATTTGGTGATAAAATGAGAATGAAGAGGGAAGTTATGTTAGACTTACGAAGTTAGGGTTTCATAAGGGATTATGGTTCGTCCTTAAGATGATATGTTGGGAGTGTGTCTTGCATGTTTATTTATGTGTTTGTATGATGACCTTGAATTAAATAAGAATGAATAAGATATTAAACATTTATAGTGAAAGATTATATGATTCAGAATCGGTTGTAGATGTCCATTCCACAAAACGAGAATAGTAGCTAGGAGCTTTTTACCTTAGGGTTGTATATGTACGATACCGTTCCACTGGTTGAGAATAATGGCTAAGAGTGCTTTATCTTGGAGTTCTATATTATTGAAACTGTTCTACCGGTTAAGAATAGTGAGGTCCCTGAACTCAACTTAAATAAATTGTTTGAATGATCATAACCATTGATAAGATACTAATCATTTAAAGTGAAATACCACATATATTAGGACATGTTGTACCTGTCAGTTCCACCTGACGAGAATAGTGGCTAGATCATATTGCCTTGGAGTTGTATATTGTTGAAACCATTCCACCGTTTGAGAATAGTGGCAAGGAGCTTTATGCCCTAGGGTTGTATATTGTTAAAACTATTCCACCAATTGAGAATAATGGTCAAGAGCTTTATGCCCTAGGGTTTTATGTTATTGAAACCGTTCCATTGGTTGAGAATATTGGGCATGAGTGTTCTTCCCTAGGGTTGTATTTATGTTATCACTCCACCAATTAAGAATAGTGGAATCCTTAAAATCAACATGAATAAATAATTAGAATGATTATTATTTAAATCAAAATAATTATCGGATTATTTGGTAGTAACCTTCATGGCTACTTGTGTTTTGGTAGTAGCCTTCGTGCTTACCTGTGATGCTATGAGTTGTTATTGGTGTGTGTTGGTGAGCCTACCCATGATTAAGATTTTTTGGTATTGATAATGAGCTTTGTGATCATGGTTAGGGTTTGAGGATGATGTTGTTTCTAATTATACTACAAAGAGCATCTCTTGGATGTTCCATGGATAAATTTTAGTTAGTTCCAGAAGAATGAGCATGAGTAGTATATGGCATTGATGGTATGTGGTTATATAAATAATTATCGTGCTTCAATTAATGTATGTATAATTAAATGTTTTATATCATGTATTGTTGTAATGTGTTTTATGTGTTCCATGCGGGTTTTTCATATTTGTTTTGTGTAATGGGTAACTCAATATTGTTGTATTGAAGGGTTCCTTTCATGGGTCCCTACTTATTCAATGAGTAGTGGCCTTCATAAGTTAGCTTTCAATATCAGTGGAAGGCTATTATTTATGTTGAGAGTTTAGGACAATCCGGTGTTTTTTCCGGTATCTTTTGATTCGGAAGATTTTATACGCTTAATGTCCTTATGTATTTTCTTTCACTAACATTTTGTAACCATTAACAGTTGATTATATTTGAAATGATGTTAAATTACTTTAGCTCTCTCACTAATATGATTTATAATTATGTTATTGATTTAAGTAAAATAACGCTTTAGCCTTATCACTTGGTAATAGAATGGTAGAGGAAACCCAAATTTATACCAAGTGTGGCGGTAATACCCCATAATTTACTTTTTTAGCTTCTAAAATTAACTTTTTAAATGATATTTTTTTTATTCGTAAATTTGGGAATGTTAAAGCTAATTTATCTAGAAAAGGATAGAAGAGCACTCAAGTAAAAGGGAAAGGGCTTAGGCATGTTTGGGGGGTGTTGCAGGGTTGGAAAAGGAAAGGAAGTAGGCGGTAGGGTATAGTAGCAAGGCTTGTTTGGACGAATGAAGAAAGGGAAAGGAAGAAGATAGTCGATGGGGAACAAGGAGAAGTGGGTTTGGTTGGGCAGGCTAGGAAAGAGAGAAGAAAAAAAATAAGTGGGTAGGGGCGCAGTCCAGGGGAGAAAAGAGGAAAAAAGAAGAAAAAAAAAAAAGAAAGAAAAAAATAGAAAGGGTAAAAGAAAGAAAACAGAAAAAAGGAATATAAATTTATGGTTAGAATTATAATTAGATTTAGGTTTAGGATTAGAGTAAAATTAATTTATCCAGGTTTAGGATACCCAATTAGAAAAAATAAACCAGATTAAAATTTATAGATTTAGGGTGGATTTAAATAACTGAAAAAGATAAAACAATTAGGACAAATTAATTTAAAATGTTATGTGGGTTTCCAGTTCAAATATGATCATGATTAATATTAGATAATATCTTGGGTTATTAAAACAGCACTAAGGACTTAGTTTGTAACTGGGGCAGTTGACTACTATACCTTGCCTATAACATTGTAGTTTCAAGAACAATGGATCACCAATCTGAAATTCCCCTTCACTTTGGTACTTTTTAGCTAGTTCGATCATTATATTATGACCATATTGTAGATGAAACTTAAGGGTCTTCAACACAACTTATCTTTGTTGTAACGTTTGGTCGACGGTAGCATTGGATGATTCACTAAGAAGGTAGGGCAAGTGTGGTGGTGTAGGTTGACCATATAAGATTTCATAAAGAGTTGAATGAATAGAGGAATGATAGGTGATGATGTGCCACCACTCAACTAGGGGTAACCATTTGCTCCAAGGGGCTGAAAAGTCTTGACACTTACCGTAGAGATATGTTTCCAATCAACGATTGACAACCTCAATTTATCCTCGGTGATAAGCCAATGAATGCAATAAATCAATACCTTGTAATTTGAACAATTGATTCCATATGTCACTTAGGAATATTGGGTCCCTATCAAAAACTATAGAGTCTGGAAGGCCACAGAGTTTAAAAATATGGTCAAGGTCTACTAGGGCTACTGTTGAAGTTGTATAAGGATGCTTAAGGGACAGAAAATGAGCTAATTTGCTAAATTGTTCAACAACCACAAAGATGTCCTCCTTATGGAATGAAGGAGGAAATCCCCAATAAAATCCATAGAGACCGATGACCATATCTTCTCTATTATTGAGAGGGGTTTTAAGAGTTTTGGAGATGTCGAGTTATCATACTTGCAAGTATGGCAAACACTACAAATTCTCACATATCTTTTAAAATTTTTAGTCAGCCCCTTTCAAAAGAATATAACCTTGGCACATTGGATAGTAACATCCCTCCCTGAGTAGCCTCCTACTAGAGAGTCACGCAACCACTGAAGGATAAGAGTCTTGAGAGGTGGAGAATTGCTAACTACCAACCTCCCTTTTTATCTAAATTGATCATGTTCCCAAGTGTAATGAGTGAGGGACATTGGATTATGCTATAGAGTCTGAATAATAGTTTACAACCCAACATCAATGGCCTATATGTCCTATAGTTGCTTCCATAAGTCCAGAGCTACTCCATCCAACACCAAAGCTAACAAATTTAAGTTGTTTACTCTAGAAAGTGCATCAGCAGCTTTATTTTCTTAACCATTATTATATTGAATCTCAAAATCAAACCTTAAAAACTTAGCAAGAATATATTGCTGAGCGGGTGTAGTTATTTTTTTGCTCTAAAAGACATTTGATGCTCTTTTGATATGTTTTAATAATGAAATTTCTATTCATCGAGTATGGCTCCCACTGTTTTATTGCATACATTACTGCTAACAGTTCCCTCTCATAAAAAAAACTTGGATCGATGTAGAGGGATGAGAGATTTTGCTGATATAGGTAATAGAGTGGTCATCTTGCATAAGTACTACACCAATGCCACCAATTGAGGAGTCTGTCTAAACAACAATTGTCTTTGTGAAATCGGGGAGGGTAAGCATGGGTATTGAACATAAAGCTTGTCTTAACTTCTCAAAAGTCAGTTGTGCTCTTGACCCCCATGAGAACTCATTCTTCTTCAGTAAATCAGCTACTAGCCTTGCAATGGTGCCAAAATCCTTCACAAACCTCCTATAATAGCCTGCTAACCCCAGAAACCCTCTCAACTATTTTAGGGTATATGTTTTGGCCACTATTGCACAACTGACATCTTAGTAGGATTGATTGCCACCCCTTTGGAAAAAATAATGTGCCCTAGATACTCCATTTATGATGCAACAAAAGAACACTTACTTCTCTTAAGGTAGAGAGCATTAGTCTATAACTATTGGAAGACTAACCTTAAGTGTTGTAGATGTGACTCCAAGTTAGGATTGTACACTATAATGTCATAAAAAAAGGCCAATACAAACTTTCTTACGTAAGGCTTAAAGAAATGGTTCATAAGTATTTATAAGGAAGTAGAGGAATTTGTGATGCCAAAGGGCATTACTAAGAACTTGTAGTGGCCTTCATCAATTTTAAAGGTTCTTTTGTAAACATCCTCCTTACACATCCTCAATTGATGGTAACCCAATCATAAGTCCAATTTGGAAAAAAGAGTGGCACTCTCTAATTCATATAGTAAATCATCAAGCAAAGGTATAGGAAACTTAGCCTTAATAGTTCTACTTTTTAACTCTCTATAATCAATACATAAGTGCCAGGTCACATCCTTCTTACCCATCAAGAGAATGGGGGAAGCATAAGGGCTCATACAGTGTTGTATGGCACCTTTCTCCACCATTTCCTTTATTAGCTTCTCTATAATATCCTTTTGTGAAGTTGGATACCTGTAAGGTCTTTCTTTGATAGGCATAGCATTAGGGACCGGGGGAATTCTATGATCAAACATGCCTCTAATGGGTAGTAGAGTCACAAGCTCTTCAAATAAAGAAGAATAGTCTCCAAGCATGTCATTAAGAGTGGCATGGGTTTCACTGGGACATACTATAAAGAATAAGGAAGAAGATATCTCTGTATCCAACTCATGTTGTCTTCATACTTGAATGAAGGATAGCCATCTTCCTTGCTACAACGATTTTATCAACCCCTTGCCTTCAATTGTCTTCCATTTAGAGGTGGTTGACCCCTTTAGAACATCCTTTTTTTCCATTGAACTTAAACTCCATGCATAGTTGTTAGAAATTCCAAAGAATAGGACCAAGTGTTGTCAACCATTGGACTCCCAATACCACATCACAAAAACCCCAAAGGAAGCGCCATAGAGTCAGATGTGAACATGGTGCTATGCATATGCCATGAAAACTACTTACAAATAGCTGACACTTGCAACTTATTTCCATCAACCATGAAAACAGTCACGGGCTTAGTGGTTTCCAACTTACACCCTAGCAGCTTTACCACTTATGCATCCACAAAGATGTGGGTGCTTCCACTATCTATGGGAATTTGTAAAGCTCTTTTCCCATGATGCCCTATTACTCTCGTAGTCAGGAAGTGGTGAGATCTATTAATGGCACTAAGAGATATGTGAGGTTCTATGATATTGTTAGCTTCTTTAACTGCCTTAGTTTCTTCCCCGTCTTTAGGGTTAACTTCCATTTCGACAATATACAACTAAGACCTCTTAGATTTGAACTAGTGGCCTATGGTGAATGGTTCATCATAAAAGAAACACAACCTCTTATCCCTTCTCTCATACAATTCATCTTAAGAGTATCTTTTGTAGGGTCGATCAAGAAAGGTAGGGTTACTATTTTTGGAAGGCAAAGGAAATGGTCTTTTGGGTGGTTCCAGGAGTGATAACAGTTTTTTGGAGGAGTTGTATAGGGGTTGGATGGTTTGAGTGGGTGTTGGAAGGGTTTGGATTGAAGGGATCTCCTCCGTTTATGTTGTTGAGTTGACTCTACTTGCTTAGCTAATCGGGTGGTGATTTGAATGGTCTTAAGATTAAACATCCTAACTTGCATTTGGATTTTCATAACTAAACCAGCGAAGAAACAACTAACCTTATACTCATCAGTCAAATCGACTCTAGTAACTATGCCCTCATATCAATCTACACAGTCATCGATATCATTAGTTTTCCTTGGTGACATTAACTCGGACATTGGATCATCATACACAGGGCCACATTGCTTTGTCACTGCCATAGCATATTCCCCCCATGTGACTAACTCCTTGTTAATTTTGTTTCTCATTAGGGCATGCATGGTTTTATTGAAGGGCCTTGCCTTCCATGTGAATAGCCGTTAAGTTCACATTAGCTTTCTCTATAGTGTTATCCAGTGAAAAGAAGTGGTCACACCGATAAAGCCACTCCTTGACATTTTCCCTATTAAACTTAGGGAAATCAACCTTGTTTAATCTGGTCATAAATGAAGAGTTATTGTTGTGATTACCTCCACGGTTGACTTTGTTTCTAGCTCTTGGTTGTTTCCCGATTTCCACCATTCTTATAGGTTGTTGCTCGCGTAAGGTGAGAATCATGCCGCGCAAGCTTGCTATAGAATCATCAAGCCTTGTATTAGATTCTTCTATGCACTTGTTTATTGTTTCCTCCAATTCCTTGATTTGGATTTGTTGTCGAGTGATATCCGCCATTGTTGCCAACTAAGCTTTGATACCAATGATACCGCGTAGGATCTGCTTGAGACCAAAAGCTGAAGTTTGCTAGATAGGATCAATCTCTGTTGAGAAAGAAGGATTGATCAAGTTGCGGTAATCGGGTATAACAGATAAGGGAGAGAAGAGAGACGATGGAGATTGGGAAAAGTAAATAATTCATTTCATACTCTCTTGGCTTGCCCCTCCTCTCCCAAATACTAGTCAAAACATAAGAGAAAGCAACATAGTAAGACTAACGATAAAAGAAATGAAGAAAACGTCGGACTAAAATAAATAACATAATGCTGACATAGATAACAACTTGTCATCTGAATTTAACCCAATGGATACACCCTGTAACAGGATGGTAGCATCAGACTCGATTGTTAAGTTCTTTAAATTAATGAAGCAGCTAAGATATATAGCTAACTTCTGTGGTCAAGGTATGGTTACAACCTTGTAGGTCATATGTTTGAATTCCGAGTCATCTTCGTAAGCAGATACATCAATTTGTGTCGATTAATTACATACCTTTGTTATATTATTTATTTATAGAAAACTTTTAAAAACGAGTATATACAGATGACTACGTTTACTATCTAGACATATAATATGAGAGATTGAATAACGCAACCTGATACCTCCGTAAATGACAACAACAATAAATAAATAAATAAATAAATAAATAAAAATCCCTCGTAATAAACGGAATTCAGGAAGGGACAGGAGGAGCCTAAGCCAGGAGTTAGGAAGGAGTTGAAATTATTGAATTGTGGAACGGAGCGAGTGAATTTGGCGTGAAATTGCAGAGATAGTAGGAGATCGATGGAAGAAGGTTGGTTGCCGGAACTCACACGTGCATTCCTCTGAACATATTTCTTTTCCGAGGCTCTCCCAGAGAACGCTTCCTTATAAAGGCTATTTACAGCATACAACAAGATATGGACCAGAGCACGTACCAGCTCGTGGCCGGCCGGTCTACTCTCTCTCTCTCTCTCTCTCTGACTCGCTCTTACTACTGTCTTACGTAACAGTTGGCGGTGGGCCTGGTGGCCGAGCAGTTTAGGGAGCCTGTCTCCTGCTTTGATCCTTGCACTGTACCATTAATCAGGGAAACAAACACAGTTACAAGAGTTTGGACCCCCTTTATTAAACACACACACATGAGTACATGACACATCCCTTTTCTTTTTTCCTTTTTTTTTCAGATAAAGACACGCACACCTTGTTGGTTTGTCCTCTCATTCTTATATATAGTTGCCCTCTTTGACTCTTTCTTATCCTTTTTCCCGAAGGAGAAAAAAAAATCTAAAAATTGGAGGAGTGATTAGTTGTTGGAGGTTAAGTCTGCACGCATAAAATGATCTATCAGCAGATGGAGAGTATAAACACAACGGTGATACTTGTTTGGAAAATAATTTTAGTTTTCCGTCATAGTGTTATTTTTAAAAATAAAAATAAAAACATTATACCAAGATATATATGTGAGTAATTTAATTTCATTCTACGCATGACCAAACAATCAACAACTAATAACAACAACTTTCAAAAACATCACCCAATACATATGAATCACTTCAACATTTTGATTTCGAAGGAGTTGGCTACAAATGTCGGGCTTAATTAAGATGATTAGGAGATTACAGTGCTGCTGAACAATAACAACAACCTACAACTAATTCTGTCATAAACAAGATTAGAGTAGGTTCCGCCTCAAATATATCATCCGATACATCCATGTATCCCCAATGTGTATACATTGGATATTTTTCTTATCTACGTACATGTAAAATGCCCGATGCAAAATGTAGAAATAAAATTACATATATATCGGCCGATATATTCCGATATTTAATTACTTTTGGTGATGATATTCAATGATTTTTTTTCTGATAGTTATTGTGTGGGGAGGAGGGAATCATACCATGATAACTACAATATATAAAAATATCGTCCGCAGCACTCCCGATATTAAGTGTACATCGATTGCAATCTTTAATGCAAGGCCTCACCTCTATAATATTAGAGAATTATACCCGTGGCGGTATATTAATCTTTGGAGGAGCAAAGTAAAAGAAAATAATTACCAAATGTTTTATTGATTAAAGGATAGCAAACCTAGAGATATACTTAAACGACATAAAGATAATAAGTTCCACCACGTAATTGATCGTGGGAATTGCATTCATCCCATCCCACAGGCTTTGAAATTGTCAGGGAGAGCATTTTGAGCTAAATTCTTTACAGTCAGTTCATCAAAATTAAGTTGGAGCATTTTTGTTATATTTCTGGTCTTAAAGGCGAACCAACCTCGAAAGAGTTGTGTTTATTTAGGGGTTGAAGGGGGATTCTATAAGGTTAGAACATGCTTATCTGCGGCTATAAACTGCTATTGGCTAGATTGGACAGCTGAACTACCAAAGATCATTTTCTCCATCTTCGATTCATTGATTGGGCCAATGAGCAAATATTGTGGGCCGTTGGCAAATCCAATCTGGGCTCGGACTTTGACTTATCCAACAAATTAGACAGACGGATGTGGCCGTTTCTGTTCCACCGTCATCATCTCTGAAGGGTGATTGATTCAACAGCAGGTATTCTTTTTCAGCGAGCGAGATCTCCATAACGATACATATATCCGTGGGCGAAGGAACAAGAAATTCACGTGAGCATGACACGACCCTAATTTGTCCGATCGGCATGGACTGAAAGCCAATTTTTTTTTTCAAAGGTGTCCCATTCATTGAACACATACATACAAATAGTCACGTCCGTCGACGTTTTTTTTTTTTTCGGTCATATTCATCTTGTACGTCGTCCGATTTGTGTTTTGACAAATTTATTTTATAGACAAATATTGATCACTAATTGCGGCAACCAATGGGCTAGCAGCAACTAATAGTAATAGTAATAGTAATAGTAAGGGTGTTTATAATCGAATATTCGATTAATTATTTTAGATATTTATAGTGCGTACATACATGTTACGGTTTAACTCCATTATGGTAGTTTAGGATAAAATTATCAGAATTATCTAAAATTACCATATTACCTTATATTTGAAGAGAGCCTTCATATGTGATCTATTATCTATTTCAATAAATAAAGTATGTAAGTGCTAGAACCAGACCTGACATTTGAGAACACGAGAGAGTATATGAAGAGGATATTTGAATTTTTTTTTTTTCATCTTAGAAGTTATTAATTATTTTTTTTAAAATATTATAAGAAATGAAATTATATGAGAAATAGGAACATAGTAGGTCAAAAGTAAGATCTTCTATAATTATAATCAACTGCCATATCAAACATAAAAATATCAGAAGGGGTAGTGGAAGAAGACTCAAAAGTATACAAGCCATAAACCAAGTCTTGACCGATAATTATTATTATTATTATTATTACTACCACTACAAGTTAGTAATAATAAATAAAAGCTTAGTTACTAACCTCTTCACAAACAAAAATGGGTATTTACTTTGGCTATATATATATATATAAACGCCACTATGACGACGACGACAACTCAAAAAAAAAACCGATTACATTACATCCACCGAATTAAAGAAAGGTAAGCATGCAAATAGGACCACCTCTCCAATTAACCCTGCCGCGTTAGTCCACTCGAGAGCCAACTCTCGCTTCTTCACCTTTACCAGAAGAGGGGGACTCTATGATCATAATAATAATGTATTAACGGGCGGCCATCAATCGATAATCTAAGAAAGAACAGCCGTCATCATCAATCTGAACTCCTCAAAATCTACGAACCCATCTCCGTCTTTATCCACCCCTTTAATCATAAGATTACATTCTTTAAGATTACAATCCGTAAAACCCAGCCTACTCATAACGCGGTGCAACTCCTTTGCCGAAATCAACCCGTTGTTATCATAATCAAACACGAGAAATGCATCCCTAATAACAACCTCGTCGTCCTCAAACCCAGTATCTCTGCCATCCCCACCACCTGGTCCTTCCACCTTACCTACCAATCTCCTATTCATCACAGCATTCATGTACTCGCTCAAGTCGATAAATCCATCTCCATTGGCGTCCATTTCCTTCACCATGCCTTCAACCTCTTCCTCAACCTTGTCACGTGCATGTCCGAGGCATAAAAGCAATTTTCTTAGCTCAACCGGAGAGATTTTTCCGTCACTATTCGCGTCTATGAACTTGAACACGTGTTCTAATTGGTTGCTCATTTTCATAGATGCAAAAGCCGCCGATGATGATGACCGCGGCGACCTAGTGCCAGAGACTTTGATCCCACTGATCTTCGATATGCTGCTGCAGATATCATTTTCAAGAACTCGTTTGAACGTGTGGAGCTGGTGTTTGAGGTAGGTTTTGACAGTTTTGCGGGCTGATTTTAAGTAAAAATTCAGGCTAGGAAGCATGGTTTGTATATGCGAGTGAGGAAATTAAATAAACACTAGAGGTTTTCAGGGGATAGAAATTGGCTGTGGAATTAAAGGGTTTCTCAGTTGGATTTATAGAAGTTTATTATAAGCGGAGACCAGAGCAGAGCAGGGGTGGTGCTGAATTCTGATCGAAAATGAAACAAATGATTAGAGTTGGGTTGGGTTGAAATCATCAGACTTGGCTTAACTGTGGATATGCCATGTGAGATAACCATGTGCCCGTCGCCTCCACCTTCTTTTTCATTTCTCTTCTATTCGTTTATTTCAGAGGGTATATGCAGATTTGTCACTTTGCAATAATTCTCAACAAGGAGACTGGAGAGTACGATTATGATCCGCTCCAGAATAAACTTCAACTTTTTTTTAATATAAAATATAATATATTAAGACATAAAAAAATATATCTTTATAATATTATTTTTATCAATATATATTATAAAATATTAATAATTATAATATGTCCTCAAAATTATAAGGAGCACTTGTTTTTACACAAAAAAGAAGAGGTAGTATTATATTATAATAAAGTATGTATGTCCATGATGATGATAATAATAATAATAATAATAATAATAATAGAAAAAAAAATAAGATAGTCTAAAATAAGGCTAAATAAATCTCTAAACAAAAATTATGAGTAAAATATATAAAATAAATGGAATCTTATATTTTTTAAATTGAAATTAATTTATTTAATAAACGACTGAGCTCAAACTCAATTTATATAACTAAATTAATAAGTCGAATACGGAGGTGAATCGCTTCATCTAGAGCCCTGTCTATCTCTTATCCAGTGACCTACTAGGTCCCATTTCTTGTCCAAGAGCACCGAGAGAGACATGATAGGGATCGGTTAAGCCCGCCAGTTGAGATATTCATCCGAGCAAATACGCTGCAGGAGTGCATGTCACTTTCAATCTATAATTGAATGCCGGCCATAATCCGGTGTGGCGATCGCCACCCGCACATCTCATGGAGCCATTGACCGAGCATGGCGGTATCTATATAGTATCATTTTTCGACATTCGCCGCCGTCCGGCCAATCTCTTTTGACATCGAGTAGGATTTGATTCCCGCTTCCTTGGATTCTGTTTTTTGTTTGGTAGACAAATATAATAGTAAGCCAGAACTACTGAGCAGCTTCCGAATTGAACCACCGGCCGGCGGCAAACTAATGCTACTAATAATAAATAAATAAAAACTTGGACGTCTCAGCAGGAACGATCGAGAACATGGTACTGCTGCATCAGAGTATATAATCTGTTACGAGTAATCATTGGTCAGGTTAGCCAAATGATTGGATGTCGGATGATTGGGGTGATCGAAGATGCGTCGAATCATTGATCCCTGATCATTTGGGAATCCTGACTTAATTACAACCTGACTAAACAAGAAAAGACAAATCGTGAATGTAAGGAACCTCACAAATCCATAATGTTCTTCCCATAGCTACCTACCTATCCAAAGGGCAGCAGGAGTACCAAAACTGCCCCAGCAAGTTGGTATATAATTTACCTCCAAAGCATACATTATTAGGAGACATTTTCCTCATAAAGTATTATGACATAAATGAGGAAACATGTTGAAAGATAGTCTCAGATCAAGGGTTCTATGATTACGACACCAAGCATTGGTTTGGTATAAGTTTGTTAGTTGATATATATATATATTTATTTAACTAAGATAAGATTTGGACAAAACGAAATGAAATGTGCACAGCTGATTGTGTGATTAATTCTTAAAATTTGGGAGGGAGGGGAGGGGGTTGTTTAGTCACTCAGTGTTTACTAGCTAGCTCCCTTCTTATATATATATATATATAATAAAGCCTTCGAAACCTAAGAAGGCCATTACGAATACTTGGTCCTGCCCTTTGGCCTTATAAATTGTCCCACCACCTTTCAAACAGTCATGAATGAGGCATTCAGACCCTATCTCGGAAGGTTTATTTTGGTTTTTTATGATGTTTTGGTGTATAGCAAGAGCTGGAACTTCATCTTCATCATATAAAGACAACCTTTAAGCTTCTAGGCTAATATTTTGGTATATAGCAAGAGCTTGGAACTTTACCTGCATCATCTAAAGACAACATTTAAGCTTCTACGCCAACACCAGCTTTTTGCCAAAGAAAAACAAGTGCATTTTTTGGGCTACTCAAATTGTGTATTTGGGACACCTGATTTCATACGAGGAGGTAGTAACTAATCCAGATAAAATCAAGGTCATTCAAATTGGCATCTTCCCACTAATCAAAAGTAGTTGAGGGGCTTCCTTTGCCTAACATGATATTATAGATGGTGTGTCAAGCAATATGGTTTCTTAAGCAAACCCCAAACTAATATCCTTAAGAAGAATTAATTTATTTGGTATGAAGTAGCTAGAGCAATCTTTGAAAACCTTAGTGTAGGGAATACAATCGGCCTAAGCCAAACAAGATAAGGAATAATCCCAAACCATATTCATATATAAACTTAAGTGAGCTTCCATCCTAAAACCAATTGATAATAGGAGGAATAGCCCTCTAGACTTTTATATTGGTTTAACTTCCTCTAATTTATTAATGTGGGACTTTGTTCGTATCGTGTCTAACAATAAAAAAAAATGCACTTATAATAACTCCAATGCTGTCTTAAACTGATTTCAGCAAGGAAATTATTAAAGAACCTCATACATCCAACATAGGGATGAGAACGGTCCTACTTCAAGATGGTCATATGATTGCCTATATTACTAAGCCTTTCTCACTTAAGCATGTGTGACTCTCTATTTATGATAAAGTCATGCCGGCAACTTTGTCTACTATTGATAAAAGGCAACACTACCTCAAGGGAAGGCACTTCAAGATTAAAACTGACCACCAACCCTTGAAGTATCTACATTATTAAAAATGTCATGCCACTTTTCAACAAATATTAAATATAGATGAAGGCAAATATGATAAAATAAAATAAAAGGTGTTAGGAAATTGATTGCCACCTCCACATTGGTTGAAAATATAACAATAACTCCTGTGTCAACAATATTGTCATGAAAATAAAATTGACCAAGTTGCAAGCTATAAGCAAGTCTATACCTTATATTACTTTCATAAAGTAATTAATATGAAAAAATTTTAATATTAAATCATAATGAATTTTGGTAGCATAGTCACAATAAGCGGCACCTATATTTAACTAGATCTAAAATATTAAGTAGAAGTAGAAGGATTTTAATCTAAGTACCAAAACCAGTACCTCAAGCATGACTAGCTATATTTCTTACCTTTGATCCATACTTATCTAAATGTTCCACTACTCTAGTTGTAATCACAAACTATTAGATGAGTTGTTATATAGCATACATGTAATTTATACATACAAAATCTAACATGTTTATATATTCACCTAGCAAGCATATAATCCTATATATCATCACTACGAGAAAGCCAAACAAGGGATAAACCATATAAATTACACTTGATAAATTATCACCTGCAAACAATAGCAATTAAATAGAGTTAAAGGACAATCATATGACAATCAAGAAAATAAACAAATTATTATTAGTATCTCAAATCATAGTCTAGGGTTTCAATCTCACCCCTAACAAATAGGATTTTATCCACACATCTCTTTTAAATTAATTACACAAAAAAAATTGAGGAAGCGGAAAATGAGAAAATCAATAAAGAAAATGGAACTCTTCTTTGGCACCAACTTCTTCGGTGACGTATATTGAATAAAGCTTGAATCTTGTTAGATTTTTGTGTACTATTGGGCACAAAAATCAATCTAGATGATGGATGGATGATGGATTGATGGATTTATGAAAGCAATATTAAATCTTGATGGAGAGTTAAATTGAATTATGGGGTGGACAAAGATTGAAGATGAAGAACTCTCTAGATGTAGTTTTTATGATATAGAAGCTAATTGTGTATGTATATTTAGAGGTTTTTTATTCTTTTAGATTGTGCCTTGGGATGGTTATAAGATAGGATTTTAGTTTGAAAAATATTTGAACTAACAATCTTGAACTTTTGCAAGATTCATATTGATATAGTCATATTGATCAATACTGCATGGTCATATTAGGCTTAGTTTCAGTATTTCTCTCCCACTCTAACAATTTACAATATTTTAACCATAATTTTCTCGTCCAATCTCAAAATGCATTGAAAAGCTAACAAAAGACCTACAACTTTGACCTTTGACATTTTCTCAACTTTTGATTGGATCATGGTCAAACTTTAGATTAACCACAGTGAGTCATACACTATTATTCTTGTCTAACTATACATTCTCAACCCATTATTTCTTTTATTTCTCTCTAAAACTACTCATACTAGTTCTTTTTCTTCATAATTAATCCAAAATGAGTACATATAGTTAAAAAGTTGTTACTTTGGTCTTTTTTTTAAAAAAAATGTATAAGTGAGGATCAAACTCATAAAAATAGGGTATAAAATACATTTATCAATGTTCTTGGCCTAATGAAGGTCACAATAGTTGACGTATGTCTTGAAACTTATGCTACACATTTTCACTCCGATGAAATTTCAATCTCGTCAATGAATTGTTTACCCTATTCGAAGCACGGTAGATTTTAAAGATTAAATTATCAGGTTGTCTTGTCGATGACTCTAATATACTTCTATGGCTCACACAACCACATGGAAAATTTTCAGCAAAGTCTGCATACTCAAGTCACCTCTGCCAAATTCCATCACAATTGGTAGACACGAAGCAACATGTTTTCCCTTGGATGAGATTCTAGCACATTCAAGACATCGCTTCGAGAATTAATTTATTTGCATAGAGATCGTTATGTGAATCCATTCCGACTAGATTCTTGTTAAGCATGTGGATTCCTGGCATTTATACTTTGTGCCCACTTTGCAATAAATTTGAAGGAACCATTGACCATCTTCTTCTTAACCACGAGATCACACAGCTAGTCTGATTTGGGTCACCTAATGGATGGCTTATGAATAGGTAGCAAGAAGCAACATTGAAAGAGTGCTAAGTGTGGCTTAGTCACCAGCAAAAGGAAGTGATAGTCCAGTGGGCTTCAGCAATTATTTGGGCTATTTGGAAGCAAATAGATAATATTTGATGGTGTCCATCTAGACATTGATGGCTTGATATCTGTTGCTATACATTACAAAAATTAATACGGTTCGGAGCTTGATGAATCTGATGCAGAGAGTGATGAAGAGACCTGTTTGGATGTATAGCCACAACCTAGATGGAGACCTCCCCCGTCATCAGTCCCCATGTGCAACATCGGTGTAGCGTGCTCAGAGGCGACTATTAGGAAGGGCATTGTTTTCTGTGACGATAAAACTGTCCAGTAAGGCATGACTGGAACATTGCTGACAACACTACTCTCCCTGCAGAAGCCCAAGTCGTCCGCACGGGTGGCTCAATCGATCGTTAAATCAGATGCTAGAGAATCTTGAATACTGTGGCTGCATGCCGTACAATGTTAGCAGCTTCAGTATAGTTCATAATAGGAGAGGTGCAAGCCTCGCTGCGTATATGTTAGCTTCTGTTGCAATAGATCATGTAACAACCCAGGTATGAGTTCATGACTTCCCTCAATGTTTAGCTAATGTACTTTACATGATATGGAATGAATCAACGCCTCAAACGGCTTTT
Organism: Tamarix austromongolica; assembly: GCA_039764185.1. Classification (NCBI taxonomy): domain Eukaryota; kingdom Viridiplantae; phylum Streptophyta; class Magnoliopsida; order Caryophyllales; family Tamaricaceae; genus Tamarix; species Tamarix austromongolica. The sequence continues at coordinate 13,489,805 of CM077819.1, forward strand.
TCTCGGGGCGGGTGGAGGGGGGGCGCGGAGCATCGTATCACATGATATCTTCTGCTCTTAATCATCGAATAATGTCATAGTAACTATACATTTTTCATATTTCTAAATTGGTTGCTATATTTTTGCTATGCTCGTCACTGAATGTTGAACCCATTCTACTTTAGACTCCAACTCCTTATTATCTACCATATCAATAACTAACTTAAGACAAAATTAGATAATTTGGAGACTGAAATAAACCGATTTTAAATTTCAGCTAACCGTTTAAGGAAATATTAAAAAAAAATGAAACAATAAAATACAGTAACCAACTTAAGAAATGTTTGATGATCAAAATAATATTCTGACTCCATAAATATAGCATTGATCTACCGTTTTGACAACTAAAAAGCATGTACGCATGAAAAAACAGCACAATACTCATTGCTGCAAATTGAGTCGAGAAAAAAGGGTTGCCTCTTAACAATGGCCTCACACTCACAATTCGGTAATACAAGAGAAGTTGCCCCAAATTGATCAGTATGTTCCTTTGATGTTCAGAGCCAGAGGTAGCCAAACGGAATGTCACTGCCACGTGTAAGAGAAGAGAACCTTATGTGCTCATTAAACGAAATTTTTACAAGGAAATTAACAGCTGAGGATCAATAGCTGCGAACATACAACATCAAGCTCCCGATGAAATCTATAATTCCTAAATGACCCTGTACCATCGCTCTTGTAACAAATTGCAAGAGGTGGTGCACCAGTCAACCCAAATCATTCCTATCTATTCATACAGTACGAAACTATAAATTTCACTAAAAAGTATATGTGGTAAAAAAAAATTAAAAAGAGGACAAAAATGAAAATTGCAAGACCTGGATTACGGCTTGATGCTTCTTAAAGTTCAAGAAAAAACTTGACTGTAATTAACAGGACCGTAACAGAACAGGACCAACTGATATGCCAAACATTTCGCTCAAAGCTACCTGAACCTCCTTTGACCCATGTTCACATCGTATCAAGCTGGAGAGCAGAGGAAAGAATCTGACCAAATTTTTCTCAAATAAACTCTCTTCCAAGCTAGATATGGCTTGCAGAGTAGCCACAATGATAGGTGCACGAGCAGTAAGTTCTCTCCTCCTCCTGGAGCCTAAGGGAATCGGCCAGTGGGGCTTTACACCAGCAGCTGTCTCGAAACTTTGACTGCCCGAGGTCTCAATATAGAATTGAATCACCTCTCGGCAAAGATCAACAAGTAAAGACTCAATTTCAGCCTCCTCATACTTCAGAGGCCTGTCCAGCATGAGATTCTGCAGCACCGTGAGGCAAATCTGGTAGGATTCATTTTCAAGCCGCAAGAGTGGAGGGTCTTGCATTTGTGTTACAGAACCAAATTCTTGTAGCTTTGAACATAGTTTTGCATCACTGTTTATGTTATGAGCATGCAATGCCACTGCATGCAAAGCATCAAAAAGGATGCACACATGTTCTGCAGAAAGCTGAGCCCTGTACATGGTGTAAAGCTCCATCACTGCCTGCAAAATTTCGAAATGAAAATCGTTTGATGTTCAAATATAACTTAGGGGGAAAAAACAGGAGGGATTGCATTAGCCGCCGCATATCATAAATGACACCCTGCAAAATAATTAACTACAGTTAATATTCTGACCTTCCTAATTTTCGTCAACTTCCTCTAACTTTCTCACCATTTATATTTAAAAGCCATCCATTTTCAATGCCCAGCAAATTAATAGCATTTGATTTGATCTAGAAACAGTGTTGGGACTTTACGCTCCATCACCACAAATTAAATGCACAACATGCATCAAGGACTTAATGCTAAAAAAAATTAAGAATCTTCTAGTATTATCTCAGCAACCAAAGTAACTAGATCTTCAGCATTTCCAAATATTTTTACTCAAATAACCTAGATATATCATCAGAGCATGTGTGCCAGCAGGAAAATATTGGGGAAATAGCCAGAGACCCCCATGCCATGCCATTGAACGCGCGGTCACAGGCCGCATCGAGAGACCTATAATGAGGTTCCACGGGTCCCGGAATAATCTAAAATGTCCTAGTATGGTCTTGATAAGTGTAAAGAGATGTATAGAATTCTACACTCTCCTAGATGATTCTAGATGGTTCTTGAGGAGATATCTTTAGATCCTTCTACACTTGTATAGATAAGTATAGAGCATTTTCGAAACCCTAAAGGAGTATTCTAGAAACCCTAATGGACTATTTTAAAAAGCTTATTGAGTCACTCTTGAGGGATCTATTAGGCCCATCTCTTGAATCTTCCTGGAGGGGGGGACTGTAGAGGGGGTGGAGCTTCACTTATAAATAGAGGGGAGTAGAGGCATTTGAGAAATCATCCAACAAGAGTTATATTCAAAGCTTCTCTTTCTATAATACAAACCTATTTCTCTCTCTTAAAGTTCTCCCTTGAGTTCTCTTGTGAAGTGTTGGAGTTGTATTCTCGAATGCATCTTTTGTCTAAGTGTTGAATACACTTGAAGGAAAAAGGCTGACTTAGTCTCTCAAGGAGTGAGAAAAGACTAAGGCCACACGTATTTAGCCTCGGTGAAGAAGTTGGTGTATGACAAGGCGCCCCCAAAAAAAGGGGGGACAAAAAACTTCCCACGATGTTGGTTGATGTGGCAAAAAATCTTGGGTCGTGCCAAAAAAGAAAACCTTCTCTTGTTTTTCTGACTTGTGGGATCCGCATCTCTTTTTCTTCTCTTGCTCTTTATTCACATAAGCACAACTTTCCCCACTTCCCTCTCGGCCACCTGCAGGCAGACTTCATTCCTCTCTCTCTGCCTGTCTCCTCTGTCACTGCAACAAATTCATTTTTCATTCCTTCATTTCTTTTTCTACTGAATTAAGTATACTCCATTGAAGTTTTTCCCCTCCGTTACATTGAAAATGTTAGGAAGAGTAGCATCTTGGTTAAAATGTGAAGAAAGGAGAAGACAACTGATGTGGAGGGAAAATTTCCCCCGAAAATTTTATTGTCCACTAAAGATGCTCTTACCAACACTACTCAGGCAGGTGCAACATAAAGTACAAGCAAAAGGAAAAGTGAGTTTCAGAAGTCCATTGATCTCCAAGAGAAATGACATGCACAAAAATTGTTTTACCTGAATCAATAAGAGCTGGACAGCACATCTACATTTGACATCAGATATGGCAGCATAGATTTGCAGTGTCCTTGCACTCTCTGAATCTTCTTCTGCTACATCCGCACCAGTATATTCCGTAGGAGTCTGTTTAACATTAATCTCCTCATTGCTCCTTGCCGGACTTCCCCAATCAATTATAAAGGAAAAATCAGGCAATGTGCCGGTAGCTGCTTCTTTTAAGGACAAAACCATTTCAAGCCATTTCTCCTCAGAGAAAAGATCTCCAGCATTGCTAACAAGTCGGACAAATGCAGCAATTCCGATTCCAGCAAGGCTTTGGTGAGGACGTTTGATGAAGCTTACCAATAGCATCATCACTTTTCCCAGAAGAGGACCAACTGTGGGGTAGAACTTAATAAATAGATCTACAACCAATTCAAGAGACATTGTACAAGTCCCATACAACCATGAGTCTTGATCAAAATCAGGTACATCCTCAGTTCCTGCTCCAGCTGAAGTATCTCCAGTAGGGTCAATAGCATGCCTAACATAGTCAAAAATGCGAAACAAGACTGACTCAAATACTCGTTCCCACAGTGGCAGCGAGAAAAGATGTCCATGATTCCGCAAGGAGTCGAACAAAATTTGGAGAGCACTTTTTCTGATCTCAGGTCTGGGGTCAAAGCTAAGCTCAGATAGACCTACAATGATGAGCTTCAAGTTAATATAACTTTTAAGTTGGAAAAAAGCATCAATACAGAGGGCTATCTAATGATTAATTGAGTTTTCAGCTCCAACTATTGGGGTGAAAACTTTGGCTCATATCTCTAATCAGAAACCAGTCACTGTTGGAAAGCAGCACAATTAGGCACTAGCAGAGGTGCTTCTGTTGATGAAGCTTCTCAATCTTTTATACAAGGATGAAGAGATTAGTTTCACCAATTCTTCAAGGATTCTCAAGGTAAATCAAGTAAATATGAATGTAATAGCACAAAATTGCCGCGTGTTATTTATTACGCTCACTTCCACACAAGGGCAACAAAGCATCAGTTGAAGAATTCTTCATTAAATTCAATATCTTTGGAAAGAAGCTTCGTATCGAATTCAGGACAAAGTAAAGAAAGCAATTCTCTCACCTGCTAATAAAGGAAACCAAAAATATAGGTGATCTTCCTTAACAGCTAACTCCCCATTTTCTTGCTTTCCATCTTTCTCTGTCTGAGGTAAAGATGGAGAAAGATTATGAGAAGCTTCCTTATCCTCATTCCTTACTGATGCACCAAGATTTCCTTCCGCAAGTTTCTCAGCACAGAATCGAAGAAACCCAATGGCATTTCGACTGACATCTTCGTTATACCTGCTATTAGTAAATGCAATGAGACAATTTACACAATCTGTGAAGGTAGTTGTCTCAGTCTCAGTTATGTAAGGAAAGTAGTCGCGAACAATCTTTTCCATTATTTCGAAGGCCAACAAAACTATGTTCTTATGATCATCATATGCAGCAGTTGAGAACACCTGAAAAATATGAATATGAAAACATTCAGTACTCATACAGATCAAGATTTAAAACTTATTAAACAATCAAGATGGAACTAATGACCAAATAAGTTCTAGGTCAGGAAACCTGCAAGGGGAACAGGTTGAACTTTAAAAACAAGATATTGGTTTTGAGTATCAATATGACAATGATAAGCCTCTAATTAAATACACCTATGTGAGAAGGAACAAGGCTAAAGGAAGTGGGCGTGTGGGAGCACATGGGGAGGAATATTACAGAGCACCAGCTAAGTAAAAGAAAATGCTGAGTCACCTATTTTCTATTATTATTTCTATTTCCTTTAGTCTGTTAGAGTCGGTTATTGGGAATATCTTATTCTCTCAATTTCCTTTATTTTTATCCGCCAGTTATGAGTCGGTTAGGGGGGCATTGGCTGTATATAGGTGATCAGGGGGCTGGGAGGGGAGGCAGACGAGATTGAGGTCAGTGTAGGAGGTGCCAGGTCCTCATATATCCTGGAGTGTTACTATCATCCATCAAGAATATGTAGAAATTCCCCCTCTGTCACCTAAAACTTGTCTCTGATCTTACCAATCTGGTATAAGAGCTCCCTCCAATTCCAAAACAAAACCATGGCTCCAAGCAAGGTTGAGGTGCTAGAAGAGAAGTTCGCTAAGATGCAGGAGGAGTTGGCGAGTGAAAGGAGAGAGACCCTGAGTGAGAATGTGAAAATGGGAGAAAGGATCGATTCCATTGAAAACTGGATGGGAGATATAGCTGGGAAATTAGATCAGTACCTCAAACCTGGTGGTTCTAGCTCATCCATCAAGGATACAAGGAGACAGAAAGGGATCGAGGGAAATGAGGCTCCGAATACTTCAGCAATGCCCACCAATATCCCAGAGTTGAGGATTGAGAACCGACCTCCACACCAGCTGGAGTTCCCTATCTTTGATGGACTAGACCCGGATGGCTGGATCTTCAAGGTGGAACGATATTTTTACATTGAACCAAGAGGGTGATGAGAAGTTGGAGGCGGTGGCTATGGCCATGGAAGGGAAGGCTCTAGCCTGGTTCCAATATGCTGAGGATAGCCGATGCTTTGATTCATGGCCTAGCTTCAAGGAAGCACTATTGACCCGATTCCGATCGCACCAAGAAGGCTCACTCTGTGAAAAATTTCTGGCCGTGAGACAAACTGAGATAGTGGAGGCATATATTGAGCAATTCAAATTACTAGCATCCCATCTTCAGATCGACTGACCAAAGAAATCCTAGAAGTTACCTTTCTCAATGGATTACAGCCCTAGATTCGAGTAGAATTTCAAATGATGAGACCTAAGGGGCTAATCGAACTCATGGAAGCTGCTCAAATGGTGGAACCGTGGAAGACAAGAATCGGGTGGTATTGGAGAGCAATCGGGCTGGATCTAAAGGATTGGGAATTCAGGCAAGGGCAATCGGTGGCCTAGGTAACCACATGACACCAACCCAGGCTAGGAGTAGGCCCACTAGGCATGCTAGGACTGGGAGAAGCCCAAACTAGGCAGCGCCTGTGAAATCGAGTGGAGAAGTTGCAGCTCGAAGGCTCTCTAAAATTCGACGGCTTAGTGATGAAGAAATCCAGCGACGAAGGGAGAAAGGGCTATGTTTCAAGTGTGAGGAGAGGTTCACTCCCAGCCATGTGTGTAGAAATCGCCTACTTCAGGTGCTTCTTGTGGAGGCCGAAAAAGAATTGGGGCAAGAGGAGATAACTGGTCAAGAGTTGGAGATCGGGGAAGAAGAATCAAGGCTGGTGGAAGGGGCAGTAGAGCTCTCCTTGAATTCATTTGTTGGAACCAGCACTCCCCACACTATGAAGTTGCATGGGCAGATTAAGGAGGAGCAAGTGGTTCTCCTAATTGACTGTGGAGCCACCCATAACTTCATCTCTCGAGAGGTTGTGAAGAAGCTCTCACTGCCCATATCCCCTACAACACCTTATGGTGTTTTACTAGGAACTGGAAAGTTAATTACTGCTAATGGGGTCTGCAAGGATGTTCGGGTGTTGCTGTCGGAAGTTGAGGTAGTAGAGGATTTCTTGCCTCTGAAGCTAGGAAGTGCAAAAATAATTTTGGGAATGCAATGGCATGAGAAGCTAGGTATGATGCAGGTCGACTAGAAAACTCTAGTGATGAAGTTTGCAGTGAGCTCGACACCTGTGACCTTACGGGGGGAACCTAGCTTATGTTGTGCCCAAGTTTCCCTCAAGGCCATGCTACGAACTATGACCAAGGAAAGGCAAGGGCTCTTACTGGAGTGTTGTTCGACAGGAGTACCAAAGGAAGAAGTAGAAGAGCAAGCAGTGGATCCTAAGGAAATATTGGAGTTGGTTAGGGAATTTACCGACCTCTTGGTCAAACCTACAGGCCTTCCACCAGAGCAGGAGTTAGATCATCAGATCATCCTACAACCAGGGATAGCCCCGGTGAGTGTCCGACCTTATAGGTACCCCCATGATCAAAAGAATGAAATTGAAAGGCTGGCTGGGGAGATGTTGGCAGTAGGGATAATACAGCCAAGCAGGAGCCCTTTCTCTAGTCCTATACTACTAGTGAAAAAGAAGGATGGGGGGTGGTGGTTCTGCGTAGATTACAGGGCATTGAACAAGGTTACCATTCCTAACAAGTTCTTGATACCACTGATTGATGAACTGCTGGATGAACTCCATGGTGCAGTGATCTTTTCAAAGCTAGATCTCCGTTCTGGTTAAACCTAGCCGACGTATGCAAGACAGCATTCCGCACCCATGAAGGCCATTATGAGTTTCAGGTGATGCCGTTTGGGTTGACTAATGCTCCAACAACTTTTCAAGCCCTGATGAACCAAGTATTTAAGCCTTATTTACGGAAGTTTGTGTTAGTGTTTTTCGATGACATCCTAGTGTTCAGTCCATCCTTGGTCGAGCATAAGCAGCACTTAAAAATGGTTTTTGAAGTGTTGAGGAAACATGAGTTGTTTGTGAATGGAAAGAAATGTATCTTTGGACAACTAGAGTTGGAATACTTGGGACATATACTTTTAGCAAAAAGAGTGGCAACAAACCCTGGGAAGGTGAAGGTAATGGAGGAGTGGCCCATTCCCAAAAATCTTAAGGAGTTGAGAGGTTTTCTTGGGCTTACAAGGTATTAGCGAAGGTTTGTTCTTAGGTACGGTCAAATTGCAACACCACTGACTGACCAGCTAAAAAAGGATAACTTCGGGTGAAACTCTCAAGCTCAACAAGCATTTGAAGCATTGAAATCAGCCATGTCTTCGGTTCCTGTGTTGGCTCTTCCTGACTTTCAAAGACATTCGTTGTGGAGACTGATGCATTCGAGGTGGGAATAGTTGTTGTCCTAATGCAAGAGCAGCGACCTATTGCTTATCACAACCAAGTATTAGGTTAAAGGGGGCGTCTTAAGTCGGTCTACGAACGAGAATTAATGGCCATAGCACTCTCCGTTTAGAAATGGAGGCATTACCTCTTGGGAAGAAGGTTCTTGATTCGAACTGATCAACGAAGTCTTAAATATCTCCTAGAGCAGAGGCTACTGCCGGAAGGACAGCAAAAATGGATTGCTAAACTTTGGAGTTATCAGTTTGATATTGAGTATCGTGCAGGGCATACTAATAGAGCAGCAGATGCCCTGTCAAGGCTAGAAGGCAATAGCTCGGTTCTAGCATTAACTGTAACATGGATGAGGGCTTGGGATGAGTTGTCTAAAGACATTAATAGAGACCCACATTTGGGGCCGTTGAAAAGAAATCTGATTCAGACCCCAAAGGAGAAGGATGGCTTTAGTTTACATCAAGGGCAGTTATTTTTTAAGGGCCGGTTAGCTTTACTTGCAAGGTCCAAGTATATACCACTGATTCTCTCAAAATTTCATAAGGGAAAGATTGGAGGTCACTCAGGAGTACTTAAGATGTATCAGCGCATCGCTCGGGAGGTTTATTGGCCTGGTATGAGGAAGCAGATTCAACAATATGTGTCTGAGTGTGCGGTTTGCCAGCAAAATAAAACATCTACACTATCTCCAGCAGTACTACTGCAGCCTCTCCCTATTCCCGAGCAAATTTGGGAAGACATTGCAATGGATTTCATCGAAGGACTGCCTAAGTTAGAAGGGTATAACTCCTTGCTAGTGGTGGTGGATCGCTTGAGCAAATACGCTCATTTCATTCCACTAAGGCATCCATTCATAGCTCCCACCATTGCTGTCATATTTGTTAAGGAAGTAGTTCGCCTCCATGGAATGCCCCGTTCAATTGTCTCTGACTGAGACAAGGTTTTTATTAGCAGTTTCTAGGCAAAAATGTTTAGGCTATAGGGTACCACATTGAAGAGGAGTTCGGCTTACCATCCTCAAACAAATGAACAATCTGAGGTGGTGAATAGAACCATCGAGTCGTATCTCAAGTGTTTCGCAAGAGAGCAACCTAAGCACTAAGTGAGATGGGTTCCCTAGGCAGAGTACTGGTACAATACTTCGTACCATACTGCTATTCACACCACCCCATTCACGGCAGTATATAAGCGAGCACCACCTCCTCTAATCAGGTATGAACGGGGAATCGCTTCGATAGCAACTATAGATGAGGAACTCAAAGCACAAAATCTAATTTTGGCGGAACTTAAGCTCCACTTGGAAAAAACCCAACAGAGGATGAAAGCTATAGCGGATAGGAGGAGGCGTGACATGGAGCTTGCAGTAGGGGAGTGGGTATACGTGAAGCTCGGACCTTATAGACAAAAGTCACTTGCCAAACGTGGCAATGAGAAGCTCTCACCAAGATATTTTGGCCCTTATCAGGTGAAGTCCCGAATGGGTAGTGTGGCTTATTGTTTGGAGTTGACAACTTCCATTTCAATCCACCTAGTCTTCCATGTTTCTATGCTAAAGCGGGCTCTAGGGGCGGGACACCAAGCCCGACCTATTCCTGATATCCTCACTGATGAATTGGAGTGGAAAGCACAACCGGAAGCAGTCCAAGGGCTACGTTAAAATCCAAGGGGCAGCTGGAGGTTCTGATGCAGTGGTAGGGACTACCTTCTTTTGAATTATCATGGAAAGGATTTGAGATCATCAATGAGCAATTCCCTGACTTCCACCTTAAGGGCAAGGTGAAACTTTGGGAAGGAATTGTTGATAAGCCTCTAATTAAATACACCTATGTAAGAAGGAACAAGGCTAAAGGAAGTGGGTGTGTGGGAGCAAATGGGGAGGAATATTACAGTGCACCAGCTGAGTAAAAGAAAATGATGAGTAACCTATTTTCTGTTATTATTTCTATTTCCTTTAGTCTGTTAGAGTCGGTTATTGGGAATATCTTATTCTCTCAATTTCCTTTATTTTTATCCCCAGTTATGAGTCGGTTAGGGGGGCATTGGCTGTATATAGGTGATCAGGGGGCTGAGAGGGGAGGCAGACGAGATTGAGGTCATTGTAGGAGGTGTCAGGTCCTCATATAACCTGGAGTGTTACTATCATCCATCAAGAATATATAGAAATTCCCCCTCTATCCCCTAAAACTTGTCTCTGATCTTACCAGACAAGACCCTTGTTATAATAAGTTTAATAATGACCGCCCCAAAACACACACAAACACGTGAAGAGGAGCCCACCTGATCTGCCAAGCAAAGTGCAACAGCCTTGGACATCAGTTGTCCTGGGGCGGAGCTATAATAGGATGCCAGATCATGTGATGAGTGGCAGTTATGTCCAAGGGCTCTCCAACCTTAATAGCTAGCTTTGGGGGAGTGCTTCTCTTGGGATTGAGTACAGTATCACATACAGAGTCATATTTGCTTTGTAAATATTATTTTCCACTATTTAAATATAGGAACCGTGAATTATTTTGCCTAAATACTAAAATGTTATTGTAAAATAGGTATGAAATAGTTCACAGTAGGTGTATTACATGGAAGAAAGCATCAACTATAAAAAATAGTGCGCAAAAGGGTAGAAATCAAATACCATGAACATACTCTTCCAACCAGATTTGACATTATTGACGCGTGACAATACCATCTGAGAAACACATCTGATAATAAGTTCTCTGATTTCAACAGCACTGCTCTTCCGCATGACAATAACAAAGGGCTTCATAAACTCATTTTGAAAGTTATAATTAGCCAACTCTTCACGCTCCAAAAATTTCATTGACAACTGACGCAAGGAATCCATAGCAAAAATTGCAATTGACAGGTTATCAGAGCAGCCAATTGTTATGAAGAAATCCGAAAGTACATTCCAGATGCTTGACCATACAAGCCTGATGCGGTTCATATTGTAGTGTCTGTCAAAAAATTAAGAAACATAGTAAATCACCCTAGTTAGAAACAAATGAAGGAGTGGGGGGTGGAGGGGGAATTAAAAGAGAAGGGTATATCGTCCATACGCAATCTCAACAATCTTTGTTAGGCTGAAAACTCGAGGATCAGATGCAGATTTCAATTCCTCCATGGAAACTTTGCAAAGTGCCTTCACAAAGTCAATTATTCCCTCACTGTTTAACTTTTGACTTCGCGTAAATATACGGTTCATTTCAGAGCTTCCAACTTGGTCAAGCATATTTAAATTTGACACCAAATTGCTCATCTGCTCTGTTGTAATCCCAGAAGCATTACTCCCAATGCTGGCACTATCATAAGAACCCCTTCTTACAGAAGCAGCTGCATATTGAATCTTCCCAGCCCCTTTCTTCTTCAGAAGTGGAAGAACAGCTGACTTAGCCTGTTTTGACTTATCTGCATCATTCTGAGAAACAGCAAAGAATGTAGCATCTGGAGGAGCGCCTTCTCCCAGGAGATGCAAATGCTCAAAACGGGATACACACGTTAAAATGTGCTCCCATGCTTCTTGCAAGTAGTTCCCATCTTCATCAGCAATTGTGACTAATGCCTGGAGAATAGTCAAGTAACATTGAGTAAATTGCGTGAATTTTCTCAAGCATGGTGCAGAAAAGTGAAAATAGCCCCCTTCCTTCTAATGTTAAATAAACGCATCCTTTGCTGCTGAGCAGAAAGTAAGAGCAAAGAAAACATAACATAACCAAAAGAAAAATGGGAAGAAAGAATCAATATATCAAATGTAGAGGGGTTCAAATAAAAAAATAAGCACCAAAGTGAGGAGGAGAACGAACAAAAAGAAAAATAAAATGTGAAGCAGGATATTTGAGCTGTGTCAAAGAATCCAGGAGAGAAAACATTATTGTCATAAGTAAAACAGAAAGAAACAGAGAAAAGGAAAGAAAAGAAAAAATATGAGCAGAGTGAAAATACACAAAACAAAAACTTAAAAAAAATAAAAATAAATAAAAAGTAAAGGCTACTGGGAAGAACAGGGACTAGAAGAAAGATAAAAGGTAAGAACACTAAATGTAAAGCAAAATTTCACTCAAGAGTTGAATAGTTTCCCTTAACATAAAACGGCAACCCATCAATCACTTTTGCACCAAGCGCAAGCTGCCTCATTTTGTGTGCATTTACTGTATATCAAAAGCGGACACGATAATTTTATAACAAAACTTCCTTTGCCCTTATCTATAGCAATATCCTCAAATACCAACTAAAACAGTCTAGCAAACAAATTCTCTCAAGAGCACATAAACACTACATTTGAAGCACATAAGAATACCTGCAAGAAATATCCTTATTAATCTAGCACTACTTTGCAAGTTGATATCACATAAAGTACTAACCTTGATTGCATAAATATTTTTCTGTTTGATATCAGCTGGTGAATGGAGGGAGGTAAACTTGGCCAATGATGTGATAAATGCATCCCTATGAGTTTTCATGGACATCACCGAAGTAACATGGATAGCATTACGAAAACCGTCAAGACACAGAGATATAATGACTTCATCATCGCTTTGGTCGAGTGGAACACTAAAAGCAGCCAGCATAGGAGCCCAACAGACCTCAATCATGAATCTGAGGATCACAACATCTGTTGCTGCATAATAAACTGACCTACAATGGCGAGGTTTCATAAATGACAGAAATCAACAATAAAGAACAAAATTCAAGCTTTATGATGCAAATACACAACCAAGACAGCAAAAGGTATCGATGATGTTATAAAGAAAGACAATAAACATTATGCAGAAAAGGGGGAAGAATCCGCTTCATATCTACCAAAACTCACCATTTGCTTTATGCAATGAGTGAAAAGCTCGACTTAAAATGCTAAAACTTCGTTCAACGAGAGAGAGAAAGAAGACAAAAGTAGTGAAGGAAATGGAATCTTGTGTCAAGCTTTCACAACTGATGCGCGTAGAAAGCATTGGAAAGTTGCATACCATCAATCACTCATTCTTTTGCAATGCTCCTTTAAAATGTTTCTTAGACCTTATAATCCTGATATACCTTTAGCTTCAATATGTTGTTTTGATATCTTGTCCTCTTGATATCCACCTTGATGGAACTTTTGTTAAGTGTAACAAATCAATAAGAAATAATTCCTCCACCAAAGAAAAAAAACATGGACCACCTAAGACCAAACTTGGGATGCAGCAGCCAACAAAACATTCAGTTCAATGTTGTCCCACATAGATGACGCATAATTTTCAGACTAACTTGCAAGCAAAGATGTCTTAGAAATGAAGATAGTTGGTCTTACTCAGATTTGCGGGCTTTTTCTTTAAACTGTTCTTGCATATGCTTGATCAGATCATCACTGGTTTCCATGTAGTCTTCTTCCCATCGCTTACGGATCACAATATTCAAGATACTGTCCAGACCCAAGATTCTGTTCGAACTCATGGACTGTCTATGCTGAGTTGTCAAGTCATCTTCTTTCATTTTAATCTCATTTTTTGTTATACGCCCATACAATGCTTTCATGTATTCCTCGGATAGATCTTTCCCATCATCTATTCCGCGATTGTTCCTTATAAAATCTTCAGCTGACATCTGTTAAACATGATCATTTGGGAAGTATACTAGAAGCAGCCATGCAAGTTTAAATGAAACAGCCAGCTGCTATAACGAGAAAGGAAAAATCACATAAAAATATGCTAGTGTACCTTGTTCTTAACCATAGGATTATGTGCGTCGGTGTTCAGCATTATAACAGAATAAGCAAGGACATAGGCAGTGTCAGCACTGGAAAAAGCTTTAGGGTTGCATTTGCAGTAGCGTTCAGCAAACTTTTCCATGATTCGGTCAATTTTCTGTGCCTCACCAGGCAATCTAAAGCCTTGTAGGAAGATCCTGATAGCTTCATCAAACTCCTTATTATGAAAGTCAATGGAATCCACATATGCATGCATTACCTTCAATGACATTTCTTCTCTTTCCCCTAGATAATCCCCAATCATAGTCTTGTTCAAGCCAGAAGCATTTTTGAGAAATTCTGCTATTTCTTCAGGTGAACTGCCAACCTTACTAGCATTTATCAGGAATTCTATTCCCTTTTTTGGCTTCCTATTAAAAAGAGATATACCTTCCTGCCATGAATAATACATATGACCACGAGAAGGAAGGAATATAAAACAGAGCACAAAAATGTCAACAAACAAAAACCTGACTTGATACCTGAAGTTCAAGCTTGTAAGCTCGCCGTTGCTCAATAGTTAGAACATCTGAAACATCATTTGAAGACTCAGATTGAGTATCAGATCCCTCTAAGGGATCTTCCCCATTCCCATTAGCCAAGGCAAGTCCTATATGTTCTAGGGTGCTATCAGCTGACTCAGGTGTTTTGGCAGAATGAGAATCTGGAATACGCATTTGTCTATTCACCCAGTCTCCCATTGATTTTAAAACTGCAACCAGGCACTTCATGGCTTCTTGTTTCATGACTGCGTCCTGAGGGGGCAACAGTGTGGTAGCAGCACCAGGAGGGACACCTTGAGCAGTTTTAAGAAGTCCATTGACCATTCTGTACAGAACATGGAAAAAGAAACAGCAAATAAGCCATTGAAGAACACAGGTGGCAGAATGATCTCCAACTATGAAAACAAAATACAAAAAATTCATGGGACTATGATCAGCATCACCACGGTCAACAATCAATTTGAATTTATGTTAGATGATCCCATGAAATCTACGAATTGACATACCTCTCAAAAATATTAGATGAATTGACATCACAATCATAATTGATGAATATGTCAACCAAGATTTGTGAATCATCACAAAGCTTCTCAAGAAATTTCAGCACAATGACCTTCTGCTGAAAATTTGGTTGCGCCACATTTTCCAAGACTCGGAGTACTATCATGGGAAAGAATACCCCAATCTCTGCCTTCAGTCCAGCCCTAAATCTTGACACTAAACTCATAAAAATTGAACAAGAAAGCTGGAAAACAATCATCAGGGTTGAAGCACTGTTCTTCAGCAACGACAGACACAGGTACTGCTTAATAGCACCTAAGAATCTGCTCCAAAAATATATAAATTGGACTGTTAATTAAGCCAGGAAATATTACAATGGTGCCAAAAAGAATCAATGCATGAAAATCATAGAACTTCTCATAAGCTACAGATTTCTGAGGCTTAGCAGAATCCTCAAAAACGGCAAATTTGTCCAAAAATGTGTAACTTAATAGCACTCTAGTCTCTAGCTTAACCAAGAAAGTTTAACTGAACCCCAAAAAATGCCTTGTGCCAAAAAGAACAAATACCCCTACAATGAAACAATAAGCCCCAAAAAACAATAAAAATAAATTGAAGAAAAGGTAAAATGTGAGATGCAATCTAGCTGAAGAATGAATGAGCAGTACCAGCATTTAACAATCAAAAGTTCATGATGCAACAATTACAGTTCTGCTCATAAAATAAAGAGAGGTGCAATTTGAGCCAGGTTTTCAGGAACCTGCAGACAAACATTAGACAGTGTCCATGCTGGTCTTTAGGACTATCAGATATCCCTTTCCTTTTTGGAATGTGAAATCTGCCTTCAGGAAAAAATGAAAGGAACAAACATGATAGCCGGAAAGAAAGTCCACAAAAGGAAACCTTTTAATTAAGAAGACCATGCTTCTGAGCAATCCACCACAATCAGAATACATTCAAACTTATTGACAGTTACTACTTACGCATAGAAAATTATGATTACTTTATTCAGAAAAATAAGAGGTCCGATCTTACAGGCTAGAGCACCTAACTAGTCAAGCTAACTTAGCGTAAACAAAGAGCACATTCAGCATCAAGTTAATATCTGCCTCGGGAACAGGAAAAAGAATGTGGTGCAGAAACAATACAACCCACCTTCACTTTTACTCTCCCAATTTCATCTCTAGAATCATTATTCAACTCATTTCCAGCTCAACGTATCCACAACAGGTGGGAATTCATCAATTAAAGCAAAATGTTTCCACCTAGAAACATAAATGGCTTAACCAATTGCTGGACCAAAAAATGTCTGCTCTCTTCAACTCAACGCCCTCAGCCTGGAGGGAAACAATAGCAACAAAACAAACAGTGGAGTCCCTCCATGAAGGAATATAATCTAGCATCCCAGGAAAAAACATCTCCCCGGGAAGAAATCAGATGCTCTATAACTAGGCAAAGACAAAAGGACCAACCCCCAACCATAGATGCAAAGCAGAACAGCATCAAAAATAAGAGAAGACATTGTGCACAGTAAGGCTTGACTTTAGAGTCACAGGCACCCAACAGAAATGAACCCCAAATACTTACACCAAAATGCAGCCAAAGAAACAAGTATTTAGCAGAAACAGAATTAATCCTACAGCTTTCCATGGAGAATCAGTATCACAGTAAATGAATGTAGCAGAGCCATCAAAGCCTTGATTAGCATAGTCAACAAATGAACAAAGTCATCAAAACCTAAGTTGCCAAACTCTGAACAAATCAAAGCACAATCGTATCACCAATAGTGCCATGATTAAAGGAAATGCAGCGAGATGCCTCATATTGCTTTCATTGCTATGAGCATCAACATGACAGTTTGTACAAACCTCTAACATTGACAACCAAGAACTTGCATTACAAGTACAACACCCACAAAAACAAGAATTAGATGGTGAAAGACAAACATACATGCCCCCTACATATGAAGATCATTGTATAGATAATGGAAAGTAAAACAGACTGATAAGGCATATTATGGCCACAAAAGATGTATCACATGCCATTCTCTCAAGTTCAGATGCATCAATATGCAAGAAAATCACCAAAACCCAGTTGCAGAAAAGGCAAAAGCTCCAGGGAGGATGCCTCACATATGAGGAGATGGTAGCAGACAGAACAGTGACCCTGAGTGTAATGCACAGCTAACCCAAAAGGCAGTTCAATATGTTCCTGATCAGAGAAGTGTAACATTCTGCATAGGGCTCTTAAGAAAACTCAAATGTCATCTTATATCAGCATTCTAATTTTTGATATATCACTTATTAAGAAAATGTATAACATCTGCATGTGACATTCCAGTTTGAATCCCTTGACAAGATACATACATACATATTCCTTCCGTATCAAAATGGAAGTTATTCTAAGAATTTACACACTTTGTAAGTAAATAATAAAATTAATCTTAAAATTCTACTTATACCCTTCATTGAAAACTAACAAAGTATTTAATACAAATACAATTAAATAATGATGATAAGAATGGAAAGTACACTTTGACTTTTCTAAAATGACTTCTTTTTTTTTATAAAAAAATGTAATGATAGAATAATTTTCTTTTTGATACTGAAGGGGTATATAAAAAAATGTATAACAACTGCATTTGACATTCAAGTTTGAATCCCTTGAGAAGATACATACATACGTACATACATATAGGTATGTATGTATATATAAAGAGGAAGTACTTCATGATTAAAATTACCCAAAAACCAACAGAAACTTGCTTTCTACACAGCAAGCTCATAATTTAAATAAAAAAATAAAAATAAAAAAATGGGAAAATTTCATGTCATCCACGGAATATACATGGCTATATTGTCCCAAAAAAAAGTGCCATCCTAAACAGCAATCAATAGAAAAAATAATGGATTAGAGGAAATATAATCAAATAATAGTTCATGTATAAAAAAACAATTATGTTGCTACTGGCAGTGATGAGATCAATAAGTGAACTTTATAAACCAAATTGCGTCACATCAATGCATGAGACAGAAATTACCTGTCACTTGTTCTAAATATAGCTCCCGCATTTTCCAACAAAATTTTAAGCAACTCTAAAGCTACAATTTTTCCCTTCATCAACAACGGATCTACTGGCGCATCTTTAGGAGGCGTCTTCATTGACAACTTACAAAGAGCTCGAAATACCAAAAATGCATCTCTTCTTAATTTATTTCCAATCTGTACCTCCAGATCTTCTTCTCTCTCTATCTCACCATCAGTAAGCTCTCCTTTCCTACCCTCTAATGCCGTCTTATACATACTAATCTCCCAATATTTTGCATCCAGCATATCCTTATCAGTTGAATCCAACAAATCAGCTGGATTGGTGCCTTCAACAGTAGCATTAATCCTAGTCTCAAATGCCCCATCATGAGCACCAGTCCCTCCCCCAACCTTCGCAGGTGTTGCTGCTGGATTCAAGACAACATCAATGTCCTGCATGATCTTAGTAATAAATCCCTGCACAAACTGAGTCATTCCCTGATCCACCTCTGCCTTCTCTATCGGCTCCATAAGCTCTGCCACCACTATTGGCTGCACGGGCACGGTGGAAGAATCGGCTTCCATTCTCCTAAACACAATCACTAGCATCTGAATCAGTGACGCTTTGGCGGTAGTCTGATTCACCACATTATTACTCCCTAGATATATATCATAACAAGTTCTGACTATATGCAGCAAGCAGTCCCCATGAATCCTCAAGCTTGTCGACGTCACAGCCGACAGCAAAGTTTTCAAAACTAGCAATTCCAAAGCATCGTCTCCGATTTCAATGCATCTACAAACCGATTCGATCAACTTCGACAACAATTTTCCGTCCTCACCACCACTCGGGTCTGCCTCGCCACGAATGTAGCCATGACAGATCAGCTTCTGAATACAATCGAGCCCGACCTCAGCGATCTTAAGATTCCCCGATCCACAGGCATTAATCAAGGGACTAAGAATGACCTCAGAATCAGCGAGCGAGTACTCATGAGCACCACCGTTATTAAGTGGCCCAGGAAGAGACTGTGTAGAATTTGGAGAATCAGAGCTCGTAGAAGAAAGAGATTGATCAGTAGAATTTAATTTCTGGATGAGAGATTTGCATTCATGAGCGAGCTTTGAGTTCTTGCGCCACGAACCGTTTTTGATGATTTTCTCCAAGCAAGGGATCAGTACTTGTTTCAGGCGGGAATCGGCTTCCGAAGAAGCCATTCCCGATTAAAAATTGTGAGATCTATAAAACAGGTAGTGACTAATGAGAAGCGATAGGAATTTATTTTCTTCAGCTAGCTATAGGCATGGATTTAACGGATAGAAAGGATGAGTAATTGAGGTGCGATCATATAGGGTTTCGGTAGGATGAGAGTAGAAGAGATGACTGATTTTTAGCAGCTCCGGAGTGGGGAAGTGCGATTTGGCGGAGGAAAGGGAAGAGTGTGCTTCTTGCTCCAGATCGGGTATTGATTTGGCGAATCTGACTCGTTGAAGTCCAAGTTGAGCATAGTATACTGTTCTTTTCTTTTGCTTTTCTTTTTTTCCTTTTTGGGTTTAAAATTCTTTTAATTATGGATATCGTTCACATCTGCTGATCTGCTCCCTGGGACAAATGAGAAATACGAATTTATGCCCGCACGGGACGTACCTCAGTTGTCGAGGTTCAGATAGTTGGTTCCAAGTGACCCGGATTCAATACTCGTGGCAGCCGCAGCGTGGGAGTTTCAACCCTTCAATGTGGGGGTGGCTCCATGTGGACACCACGGAGGTGGGCACCTGCTCCCTGACCGCTGAATACCGTGATTTACCTCCCTCAACCAGATTATCGGGCAGGCAAGTTGGGGGTCATGGGAGCGAGGGATTTCACCTTTTGGTTCCAAGAGAAATACGAATTTATACATTTCACATTCTTTAAGTGTCTATTTTTCTTAGTTCGACAATTCTACCCTTGTTATTTTTTACCTCCCTCAACTTTCTCGCCTCTATTTTTCTTCTTCAATCTGTAATATCAAATCTTTATTAGTTCAACCTTTAATATATATTATCTCAAATTAAATTTAATAATCAATCTCCATAAAAATATAATAAATAATTTTTGTTTAGTAAAAAGAACTTTAGAATGACATTTTTTATTTGCAAAAATAATAAACAATATAGATAACGACAAGTCGTCCCCAAATCTCCGCCTCCATCGGGTCAATCACCCACTACTTCCCTTGATAACAAATCATTTACATAACAAGTTCGAATCACATCGTCCCGGTAAATATTTCAAGTTTGAAAAGACATGTAGATCTTTTAAGATTAAATAGTTGCAATAATTCGGACAACCACAGTATAAAAATTCGATTTCTACCACAAATTAAAATCGCTCGTTGGGGGGGTTAACTCCTTGTAAATATCCATGATCGCAAACACGCGTTTTCTATATTTTTTAGGCATATACCTTAATTTACATCTGTTTATGTTAGTTAAGGATAGGGTTAACAGCGGCGCTACGACAAACGTACAGTTTTTTGATAAATCATCCACTGATAAACCCTTAACCCAAAGCATTGTACCCTTACTATTATTATTATTATTATTACTACTACTACTATTTATAAATAAATAAAAAATACTAATGACAACATTGTTATTATTGTTAATATTATTAATAATAGTATTATTATTATTATTTTATTAATAACAAAGTATAAGTAATTTTATTATTATTATGGTTTTTAATGAGTTCTCATGAGCACTTGTTAAGAAAATAATTTCTTACCCAAAAAAATTCAATTAGTGTATTAAACGTAAACATATAAGTTGATTTTTAGTATTAATTGTTAGCTTTCTCTCTATTTTTTAGTCATCTTGAATAATAATAATTATTATTATTAAGAATATTATTGGGCACTTATTAAAAAATATTAATATTAATATTATTAAGAATTATAATTAATTAATAGTGATATTACTATTAATATTAATAATATACATAAATAATAATAATTTATGTGTAAAAATGCTAATAATATAATTCTTGTATTTAAATATTAAATGTTAATATTTTATGAAATTTGTTAAGAAAATAATTAATATTTTGATTAGTTCAAATAAGAAAATATATTAATATGTGTACAATTAATAGCATCATAATTTTTTCATGTTATTAAAATAATATTATTAGTAATAACATTTTATTATAATAACAAAAATAATATCACTTTAATTTATTCGTTTTATTGATTTAGAAAAAAATTGCATTTAATGAATAAAAAATTAGCATTTTAGTAACAAAAATTAGCATCTAATGAATAAAAAAATAGGAAATATTAAGGAATATAAAAAATTAACATTTTATTAGCATATATTATCCATTATGATTATTAATGTTAATAATCAACCCTTAACCCCAAAACCATACCTCAACTTTCAACCCCAAACCCTAGACACTTAACCCTTAGCCTTAAATTATTATTATTATTATTATTATTATTATTATTATTATTATTATTGATCTTAATATTAATATCAATAATAAAAAAATAATTATTCTCATTATCATTACTATTTAATTAATATTAATAAATAGAAGAGTAATACCAATGACAACACTGATATCATTATTAATATTATTAATATTATTATTACTATTATTTTATTATAATAAAAAATATAAGTAGTAATATTAATACTATTAATGATAATGATAATAACCATAATATTAATATAATTATTATTTTCATTAGTAATAATAATATTTATATTTTATTAATATTACTAGAAATAAAATCATTATTATTAATATAATTTTTTAATTATTATTTTATATATAATAATATATTTTCTTATTTTAATTTATTACAATATTAATTATTTTCTTAATAAATTTTATAAAATATTAACATTTATTATTTAAATGCAATATTTATATTATTATTATATTAGTAGTAATATAATTATTAATGTAAATAATAATATTAATACTGATATTAATGTTAATAATATTTGTATTATACTTTTTATTATTATTATTACTATTACTACTACTACTATTAATGCACTTTGGTTGGATAATGTTTCTCTTATAAAATCCTTTCACCCAAGCATCTTGGTTTTCAATTTTTTGAAAAAGAGAAGGATCAAAGGGTGAAGTCATTGTAAGGTTTCTTGATTTCTAAGCAACAAAGAGAGTATGTTTAGCTCCAAAGGAAATATGCCTTGGGGATGAAGAGTGCAAGAGGGAAAGAAATATGAGGTATTGGGACACCTTTTAAATCTATTTGCCTCTTTCTTTCTTTTTCCTTTTCCATTTGAGTATTTGAGGCATCGGTCTTTCTTTTAGTCATAATTAATGATAAATAAACATGAATGAAGTGATTTTTAGGGCTCTTAAAAAGTTTGATCAATAATTGAACAAAATCCTAGATCTATACTTAGAAATGAGTAACGAGTAAGTGAGGAAATAAAGGAAATAAAGGAAATGAAATATAAATATCCTAATTACACACACATCATAGAACAACTCAATACAACCTCAATCATCTACCAATTTCAACAAATTTTTCCAAAATAGGGAGTGAGTCTAAAATATTTACCAAATCAAAAACCCTAGCTCCAAATCCAAGAATTGCCAAAATCTCACCTTTAAATATTGAATCTCTAACCTTCAATGAGCAAAATCCTCTTAATTTGAGGATTTTTTGTTAGTTTAGTTTTGAGGGAAAAGAGAAAAGAGAGGACATAGCGTGGTCATTGGGTAGAGAGACAAAAATAATTTGGAGTTAAATGGTTTAGAATGACTTAACTGGTCTTTTAAGTATTTGTGAGATCAGTTGACTAGTGGCATGCTACTAGTCAATTGGTGCTTACTTTCAAACACAAAAAATTAAAAGGTCCAAAGAACATGTTTTGACATTGTATATCCAATCACTTAGTGCTAGTGAGTCAGTCGATTGATGTATATTACTAATCAATAAAATAAATTTAACATGTTACATTTCAAGCTATATCTAGGTACCCATTAACTGGGACATAGTGAAATACCCCAAAACCCTAAATTTAAGAAATTATAGCTAATTAAGGTTTTATTAGGAAAATTAATTAAATAAATTATTTTACTAAGATAAGAGAAATTAATTAGGACAAAATCAATATGAAATTTATAAATAATTTAATTGGAGAAAATTAGAATGTTTTGCTAATTAAAATATAATTTAGGAAAAATCTTTTAAAAATCCTAAACTAACCTAAAAAGGGAATTTAATTATTATTTTATTAAAATATTATTATTTTCAAATATCTCAAAATACCAAAATATTCTAAATATCCCAACCCAACTATTTTTCCTTTTTCCTCTCCTTTTTCATTTTTTTTTTCTTCCTTCCTCTCCTTTCTCTTTTTTTTCCCTTTTCTCCCCGACCTGGGCCAGCCTTGCGTCCTGACTCCCCCTCCCTTCCTCCTGCACAGCCTGGGCCCACACCTCACACTCTTTTCCCCCAGTCGGTCGGTTTCCCCTTTCTTTTCTTTTTCCGGAACCACCCGATCCACTCCCCTCCCTCTTCTTTCTTCTTCTTCCTCCCCCGTCGTAACCTACAACCTCCCCCAACCTACGTCATGATTCTTGCCGCCGACCACACCCGTTGACTGGCCATATCTCTCCCCTTTCCCGCTGATATGCTTGCTATTTCAACCCAACCAACCCTCCCCTCTTCTCGCATGCCGTTCTTGCTCACTGGCCAATCACAGCCTGCCATGGCAGACCTACACCGGCCTACCGCCACCAGCCGGTGTGCCCTATCCCACTTGCCCTTATTCTTTTTCTCCCCTCTAACCTTATCCCCCTCCATTGGCCCTATAAATACCCCCATCGACAACCTTGATTGAGTTTTGTTTTCGCAGCCCAAAATTTCCTCCCTTTGCGCCACTACCCAATCAGACACCCATTCTATTGTCGTCGACCATCGTCGCCCACCTAAGCATTCCCTACATCACCTTCTGCAGAGTTGAGCCTCCCTCCTTCCTCAATTTGCCTCGCACGAGCCACCCCGACCTTGCAAAGTTTCCTTCCCGAGCAGCCACACTTCCGCTGCCGCCGCCCTTCGCACCACCGTTTGCCACCACTCTCACCGCAACAACCACCTCTTACACCTCCCAAAATTCCTTGCAGACCTTCCTCTACCTCCCCCTACCCTCATTTTCTCTTTCCTCCCTCTCCTCCTTCCTTCCTCCCCTTCCACCAATCTCGGCCACCACAGCACCGCCGCCTTTGGCCGCACCACCACCCTCATTCCAACCCTCTCAACTTGGGCAACCTCAATCACCTCAACTTCCACCCTCATTCCCCATCTCCTATTCCCGACACTTAACTATCCTCCTTTTCACCCTCTTTCGCCCCGTGCACAACCACCGGTGCCGCCGGTTACCACCAATCCTAAGTGGTACCCTAAACCCTCTCAACCCTTAAACCCTAATTATGCAAGCCTTATTCATTTTACTTGTATATTGTTATTATTATTATTATTATTGTTGTTGTTGTTGTTGTTGTTGTTGTTGTTATTACTATGAAGGGTGAAAACCTTATTTAACCATTATTTCGATTATTATTATTATTATTATTATCAGTAGTAGTAGTAGTAGTAGTAGTAGTAGTAGTAGTAGTAGTATTAATATTGGTATTAGTATTAGTATTATTACTATGAAGGGTGGAAACCCTATTTTACCATTATTTTGATTACTATCATCATTATTATTATTATTATTATGGTAAAAAAAAAAATCAAACCTTTATTTCAAATATTACTATTATTATTATTATCTTTAGCAATATTAGTATTTTGTTAGTGTTACTATTATTACATTATTATTTTATCCCTAACCCTATTATTAGCCTTAGCCTTAAAAACACTAGGGTTTCTATTACTAGGATTATTAGTATTATTATTATTATTATTATTATTATTAGTATCGCTATTTTTGCTATAACTAGTGTTAGTACTATTAGTAGAGGAAATAAAGCTATTAGATTTAATAATATAAATATGGCTATAAATACTATTAAAAACCCTATTTTCACTTATAAAGTTTCCTTTAATAATAGTAACCCTAATCTTAGAATAAAATAGGAAATAATAGTATTTTTGGTAGGAGGAAAACTAATCCTTAGTTTTTCCCTCTTATAGGTGAAACCAATCAAAACCCTAAGGAGGCGTAAGAGCATGCTTCAAGACCGATGTCATGTTAGGTAAGGGTGTAGCTAAAGCCTTATGTGTGTTATGTGCTTTATATGCCTTGTATGCCATGTATCATGATATGTTATATATCTTATGCTTATCATTATAGCTATTTTATGTGTAGCATAGCTTGGAGTTGATGTATGCTCATGTGTTAACTTATGGCATGTGTATAATATGTATATGTTGTGATTATAATATGGTGTGTTGTGGCCCTTAGGACATGCATGCTAGGATATGTAATGTGATGATATAGGGTGAAAGGATGAAAAGGGGAAATGGGGAAGTAAGTTGACCAAGGGATGTGGGATTAACCTAAACATCCTATGATCCATGAGAGGAAGAATAAAAGGGGACTTAAAGCAAAATAAAGTGGATGAACTTTGCATAGGAGAATCTAGGGTTTTACATGAGAATCTAGGGCTTTGCATGGGAGTTTTAGGGTTTTGCACGAAAAACTTTGAAGGTTTGCATGGGATGGATAGAGTTTGCATGGGGGTAAATTTTATGTATGGAAAGTTGATTTGGGGTGTCAGGAAGGAAATGGAAGAGTTTTTTGGGTGATTGGAGGCTTTGGATGAAAAATAGTACGTGGGACAGTGTAAGGGTGCATAGGAGACCGAGCTAGGGTTTGAGAGGAAACCCTAATATGAGACGATAGAAAAAAAATAATAAATAAGGGTGAGTGGAGTATGAGATGAGGATGGAGGATTATCAGATAAGGGATGAGTATGGGCATTATGGGAAAATAAGAGTGGAAGGTAAGAAATGGAGGGGTGACATGTGGAAAGTAAGATGTTAGGGTTTGGCGTAGCCGGCTAAGGTTTGGTGTGGCCACCTACGGTTTCGTGGTCACACGTGTACTTGGGGAGTGAAGTGTGATGATGAGGGTTGAATATGAGAGTTGTGATGCGTGAGGTGCTAAAACAGTTTGGGTTGTGTGAGGTAGAGAAGGATGACCCACATAGGCCTAAATTAGGGTTTCTGGAGAAAACCCTAGGGTGAGGCAATGAGTGGACTTTGAGGTGTAAGGTAGTGGGCCTTGACCCACACACTGAGGAGTCGGGCCTCTAGTGCGAGTTAGGGAAATGAGGAAAGGATGTTGGGGCAAGTTAAGAGGTGTAGGAGTGTAACACCCCGAGTCAACACGACCACACGGGGGCTACCTTGGAGCGCTTTCGGATTGATTGGCTGGCCCCACAGATCAACACGAGTCCTTTTAGCACGCTTTGTCCTCACTCACGCACTTCCTGAGAAATTTTCAGAAAATTTCTGAAACTTCCCAGGAGGTCACCCATCCTAAAATTACTCCACGGCCAGCACGCTTAACTGTGGAGTTCTTAGTATGGAATCACCAAAAGGATGGTATACCATGTTGATATAAGTAGCCAAATCAATCCTTATAACACTCCGCTCAAATTGGGGTATTACAAGGAGTCTCAAAATATGGGACGGGCCCTCTTAGAGGATAAGCGTAGGTGGAGTTAGCCATACATGCCTAGGGCGAAACTTTTGAATAAGATACGGTAAAATATTAATCATGTAAAGTGAAAGATTATTGATCCGGGCCCAAAACAATCTACCGGCAAAATAGTGGCCAGGTGCCGGGGTGCCTTGGAGACCGATCCACCGGCATATAATAGTGGTTAGGTACGTTCTACCCTATAAGTGACCGCTCCACTGGCTATAATAGTGGGGGATCCAGAGCTCAATAAACCAAACCCTAAGTTTGATAAGACATATAAAAGACACTAAGTACTTTCAGTGGAACGCCATGAGAGTTGGGGCCAGACCGGTCCACTGGCGAATAATAACGGGAGACCGATCCACCGGCATATAATAGTGTCCAGGTGCGTTTTGCCTTGTAAGTGATTGATCCACCGGCTATAATAGTAGGGTTCCGGTACTCGCATGGATTTAATAAAAAGCATGATGTGAAATGAGTACCGATCAGAGATTAAATAATTAATCTAACTGGACTACAATTTGGCCTTTATTTATCTGAAATGATTGTATGCTATTGTGTTATCATGCTTATATTGTGTGCCTTTGTGTGTTTGACCCTAGTGCACGGTTACCTTACTCAGTACGTAGCGTACTGATCACCCGTTTCATGGGTGATGCTCATTCCCATGAGTAGAAGGAACCTCTGACTTTGTGTAGGTGGGTGATACCATTTTTTTATGCCTTCGATGCTTATGAGGCATCAGGGGGGCTAAGTGTTGAGCATAGATCTGACTCGGAGATCGAGAGTGGCGTGGCCAGATTACCTCTTTACGTTCTTTGATTTTGTTTTGGGTTTTCCAGACTTAATTTTTACCGTTTGTAGACTTTATTCCTTTTTAGAAACTTTAGCTATGTACTCTTGATTGTAACTCTTTTTCACGCACTCTGATTTCTATCTTGTAACTGCTTTAATGTTTTATTTAAGCATTGCCTTGAGTTTGAATTATGATGATTGTTAAATTTATTTTAGGCTTGTAATTAGTAAGGGAACAGCGGGGGGCCGAGCTTGTACTAATCATGGTGGTAACATCGTCGAAATTCATAGGTTTTGATTTAATTGCTTTCGCTAAATCTTAAATAAAATAAAAAATTTCAGTAGTGAATTTTGGGGCATTACATATAAAACCAGTTGATTGGTCTACCCGGCCATAGAATGCTTTCTTAGCTTTAAAGGCATGCAATTTTGAATATGAATCAAATCAATTTAATATTAATCATTGAAATGTTATTTTAACAAATCATAGGAGCTAAAAAAGTATATGAATTCACAATATAAGAGATAAAAATATAAATCCCATAAATGTCATCAATCAAACATGATTGACATTGGATTTTCAAAAAAGATTAATCAAAGTAAGAATTATAAATTCATTCCTTAATTTTTAGTGGAAAGGAGAAATACCAAGTTAGGAGATAGGAGTGATTAACTTGGCATATAATACCTATTTATGCACATTCCTTTCTAAACCATAAAGAAGTAGGGTGAGCTTTGAGTTCCCAATTTCATTTGAACCTATGCTCCTCTTCTTCTTAACCCCCTATAAAGATGACTAACAAATAGTTCTAGGTACCAAATTTTTTTGTGGATCCTTAGGGTTTAGTCACTTGTCTTAGAGAAATGGATACTCTGGGCATCTACACCTTTTATTTTCTTCTTCTTTTTTGATAATTTTTTCATTTTTTACAAAAATTTAAAATGTTACCATGTTTATCATACGTGTTGTGCATGAAAGGCGAAGACAAAGTATGGTAGACCTTAGTATCTTTCACAAAGAAATGATGTAATGATCTATTTTTAAGCTTTTTTATTTATAAAACTTAGATTTTCTTTGTTCAAACAGTATCTTTAAGCACCAAGCTGCAATTCCATATTTTCCTCACCGTTTGTCAAGGTATAAGCACATTTGGCAATTTTGTCACTCTTGGCTTCTAATATTACCATTTCTCTCTTAATTACATCAGTGTGTGCATTGTGACCAAGTGCCCTAAATTTAATTTAATCCTTTAATTTATCAATGTTATCGTCTAATGCCAGTCGTCGTATAAAAACTCTACACTCAAGGATCATATTTGTAATTATGAATTCATTATGTGGTTTTCTTAATTTAGTGTTTATTGACTTATTCTAATATGATCAAGAAAATATTTATTTAATACAATATGCTCATCATAAGAATGTGATGAAATAGAATATGTTACCTTATCATAATCATCCTTATATTCACTTGAGTTTGAGTTTGAATTAGAGGATTCATCATTTCAAGGCATAAGGTAGATATTTATAATTTCTTCATCATCACTTCAAGATAATATTTGCTTGGATGATCGTCCCCGTTTGCTTCTTTTGTGCAATAGATTTAGTTTCCCCCTCTAAATGTAAGGCAATAACTAATTAAATGACTTTTATGAGCAATTTTGACACTTGAGAGGGTTTCTTTTGCTTGAAAGAGAAGTATGAATGTCTTGTGAGTTGCTTGAATTTATTTTTTCTTCTATGTTAGATTTGAGGAATCTCTTAAGTTGTTGTGGTATAAAGGCCATTTCCTCATTATCATTTTCTTAACTAACATCTTCATCTTCATCTTCTCTTGTTTCGTCATCTTCTTGAATATATTCATTTATTCTGCATAATCGGGCTTTTAATGTGATGAAGTTATTATCTTCTTTTGATTATGGATAATTAATATTTTAACCTAAACCTAAATTTAGATGATTAATACTTTAATATTACCCTAATATTTTAATTTTAATTTCAAACCTAATTATAATCCTAACCCTAAACTTATTTTTTTTCCATTTTCTTTATCATTTTTCTTCTTCTCCTTCCTGGTCTTATTCTCCTCATTATTCTTCTATGCATGTTTTGCTCCCTCTCTCGACCAAATCCCCTCTGTTAAGATTCCACCCTATAGAATACCTATCATAAATTTATCATCACTACCATCAACTCCCTAAAACTCTGGGATATATCATTGGAAAATATTACCTAAAACCCTCAATTTCTACCTCGCCCCCATACACCAAGTTCCTCTACTTTACAGGTTCCTCAACCATTCACACAATAATTTTCTATAAATACCCCTCCATGCTCTCTCTCCTCACCTCATTGATTGCCTTTCTAAACTTTCCCCTAACTCCTTATCTCTTTCCCCAACTTCTTTACGTGTGTTTTAGTTGATTATCCACCATTTTCATCTAGTAAAGCTTTACATAACTTACCACCCCTCATGCAACTCTAAATTTTCTCCACCAAAACCCCATGCAACTCCACCCTACCACCTTCAAAACTTTACACAACACACTCCTTACCTTCGTCAACTTCTCATGCAACGTACCACAAGCTACTTCCAAACCTCATGTAGCCTTCCTCCTTCAACAACCTTTTTTCTCCGACAACCATCACCTCATACCAACCTATCCTAGTTACATTAGCCTCCCAAACAAACACCTCTAGCAACATCAACCTCCCACGTAGCCCCCTCATTTGCACCATCAACCTGCAACACACCCTTTTTTGCACCATCACCTTCACGCATCATCACCATCCTAGCTACCCCAAGCTCACGCCACTCGACCTTACCTAAGTGAGTGCCTCATGCATCCCTACCCCATTTGTGTGAGTACCTCATGCAGCCACACCCCTCAGTGTATTACATTCTCATACCGGTCCCCTCCATTTGTGCCACAACCTCACCCAACTTAGTGACTCTTATTTGCTTTAGTTCCATTGTATTTTCCTTCCTTCTTTTGCCTTTTCCTTCCTCATTTCCATTGCATTTTCCTTTATTATTTTCATAAGTTATAACCATGTATTACTCTTTGTCTTTAGGTGACTTTTCAATGGTATTGAATAAGGAGTCTTAGGGTTTATATGTGTTTAGAGACCAGTGACATTTTTGGTAATGATACATGTCGTGGTTAGGGTTTGTTAAAGCTTTGTGTAAATTTGTATCTCATGCTTGGTATTATTATGTTTCATAATCCAAGTCTTAATGGCATCTTATGATATGGTTGTGTTATATGATATAAAAGTGAGAAATATGTGAAAGCATATGATTATGTGCATTTTTTTGTCAAGCTATGCTTTGTAAGTCAAGTACATTGGCATGAATCACAATCTAAATTGGATTACTATAAATTACTCAAATATATTTTTGGTTAATTATTTTTCTAATTATATGTGTTGGGGCTTGAAAATCAATCATATTGAGATTCATAAGATTTTTTTATGAAATCATGGTTGTTTTGGCTATCTTAAGGGTATTTTGGTCAATATGGATTAAATATAGAATATTTAATATTTTTAATATGATATTTGTTTAAAATAGTCTAAGTATATCATGTGGAATATTTGGAGTAATTATAAGTGGCATAAGCCTAATAAAATGAGAAAATTACTTATTTTGGAAAAGTAACCCTTGAGACGGGTGTATTATCACATGTGTAAGAAGTTGAAGTTTGACCTTGATTTATAGATATGTTGTCAATAATATTATTTGAGGATGGTGTAATAAATTGGGTGATGAAATGAGTCTTATGGGATAAGTTATGCTTATGATTTTGTAGGGAATTTGGAAATGATAACACTAGAGGTAAGTGTGTTATCGCATATGTAAAATATTAGAATTAAACCATGATTTTCAAATATGTCATTAATAATTCTATTTTGGGATGGTTTGCTAAATTGGGTGATTAAATGAATCTGAAGGGATAAGTTATGATTATCTTGTGAAATTAGGGCTTCGTAGGGAAGTTATGGCCTCTTTTTCTTGGGGAATGTCCCAATCATTATTTGGATTGTGTTGTTTGTGCCTTTTTTATTTCTGTGAAATTTGGTTATGTGCCTTATACAGTTATATATATGCATATATGATGATATCAATATAAACAATAGTTAATAAGACATTAACTATTTAAAGTAAAATATCACATGAGTTAAGACCGAGGTGTTGAGTTTGTTCTATCGGACAATAATAGTGGCTCGGGAGTATTTTGCCTTGAGATGTGCTTTAGACCATTCCACTAGTTCAAGAATAGTGGTTAATGGCATGGTGTTTTGAGATATATTGAGTTTGTTCTACTAGACTACAAAAGTTTTACCCTGAGAGATGCTTTAGTTATTCCACCAGATTAAAAAAATGGAGTCTTTGAATTCAAGGTAAATGAAAAAAAAAATGATTTTGATTATATCTTGTAACACCCCCAAAATTTTACACATTTTTTTCTTTTTTTTTAAACAAGACTTATAAATTAAAACTGTAAAATTTGGGAATGCTACCGCCACACTTAGTACCAGACCGGTTCAATCCTACCATTCCAGTACCAAATGCTAAGGCTAAGGAAAACTACACATAATATTATTAAATAATTCAACTTCATGAATACGGAAATTAGAGTATGCACAAGTCTTTACATAATTCGAAATACTAGTTATTGTTTTTCAAAGAAGAAAAATAGCAATAATAATAAAATTGTTTTTGAAGGTTCAATCACAATTAAAAGAGACAAGGATAATAATCTTATAATGGAAAGATGGTCACGCCACTCCAGGAATCGATCCAGCCCAAAATCATCACTCAGCCCCACCTGATGTCCCATAGACATCAATAGCATCAAAATAGGAATATCCTACCTACAACAAGTCAGATGGCTCTTCTACTCGTGGGAATGAGCAACACCCATAAAAGGGGTGATCAGTACGCTACGTACTGAGTAAGGTAACAGATGCACTAAGTCCAACACATAAAATCACATAAATCATGTAGAAGAATAAAAGAGCATATTCATAATAACATAAATGCATATGACCATCCAGGTAGAAGTAAAAAGGTCCAATTATAAACCTGATTAATTATTTAATTAATCTCTGATCAGAAATCTTTTCACACTATGCTCTTTATCAAGTCCATATGAGTACGGGAACCCCACTATTTTTGCCGCGGATCGGTCTCCAGGGCACTTTGGCTCCTGACCACTATTCTAGCCGGTGGATCGGTCACTTAGGGTACATGCCCTACCATTATTATATGTTGGTGGATAGGTTTGGCCCCTTTTCTCGCACGATGTTCCACTGTAAGTGATTAGTGTCTTCCTATATCTTAGCAAAATGTAGGGTTTGGTTTATTAAGCTCGGGATCCCCCACTGTTTTAGCCGGTGGATCGGTCACTAGGGTAACATACCCTACCACTATCATACGCTGGTGGATCGGTTACTAGGATAACATACCCTACTACTATTATACGCCGGTGGATCGGTCCCTAGGATACTGTAGTCCCTGGCCACTATTATGCCGGTGGATCGGTCTGAGCCCGGTTCAACATCTTCCACTTTAAGTATTTAATGTTTTAAGTATCTTATTCAGGAACCCATACCAAGACATGCAAGTCTGACTCCTACCATGCTTACCCTTCGACTCTAGTTAATCACTCCAACCCTAGTTAACCACCACCATCAGAGTTAATCATGGCATACCCTAACACCCATGAAACCTTAACTCCATGCAAACCCTATCTCCCATACAAACCCTAGCACCACGTAAAACCTACTTCCATGCAAACCCTAACTCCCATACAAACCCTAATATCACCATGCAACCATTAATACCACCATGCAACCCTAATACCACCATGCAAAACCTAATACCACCATGCAAACCCTAGTACCACTATGCAAAGTCATATAATGCTTAGACCACTCCCACATTAATTTATACCATAACACCATATCCCACGACCTACATGCATGTCTTATGGGTCTCATCAATCATATTAAAAGCACAACTTATACATATCATATGCATACCATAAAATATCATATGAACATATCTCAATTCCACATCATAATACATATACAATAGATATAAGATACACTTAAACCATATTATATTGCATGTCACATGACAATTAAGGCATGTAAAACATATTACACATAATAGCCTTAGATACACCCTTACCTAAAATGTCACCAGTCTTAGAGCACGCTCCTATATCTCTTGAGGGCTTTGACTGGGCTCACCTATTATGGGGGGGAAAACTAAAATTAAGTTCCCACCTAAAAATACTATTATTTACTATCTTACCCTAAGACTAGGTTTTTAATTAAAACAATACTATACTAATAATAACTATATAAAGTACTACTAAAAATACTAATAATGATATCAATGTAATTTAAAACAAAAGGTGATATAAGGGTTTCTACCCTTCACCAAAATAATGTTAATAATGATAGTAGTAATAATAATAATAATACTAATAATATTAAAAATATTATTAATACTAATAATAGTAATACTAATATTATTATTAATATTAATAGAAATACTAAAATTACAAGGTAGGGTTTTCGACCCTACCTCCAAATAATGAAGTACTATTCAATAATAGTAATAATAATATTAATAACATATATTACTTATAATAATATTAAAAATAATAAAGATAATAATAATAATAATAATAATAATGATGATGATGATGATGATGATGATGATGATGATGATGATATTAATAATAGTAAAAATAGCAATATTAATAATAAAATACAATCATGCGAAACCTTAACCTAAAATAGGGCTTCGGCCCTTCTGGATAAATATTAGAAATAATAAAATAATAATACTAATAATAATAATATTACTAATGATAATAAAACTTATAATAATAATACAAATAAATGCTTATAATTGGAAACTAACCACTCAATTAACTTAAGACTACTCTCGACCCTACCAAGAAAATTTAACATTAATATTACATCCCATAATAATAATAATAATAATAATAATAATAATAATCAAATTAATGCTAAAATTTGAAATAAATTAGATTATACTTAAATAAATCGGGGAGAAGGGCTAAGAGGGTCTAGGGTTTCACCTTGAGTCGGCAAAGATGGGTGGTACCGGCGGTGGTGCACGGCGGCAACGGCGGTGGCCGAAAAATAAGGGTGAAAGGGGAAAAGTTGGGGTTTGAGAATAATAGATGGAGAATAAGGGTGGAGGTTGAGGTACTGGTGGTAGCCTAGGTTGAGAGGAGTAAAGTGAGTGTGGTGGTGCGGCAAGGGGCAGCAGCGGCGCACGACAACAGAGGTGGTGGTCAAAAGGAATAGGTGAAGAAAAAGAGGGGAGGAGAAGGAGAAAGGAGAAAAGAAGGTTATGGCTAGGTGGAGGAGGATTAGTAGCAACTTTTGGGTGGTGCAGAAGGCATTAGAAGTGGCGGTTGTGGTGGCGGATGGTGGCTCGAAGGTTGTGGGGGTAAAAATTTTAGTTTGATGGGCAAGGAACTTCGCACAGTTGTGGTGGCTCATGTGAGATGAATCGAGGGAGATGGGCGGCTTAGTTAGTTAGAGGGCGGTGCAGGGAAGACTATGGTAGGTAGAGGTGGTGAAGAAGTTGGCTAATGGCAGAGAGAGAGTCGTCTGAAGTCGCGATGGTGCATAGGGTAAGATCTTAGGGTTGCGGGGACAAAGTTTCAAAGGCAACCAATCAAGGGGTATTTATAGTGTTTAGAGGGAATGGTAGGGTTTTGGAGGTCGGCAGGAGTGTGATGCATGTAGGGTTTGGGGTAGCCGGTGGTGTTAATCAGCCAGTAAAAGTTTTGGTCGGGGTCGACCCTTCACGAAGGAATATGGAGAAATCGAGCGAGAGATGAGGAAAATAGATTATACCAAGTTGATCTACAAGTCAAGGGAAAGAGAAAGAGGGGAGAAACAGTCAATCAAGTCTCATAAGCTGGCGGTGCCATTTTCAAGGTTGAAGGTGCAGGTCGATGGCGGAGGAGGAAGGAGGAAGATGGAAGGGGGGAACCGGGCGACCAGGGGAAAAAGAAAGAAAAGTAAAAGGAGAAGAACCGACCGGTTGGCGTCGGTCATAATGTCTTAAATGGAACGCGGCATTCTAGGGAGAAAAGACACAGAATGCACCGTTTCAACTACCGAAGGAAGGAAGAAAGAACTGCGCTGGGTCGCGGGAGAAGAAGAAGAAAAGGATTGGGCCGCGTCGGCAAGCCCAATCGGTAGGAGGAGAAAAAAGAAAAGGAAGAAAAGAAGAAAAAGAAAGAAAAAGGAGGGAAGAAAAAGAAAAAGGAAAAAGAAAAAAGGAAAATTTAAGTGGTTTGGGGTTAAATAAATAAATTAGAATATTTTGGGTATTTTAAATAGAAATATTAAAATAAAATAATATTAAATTTTCTTTTTAGACTAATTTAGGGGTTTAAAAGATTTTTCCTAAAAACCTTTTTAATCAGCAAAAAGCCCAATTTTTCCTTTATAAAAATATTTATAAGTTCCTTATTAATTTGCCCTAAATAAATATTTTCCATTTCAAATAAAATAAATAATTAAATTGATTCCTTAATAAATCCTTATTTAATTATATTTCTTAAAATAAATATTTTTGGGGCATTTCAAGCCCAAACGGGGAAGAAGGAAGAAAAAAAAAGAAAAGGAGGAAGGAGGAAAATAGAAAAGAAAAATGAAAAAGGGAGGGAAAAGGGAAAAAGGAAAAAGGAATAGAGGAAAAATAGGTTGGTTGGGGTATTTAGAATATTTTGGTATTTTTAAATATTTCAAAATAATAAAAATTAGTAAAATAATCATTAAATTCCCTTTTTATATTAATTTAGGATATTTTGGGTAATTTTCCCTAAATTCTATTTTACTCTGAAAAATACCCTAATTTTTTCCTTTATTAAATTCTTTATTATTTTCGTCCTAATTTTGCTTTAAATATTCCCCCTTATTTTAATAAAATAATTTATTTAATTAATTTCCCTAATAAATTCCTATTTTAACATAATTTTCTAAATTAGTGTTTTGGGGTATTTCACAAACACCCACTTAGAATTCTGATGATTCTTTTTCATTAGCGATTTCATATAAACTAGATATTATTCTTGGCAAATGTATATTCATGATAATGTAAGAAAACAAAAAATCTCCTATGTCCTTGATAGAATTCAAGTTGACACATGTCGACCATTTAAATTTATCATGGTATATAATGATGCATCAATGTAAGGTCACATGTTATATTATGCAACTAATATTACTGCATTGACAAAAAAAAAGTGATTAGTCATCCAATTGGGGTAAAATGCAACCAATGCTTCAAGTTGGAAGAAAAATGACATGGTAGAGTCATTGATTAAGCATTTGATTTGTAGACCCTTGTTAGTGAGGTATAGAAGTAATATGCAATATGCATGCAATGATTTTTGGTATGCACTAATCTCATATCACATTATCCCTTAAGCTAGATCAGTTGGAATTAACCTGATGTTTATTTTAAAAAATTAGATAAGTTTTATGCGTGGCTACACTTTACCATGGATATGGAATTGAGTCATAAAGAAGGATAGAAATTTTTGTTTCCTTAGCCTCAAGGGGAGTGAATAGGAGATTGAGATTATAAAGCAATCAAGTACTTAGAAGACTTCTTCCATGAGATATGGACCCAAATAAAAATTAAAGTACACTTGCTTATGCTTATGCTTACTATATGTAGCTTAGCTACAATTTGCGTTTGTTATAGCCAATATATTATGAAACCAATATGTGTATGACTAAATGTTTCAACTCACATAGAAGTAATTGTGGTAACTTCAAATAAGTTAACGACGAGCATGATACAAATACACTATAAGCATATGATGTGGGTCCAAAAAGATAAACTTTTGTAAGAGGAGTTATAATCATTAAAAATGATAGAAAATTTGCCACAATGAGTTGATATATCCATATGGATAGAATATGAGAATAAATTCCATGGGAAAATGAAATATACATTAATTATCCTTAAACCGGTGTAAGATAGTATGAGCTAGATATTGGTGATGTCTTTACCTAAAGATAAGAGTGATAATTATTCTTAATTCATTATAGAATGCCATTGGATAAATTATTATCAAGTTGCAATAGTCAAATGTATCTGCTTAATGAGTGTGATTTGTATGGATAAGAAGTCCAACATTTTAAGGTTTTATACTAATTGACTATAAGTAGGTGTTCTTGAAGAAATAATTTAAAATTCAATGTGGTGACACGTGTCTTTGTACAAAAGCCAAGTTTTTGTCCCCAATAGGGATTTTACTGGTGAAGTTTTCAAATGTAAGCACTATTAAATTGTGTTTGTACACATAAATAGAATCATATGTAATATGACATATGAAGGAGACATATTAAGTTGAGTGAAGAAAATTGTACTTTCTTCCTTAGCCATGGTTTTGTACCACTAAGTTTTTTGGATAAAGTTTTTAATGAGGCTGTATTTTAGATATGTACTCTTAAGAGGGAGTGTTGTAAATAGTAGAAGATGTACATCTAAGGGGAAGTGTTATAAATATCCTATTTGCATATTGTGGATGTACATTTTATGAATGTGTATGTATTAAATCCTAGATTTAATACTGATATTATTATCATAAGCTATAACAACTTTTCTATTATGATTCCCCAACTCTATATATTCTCCACATTCTTTAATATTATTATAATTCTCCAACTCTACACATTATTCTCATAATGGATGTAATAAGTATGTGTATTATATATATGGAATATTGTGAATTATAATTGTAAGAAAGAACTTATGCGTATCAATGGAAATCAAAAGTCACATTATCTCTTTATCTCTATATTGTTATATTATATCTCTTTGAGTTTATCAGTATTACAACAAATATGCATATTTTGATAAATATGTAACAATTAGATACTTCATTTATGATCATTTAGTTTTGTATTTAACAGTAAGAAAGAAGTTTGGAACAAAATACAAAAATAATTGACAGAGTAAATGGAATATATTTTTTGAGTACATTGTAGATGAAATATTTAGCTAAATAAAAATATAAAGGAGAACTAGGCTTAATGATATAGTAAGACAATTTATTTTAAAACGACAAAGTAAGAAACCTTTGAGAAAAATGAAGCTAAAAACTAATATAATGTGCAATTTTCTATATATTTTATCCTAAACATAAGTTTTAGTATAAAGCATGTATCTAAGAATAAATTTATAACTCCTAAAATCATAGTACACAATAGTTTGTAATTTTATATTCAATTAAAAATTTAATATTTTAAATAACAATTCACGTGTGCTAATCAAAACAAATAAATGAATAAATAAAACAAAAATGTGGTAATGGAGCTCAATATTATGGCAAAAAAACCCATACCATAAATTAAAGGATCATACTTAAATGAAAGTGTAAAAAAATTAGGATATTATGATAGAAAATGTAAAAAATAAAGGCGCAATGATCCTCTCCAATCCAACATGTTTGGTAATTAGCGAATAACGAATAATAGATATTTGAGTTAATTTGCGGCTAGTTGATAACATATTGTAACACCCCTATTTTTTTAAAGTATGTTATAGAAGGATAAACTAAAATTATGGATGTTATTACCACATCGATCATGAGGAAAGGTGCTCATGTTTACCAAGCCCATGGTAGGTGTAAGACTGGGGGAAAATATATTATACAACAAGACAGAAATATTATCACATGGTAAAACTTTATACCAGATTTTAATATAGGGTTACAAGCCAAATCAACCCTACTATAATTAAAAAATAGAACTTCCCAACATAAAACAAAACATAAA
This sequence comes from Tamarix austromongolica, assembly GCA_039764185.1. Classification (NCBI taxonomy): domain Eukaryota; kingdom Viridiplantae; phylum Streptophyta; class Magnoliopsida; order Caryophyllales; family Tamaricaceae; genus Tamarix; species Tamarix austromongolica. The sequence continues at coordinate 13,528,866 of CM077819.1, forward strand.
AAATCCCTACTCTCTTACTTCAACTTAAGCTCCATCAATATTCAAATCACCTGCTTCTGAATGGCTGAAAAATAATATGTTCATTATAAAAGTCCTAAATAAGCACACATAACCTTAAGCAAATAACAAGCCTATATAGTCTCACAACACACAAAGTTGTGTAAACTATTGCATAACTAACAATTCACATGCAATAGCATCAAGTCATATATAAGCCCAATAATACACATGTACCAATATGCAATACTAATAATAATCTCAATACATAAGGGCAATGCACATAATGCAACTACCGACCATCATCTCAACCAACCAATAACATAACATGGATATAAATTTAAATTCCAATACAAGTTATTAAATCCCATAGATATCATCAATGCAACATAGTATTTATTATTTACACCAAATATTTCAGCATGGTATATCCAATCAAGATAAAATAAGAAAACCAAACAATCAATTGTACTCCAAAATCAATTACCAAGCCTTTATTAAGGTGACAAAATCAATAAATTTAACTTAACTTTGAGATAAATATGATCTCATAATATAATCTAATGAACACAATGGATAAATCAACAATAAAATCTCTAACCACTAAGATAGCTAGGCAAGGAGGTCACATGACATAAAGCCATGTATAAAAAAAATCTAGGCACCCAAGTCTTTAAGTATGCATATCTCCTATATAGTTGTGAATTCCTAAGATTAGAAGTGGGCCCTTTAACCCAAAGTTCCAACTATGCACTCCAGGGCCTAAGTATAAGGCATGATATTTGTAACACCCCTAAAAATCATCATTGATAATTTTCATTTTAAAAGTAAAAACATACACCATAAGAGGGGGTGTTACTGCCATAGTTAGTATGTAATTGGTATAAGTTTATCCCCAAGACATCCTTGTACCAACTATAAGGCATAGTAAAAATGGGTGCAACCATGATAAACACAACAAGGAAAACATTTCATGACATAATAATGATAAAGTGTTTGTTATCAAGAAAATACCGAAATACATAACATTGTTCAACTGGAATAAAACATTAAACTAGAAGGCTAAAATGACATCCTAATGTCACTCTCTTTTAACCTTGGGTTACTACAACATCAATCTTCCCCAATCATGTTATCATAAGTAGTAAAGTCATCTAGGGCATCCTCAATCACCTACACAGACTTAGGAGGGGAAACTACTTGTGGGAATGAGCAACACCTATAAAAGGGGCGATTATTACTCTACGTACTAAGTGAAGTCACAATGCAGTCAAGCAAGAATAAAGTAGGTTAACAACATCACAGCAAGAAATAAAAGGCGCATAAGCAAATCATAATGGTTCATTCATTATTATCATTATTTAGACTCAAGATAATAGTGCCATAAATATTTAACTCATGAATTCTATCCACGTGGGCTCGGGACCCCACTATTCTCATTGGTGAATCGGTAGATAAGATAAAACTCCAGAGTAGTATGCTCCTAACCACTATTATCATCGGTGGATTGGTAAATAAGATATAACCCTAGAGCAACACACTCTTGGACACTATTCTCACCGGTGGATCGATAAGTAAAGTACAATTCTGAGGCAATACGCACTTGTTCATTATTCTCACCAATGGATCAATCAATAGGGTACAATCGACCCAAACTCAAGTGATCTTCCACTCTAAATGGTTAATGTCTTATTTGTTTCTTATTCACTTAGATACCACATGCACAACCATACACTACTCAAGAACGACTCATTCCCTACTACTACCCCGGGCCAACCATAACCCCTTGTAAACCCTAGTTTCTTAAGTTTGGTATATTCTCACCCCCTAATGATCCTTTGAGTCCCTAATTTATCTAACAACCCAAACACGCCATTAGAAATCCTTTTATTCATGAGTCATAGCCTATTTCCACAGTTACTCTCATATGATATCAATTGGCCCCTAGGGTTACTCCTTAAAACCCTAGTTTGGCCCAAATGGGCCTAATCCCTTCTCTACTACTTATTTAGCTCTAAACTCCCACAACCAAGCATATGTTACCATGAGTATCCATTCCCTAAATTCTTGTAGCCTAACTCCTTCATTTCGCACATGTGATAACAACCTCCCTAATGGACTCCTCTCGAAATCTTAATTTCCCTTTAGTAGTTGCACCCACTCCTATTTATCCTACCTAACCATCAGACTTAACATAAAATCCCCACAAAGCATGTTCAACATCATACTTCAGAGGTACAACCTAACTACCCCATTTCCGACATGTGATAATGCCATGCCTCTAAGGTTTGTACTACCAAAAGCCAAGTTCCACCCACTTAGCACTGTCCTATCCCCTAGCATCTAAGGACCCCCCATGTGTTGCTAAACTACCCAATAATACTATAATCTCTCCTTCATAACCATTCTTAACATCCATCCCTTACTTAGTTACCCCCAGACATAGACCATATTAAGTTTGACTCATCCCATGCATAGTCAACGCTATTCATGCAATATCTACCCTAATCCTCCTTTAAAATTATCATACTTATTATTTAACATTTTCCCAAATATATTTAACTAAAATTTTCCCTAAGGTTTCCCCATATGCCATTATCCTACAATATTGACCAAAATGCCCTTGAGTTTCTAAAACCCTACCTCAGCCTTATAGTTTAAAATACAATAACGTCTCAACAATCCTCATAACATGCAGTACCACATAATAGAATTACACATCAACATGTGAACCAACATAGCCATGTCTACACATTTTCTTACCTTAGATCCTTGTAAGCTAAGATGCAGAAGTAACCCTAAAACATGTAACATTTCATGCAGGTATTTACTTAACACATAATAAAATCATATAAACACAAGGCCTTAGCTATGGTTGTATCCTTACTAAAACGGCTTTGGTCTTGAAGCAATAAAACCCTACGCCTCCTCTCCTATGGTCACCAGAATAGTACCTAAAAATTGGGAATACCCAAACTTAGGTTATCTTATCCTTTTTCTTCCTTTTTTTTCCTTAAACATAATAATAATAATAATAATAAATAATGATAATAAATTTAATTAAATAAAGCTTAAAATGGATGAAAGGGAAGTGGTGGTGACTAGAATAGGCAAGGGAAGTGTAGGGTGGCATGGTGTAGGTGGCAATGCAATGGTGGAAAGTAACTTTTGGTTGGGAAAAGAGTAAGGGTTAGTATTTTGAGGGTTTAGAGCGGTGTTAACACTAGGTAGGCTAGTGGAATGGGAGGTGGGTCATGAAGATGACAGCAGGTGGTGGCGCAGCCAGGAGGAAGGAGGAAGAAAAGGAGAAATGGATGGAAAAGATGGTGGAGAGAGCTATCTGCATAAGTTAGGCGCCTATGCAAGAGGTTAGGTGTGGTAGTGCTGTAGAGAAGGGGGAACGGGCTAGTAGTGGTGGTGACGTGAGGTGGTGTAGGATGGTGCGGGGTGGCACGACCTACCCACTTTGTAGGCTCAGAGAGGGGAAATGAAGGGGAGAGAGAGGGAGATGAAGGTCTTAATAGGTGTAAGGAAGGGAGAGGGGAGGATTTTGGGCAGCGACGTGGCTTGACTGTGACAGTGGCAGCAACGAAAGATAGGAGTATGGGAAGGGTGTAGGGTGAGGTCAGCGAGGGAGAAGAGAGGAGAGGTAGTGTTGGTGAGTATTTATATGTTGTAGGGGGAGGAGGATGAGGACAAGGGTGGTCTGTCACTGGGCGGCATGCCGATGGCATGGAAGGACGGTGTACATGGTCGTGCGGTGTAGAGGTGTAAAGGTCGTGTAAGGGGTGCTGGGGCATGCTATCATGTATGCCCTGCAAGGCTAACGGGGGTGCAAAAATGGCAAGGGATGCACGGGTCTGTAGGGTGAGAGGTAGGGGATGGGGAGAGAAAGGGAAAAGGAGAAAGAAGGGAGGGAGAAAAGGGGAAAAGAAGAAAAGAGGGGAGGGGGACTTGAGTCGTGGCCTGGGGGAAAAGAAAAAGGGGCAGGGGAAAGGAGTTGGTCCGGTCGGGGGAGAAAGTAAGAGAAGAGAAGGAAGGGGGCGCTTAGACCGCTGCCGCACAACCCAAGCGGGGGAAAGGAAGAAAAAAGGAAGAAGGAAGAAAAGTAAAGGAAAAGGAAAATGAAGGATAAAAGAAAAGAAAAAGAGAAAGAAAAAGGTATTGGGATTTTTAGGTTGGATTTTTGGGGGACTAATAAAAATAATTATATTTTGACTATAATTTATTTTAGGCTAAATAATTAAAAATAAGGTCTCAAAATAAGACTAAATAATAAATTTTAAATCTCATATTATTATTATTATTATATGTACCTATATTTTATTTTATTTATTATTTTATTATTTATTCTTAGAAAATTTTTGTTCAAACCAAGTTATTTTCCACTTTCAATTATTAGTATTTTGTTCAAACCATCTCATTATTCAAAAAGATTACAAATATTTGGATACACAATAAATCAAATTATACACAACTTAACCACTCAAGGTCACAGTCAACTAGCTATGAAAGGCCTTGACCACTTAGTATCAAATAATCAATTAGCCATGAAAGGCTAAGGTTAGGCATTCATCCATAACCTCCAAAAAAACTATCAATTAATTCCAATTTAATTATTTAGATTCAATTATTCAAAATTCAATATAGGTTTGACTATCAAGAAGGTGATCAATGGTTAACTACTTAATACTTAGCCAAATGGAATTCACCAACACCTACCACAACATAACCACATAAGATGAGCCTCAACTCATCTAATACCAAATACATTCTATAAAGGATCTAAGAGATCTGGAATCAAACCAAGGCTTGAAGCTCAAAACAAATCGATAAAACCAAAGGCATAAACCCGAACAAAAACCTAACCATACCTTAAACTCAAGTCAAAACCAATAATATATCCAAAAATATCAAAACCAAAGGCATATAAGCCAACCTAGGTAAAATAATGCTACCAAACTCAAAAAATGATGTTTTCACCCTAAAAGACAAAAATACACTATAAAGATTTGAAACCCTATTCAAATGATTCATATATTCCCAAACGAGGGTAAAAATGTTAAAAATAACATTAGCAAAAACCACATATATAGTTAGCTTAACCAAATAAAAACAAATCCTACATCAAATTTAGAAAAAATTACTATTCATTAACAAAACTATTCACCGTCGACAGAAATATCATTTCATATTGAAAAGGTTAAAAAATCAAATAATGTTTTATTATCAAGAATCACTATTCATTGAAAATCGTTATTCACACTAATTTACTATTCAAACGGGTAAAATGGTCAAATATCAAATGCTGTGATCAACCTTAGACTTTAAAATTCCATTAAATCCCTTTAGGTGAATTTTAATTATATTAAGTTTATTATCTCAAAATCAAAAATATTGAAAGATTAAACCCCATTTAGGATAATTACGGTGTTATTAGCGAAGAACACTTTGAATATTGCGAAGAACATTCTATAGCCTTCAAAACTTTAACCAAAATTAAATCCTACAAAAATTGATTTTTAATGAACTTAATATGTACCAAAATTGATATAAAAATTATAAGGATCATTATGGTATGATCATATCTTAAATCTAACCCCCCAAATCAGTAACATACTCAAATTATACCTAAAGCTTCTAAACCTTATTTTTGCTAAAAAAATCATTTCAAATGAACTCAAGTTTTAACAAGTTTCGCATCAAAGTTTATCTAAATCGACAGATCTATAAGATGGTATAATCAATTTCATAAAACACTCAAAGGACCATAAACCCTTAAATCATTCAAATCTTCCATAAAAAATTAAAACATACTTAGGATTATTAAATCATAACATATTATATATCAAATTTAATCTACCAATTACCAGTTTTAACATGATATCATCAATTTAACAAAAACACAAGAGAATTAAAAAGCCACAAATCAAAAATTATGAACCAAAATGGCCAAACCACTATCAACCACCAAAATCATGCAAATCTTGAAATCAAAGCATATAACACATATCAATTCTATTTACTTAAGGTCTTGGAGTTTTACCTTTAATGTCCAAGTTTAACACTAAGCAAATAAAAAAACTAGAAGCGCATATAAAACATAATCAAAGGAGAAAGAATTGAAGAGGAAACATTAAGAAACTTATCCTCAAAGTTTGGAAGTAAGATTAAGCCTCAATAATGGTGTAATCTAGCCATGGAGGCAATGGAATATTGAGGGAGAAATGAGGTAGAAGGTTTCAGTGGTGGAGAGAGAAAGGAAAAGAAAGATAAATCAAATTTGATTAAGCTAAAAGACTTGGCTGCTAAATTTTTTTAAAAGAGTTAAGTGATAAGTGTTCATAAGAGGATTTTTGTAAAACGTGTATGGTTTCAAGGAGAGAAGGGAATCAAAAAAATTGGATGCCGATATATCTCTAAAATTGCTCCCAACCAAATGAAATAAGTGGAGGACAAGAAAAGGGAAAAAAAACTTGCTAACTTAAGATATTTTTGGTAAAATATCTTCAAAGAGAACAAAAAAAAATCTACTGCTATCACTAGGGGTACAAGAAATTCCCATGAAAAAAAGTTATAGGTTCTCATAAATACTGTAACATAATGAAAGATTTTGATCAATTCTCGGAAGTTGTGGATAAAATTTGAGGAAGAAATGTGTGATTTTGTGACTTTTTATGGCCCAAAACTATCTGAAATTTTTAAAAATGATATAAATTGCAATAGAATATTTTTGGATAATATTTATATTAAGAATAATAAAATAAAATATCACCAAATTTTTTTATAATTTATGGATAATCATAAAGGGCTTAACGAGGCTCAAAACACTAAAATAAGGTAATCAGTGTATGAATAATGCCTTTTTAGTAATAACTTGATTTGATATTTTGAAAAACCTTAGAAGACTTAGAAAAATATGAGGATTTCAAATATCCATATTAGAAAAGAGTTCCAAAAAATTTTGAGGGCTAAAAGTAGCTCACAAATTTCAAATAACACAAAATCGTAAGAAAGGACATTGAATCATGAACAAAATGTTCTTAAAACACAACCAAAGTTTCAAAACTATACAATGGTGTGATAAATTACCAAACAAATAATTTTTATCTTTTCCAATACCAATTCTGAATAATTTAGGTTTTCCAAAATATCGGCATATTATACATATTATATTATCTGATTTGACTAGAAATTAATATTACATGTTTATGATAATCTGTTTGGTAAAAAGTAGGCGATAACCATTAACAACTAGTTGTTCAAACATGTGGTTGACATATAAATATATTAGTATCATTGTTTATTGGATATTATTTTTAATTTATAATATAATTATATTGTTTAATAAATTTATACATAAAATCATGATTTTTAATGATTGAAATCATTATTTGATTTTTATTTTTTGAACTTAAAAATTGTATGCTTTACTTGTATTTTTTTGCGACAATTTATTATTATTATCTATAGTTGATTAAGAATTAAAAATATATATAAACCTTAACATATAAGAAGTATTATTGTCTTGAAGAACATTGTAGTCAGTAATAATTAGTTTGTTTAAATTTTAGCTTTAAGTATAATTTGTTTAATTGGTAATAATTTGGTAAATATCATGATGAAGGAAAATTTCCATCCCAGCTAGAATTACAACTACATAACTTTCAAATTCACCCCATATCTTGTGTGCCATGTCATAATAGTGTCTGATGAGTGACAGAGTGTGTAACAAATAATACTGGTAGAAAACAATGCTAGTTGGGAAAATCAAATGCGATACATCATAATAATTGATTCTATCTGTCCAATATTCCACTCCTCATAACGTCTCGCACAATAACCTCTCCTACTTAGTTTCTTCATCTCAACTTTCAAGCGAACGATCTTTAACTCAATATTTTGAACCAAAAACCCTAGCGATTTTTCACAAACTGAAGAAAAATCATGGAGTACTCATGATTTTGATAATCCAACCAAGTGCTCTAGTGAAAAACAACACAAAAAACTAAAAAGTAACAAATGTATGATTTTTGTTGTTTAGAGTGCAATTTCAATCCTTCTATTACATTTTTCTTCTACCAAACATTGATATTAATAGTAGAACACAAGATATTTGATGTCACATTCAGCATGAGAAATAAGATAATAGAGAAGTTTGTGATGATAACCTTAGAAACATTCAATCCCTACATTATAGTTACATTTAAATCTTGTTCTATCATGAAACTGCTTTTGTAGTCACAATGCACATCCCCTTTATTTATTATCTCACATTTTAACAAAAATGAAAGACCTTAAAACTCATAATCACACTCCTATATAACATGATCACTTTATTAGTGTATATAATCACCTTAGAATTATACATAACCGCATCACTAAAGCACTATATTAGTCTATAAGCACCTTTGTTTATGAAATAATCAATTTAATATTACATATAATGATTGTATAAATTGAGATAATCAACTTAGTAGCTGACTCTATACGTATGTAATCACCTTCATATAGGCATAATTAGAACCAAACATAAACATTTTAATAGTTTATATAATCACATTATAATTGGACATGATCACTTCATCAATAAAATTGATAAATCTGTTATCATTTTCTTAAACTAACATAATCACTACAAAACCTGATAAAATCACTTCATTAGTCTATACAACCACCTCAAAAAATGCACAAAATCATTTTGGTAGTTGACACTACAATTGTATAATCATCTCTCTAACTTATATTACAACTTAATTAACATATATAATTACTTTCTTGGCACACAAAATCACTTTTCTAACTAATTATAAGAGTGTAAACTTACCTTCCTAACTAAAAAACACCAAGGAATCAGACATAATAACTTTGTTAGTTTATATAACCACCTTAGAAAATCACAATCACTTTGGCAACCAACTTGTTTATAATCACCTTCCTATATGATGAAATGCCTTTATTAGTGGATATAATTACCTTAGGAACATATATAATCACTTTAGTAACACATAATTACCTTAGAAAATCACATAGTCATTTTGGTGACAGACTTGTGTATAATCATCTTCTTAAATAATGAAATCAATTTATTAGAATAAAATATTTGAAATGGAAAAGGTTTTTGAAACCACATATGAGCATAAATGTTTTTAAAACAAGAAAAAACTTCGTTAAACTAAATTTTTTTACTAAAGCATGGTTATCGGAACCAACACTCTGATACCAACTTGTAACACCCCCAAAATTTACTATTAACAAATTTCGGTTTATTTAAAGATTAGCGAAAGTAAAACAACAAACTGTGAATTTCGGAGATATTACCGCCACACTTAGTACCATATCGGTTCACTCATACCGTTCCAGTACCAAGTGCGAAGGCTAAATAATAAAATATCCATTGCTAGAAATTCAAACCATTTTTTTTAAATTAGAGTAGCGCAAGTAAATATTTTACAAGATTAGAATCCACTAGTGGTGGTTACAAGAACAAGGAATACACTTAAACTAGAAAGTAAAAGCAAAGGGAAAACCCTAAAAGTCCGGATAATCCTTACGCTTTTTCCCGTTTTCCACTTGACTAACACCTGAAAAAGACCTGCAAGGGACACTGCCCATTGAATAGGTAGGGGCTCCATGAATGGAACTCTTCGGTACTATGGTGCTGAGTAACCCTTTAAAAACATACTTAAAAGTAGGCCCGCAAAGTAACATGTGATACAATATTATATTCATATATAACATGATGTCCATACATAACATTCAATCAGATATTAATAGGTTGTAATGTACAATTGATACTTTCGGGCCTTAAGCCATGTCATAGTGGAAAATCAATACTTTCGGGCCTTAAGCCATTAGTTAATCATTATTCAATCATCTCTCATATTTTATATCCATGTGAGTGCGGGAACCCCACTATTATAGCCAGTGGATCGGTCACTTATAGTGTAGAACACACCTAACCACTATTATATGCCGGTAGATAGGTCTCTAGGGCAAAACGCTCCTGACCACTATTATGCTGGTGGATCGATCTGGCCCTGACTCTCATGGTATTCCAATGTAATTACTTTGTGTCTTCCCCATATCTTGTCGTTATTACATTCGATTTATTGAGCTCAGGATTCCCCATTATTATAGCCAGTGGATCGATCACTTATAGGGCAGAACGTACCTAACCATTATTATATGCCGGTGGATCGGTCTCCAGGGCACCCCGGCACCTGGCCACTATTATGCAGGTGGATCGGTTTGGGCCCGGCTCAATAATCTTCCACTTTAAGTGATTAGTGTCTTATTCGTATCTTATTCAAAAGTATTTCTGTAATCCCCCCAAAATTTCGAAAACCTATATTTTAATAAATAACTATTATTTGAAATAAATTAGCTTTTAAAATTACTTAGTGTAATTATCTTATGGATTTTTGAGTATGTAAATGCGGATAGGAGTTTATAATAAATTAAAAATAAATATTTTGTTATTTTATCATATTGTCACAACAAGAAAAGTGAGTTTGGGCGACGATTTCTATGACAATAGGGCGACAGAACGGATTTTGTTGCCCTTTGTTCTATTTTGGGCGACGAAAATATATTGTTGCCCTTTGTTTCTTTAAGGCAACAAATATTTATAGTCATTGCCCTTGTTTTTTCTAGGGCAACAAACTCTTATAATCGTTGCCCTTTGTACTTTTAGGCTACGATTTAATTATTTTGTTGCCCATAATATAGTGTTGGGCAACAATATTATGTTTTCGTTGCCCATACCTTAGCAAATAATTGCTAAAAATTTTAAAATAAACACTTTAGGGCAACAAAATCTTATAATCGTTGCCCTTTGTACTTTTGGGCTACGATTTATGTTTTCGTTGCCCATACCTTAGCAAATAATTGCTAAAAATTTTAAAATCAACACTTTAAGGTATATTTAATATGGGAACTCTTGTTTAAATTGTAAAATTAATTTTCTTTATTAAATAAGGGGACGCTCCCGTAGGGGTCTAGGGGCAACGTAAAATCAATTTCTAATAAGTAAAATATATTGTTTGATATAATAATAAGGGCAACGAAATTAATCTCGTTGCACAAAATTAAGTTTGATATGATAAGTAAAATATATTGATGATAATAAGGGCAACGAAATTAATTTCGTTGCAAAAAATAAGTTTGGGCGACGAAATTAATCGCGTTGCACAAAATTAAGTTTGGGCGACGAAATTAATCTCGTTGCACAAAATTAAGTTTGGGCGACGAAATTAATTTCGTTGCACAAAATTAAGTTTGGGCAACGATTATATATTTTGTCGCCCATGGTACTCATTTTTTTGGCGCCTAAAATTTTTACCTCTACCGCCATATATTTTTTTTTATCTGTTTTTGTTTCAAAAAAAAAAGGGCACGCACGACGCACGCCGGCCTCCCTTTCTTTTTCTCTCTTCTCTCCTATCGCAGCCCCGACCTCCAGTCTCCCCTGCGCCTGCCTTCCGCCTGGTCGTAGCTCCTCAGCCCAGCCACCTCTCTCCCCAGCTCCAGCGTCGCTGCCGGCCACAACTCCGAGCCCCACTGCCAGCCACCGCAACCAGCAGCAGCGTGCAGAAGCAACACAGGGCAGCAGCAGCGGGCGGCAGCAGCAACAGCAGCAGGCCGCGGCAGCGACGAGCCGCGCTGGTTGCGCCGCCTTCCGGCCACGGCAGGCCCTGCTGACCACCGGCGAGCTGTCCCCATTCCCCGACGAAGCTTCCCCGGCCTTCCTTTGTCCCGATTTGTCGGTTTCGTTGGTATAATTCTCTGAAAAACCCTAATATTAATTCGTTTAATTGAGTATGATTTAGCTTGTGATAAGCTAAATTAATTGTTTGATAATGTATATATGTGCTGCGAGAATGATTTGGATAGGTTAATTGTATGGTTATGTTGAAATTTTGGAAAATTTTAATTTTTGGCGGGGTTATGTCCGAATTTTTCGGATTCCTCCAATTTAGCTATTTTGGGGAAATTTATTATACAATATGTTTTAAAATGTATCTAATTTCATGTTGGAACCGTCAATTTGAAAAATTTATGCAGAATTTATTGAAATTTGATTTCTAGGTCAAAATTCATGTGTGATCAAATTGGGTCATATAATTGAGTCCTTCCACTCAATTGATTGTATAATATCGTTTAAAATGTATTTAATTTTATATTGGAAGTGTTGATTTGGGAAATTGTGCGTAATTGATCGGAATTGGATTTTTAGGTCAAAAATCCCGCAGGTTTAAATTAGATTGTGTAATCGGGTTATTTTATTCAATTGGCTATATAAATTACATTAGAATATGTTTAATTACATTTCCGAACTGTCAATTGATATGTTTTGGCAAGAATTGATCGGATTTGCGTTCCGGGATCAAAAACCCTAATTGTGCTAAATTGTGTATTTCTTTTATTGGTTTTGAGTAATTAATTATTTGATATGTTATAAAATGTGTTTAATTGCATTTCTAAACATTCAATTTGATTGAATTAATAGAATTCAACCGAATTGTATTTTCGGGCATAAAACCCTAGATTTCAAGTGAGATTATGAAATTGGTTAATTGTGTAGTTGTTTTTCTAAAATTAAATTTATAGAAGTAGTTGAAATGATCCTAATTGTATTTGAAGTGATTTGGTCGATTGATTATATTTGAAGATAGTCATTGATTATATTTGACCGATGAACATTTCCTAATATATGTTTTCCTATTTGCTTTTGCATGTGTAGTCATTGTTTCAAAAATGCCTGGGGATAGAAGTTGGATGAACCATAAGGGAATAAATGATAGGAGAAAGCCAGAGTATATTGAAGGTGTTAATGAATTTTTAGAATTCTGTTTTGGTGGAAAGGAAGAGGGAATTTTGCTAAAATGCCCTTGCTTGAATTGTAATTTTATTTTAGCCCAAAATCAACGTACTATGTGGATTCATTTGATGATGTATGGCATCAAGAATGATTATAATCCATGGATTTTTCATGGAGAAAGTGATGGCAGCAGTATCAGGGGTGATAATAATAGTATTCATAATACTTATGATGAAGAGACTAGAGTTAATGCGGATGATGAGGCAGATCTTGATAATATGGGTCCGTTGGTACAAGATGTGACAAATGTTCAATTTTCCATGGGTATTGATAGTATTGAATCAGAAGTAGGGTGTCAGTCTCTTGAGGAAAATGATGTTGGTTTAGAGAAGTTTTTTAAGTTGATGAAAGATGCTGAGACAGAGTTGTATGCAGGTTGTAAGACATTCTCAAAATTAGAATTTTTGGTTAACTTACTCCATATCAAAGTGAGTAATAAATGGAGTAATAAATCTTTTGATATGCTACTTCAAGTTTTGCATAGAGCCTTTAACTTTGATAAAGGATTTCCTAAGACATCGTATGAAGCAAGGAAATACACTAAGGAACTTGGGTTGAATTATGTAAAAATTGATGCTTGCATTAATCATTGCATATTATTTTGGAAAGAATATTCTCAATACAATAGTTGTCCAGTTTGTGGATGCTCTAGATGGAAGGATAAGAATCAAGATGATGGAAGTAGCAGTGATGGTAATGGGTTGCATATGAGAAATAAGGTGCCTCAACTAGTCTTACGCCATTTTCCTTTAATCCCTAGGCTTCAAAGGATGTATAGGTGCTCTAAATTAGCAGAACATATGCGTTGGCATAAAGAGCATCGTCCAGACGATGGAATCATGAGGCATCCTGCAGATTCAAAAGCTTGGAAGTTTCTAGATGAATTATTTCCCACTTTCTCCGCTGATCCACGGAGTGTTAGGTTGGCACTTGCGAGTGATGGGTTCAACCCTGGAGCACACTTAAGTTCCAAGTATAGCATATGGCCTGTTATTCTTGTCCCATATAATTTACCTCCTTGGATGTGCATGAAAAGTGCTTACTTCATGTTATCTTTGTTAATTCCTGGTCCAAAATCACCAGGTAATGATATAGATGTATTTTTGCAACCACTAATAGAAGAATTGAAGGAATTATGGGAGAATGAGGTTAGGACATTTGATGCACATACTGGTGAGGTGTTTAATATGCATGCTATTTTAATGTGGACAATTAGTGATTTTCCAGCATACGCTAATTTGTCTGGATGGAGCACAAAAGGGACCCTTGCTTGTCCTAATTGCCATAAAGATACTTGCTCTCAAAGATTAAAGCACTCTCGTAAGCACTGCTATTTGGGACATAGGAGATTCTTGGAACCGGACCATAAATGGCGATTGAATAGGAAAGACTTTGGTGTTGGACACACTGAAAGAGGGCCCCCACCAAAATCACTTTCTGGACATGATATTTTGGAGGAATTGAGTGGAGTTATAAATGTTACATTTGGAAAAAGTAAATCTTTTAAGCGAAAGAGATCTGAGCGATACTTGGTGCATCAATGGAAGAAAAAGAGTATTTTTTTGAACTCTCGTATTGGAAGCATTTGTTAATTCGGCATAATCTAGATGTGATGCATGTCGAGAAGAATATTTGTGACAATATCTTGGGCACATTGTTGGATATACCCGGAAAAAATAAAGATACTTTGAATGCTAGATTAGACCTTGAGAATATGAAGATGCATCCGCATTTACGTCCTAAGTTGGTGGGGGAAAAGTTTCATATTCCGAAGGCATCTTATAGTTTAACATTATTTGAGAGGAGGGAGGTCGCTGCCCTACTAGCAAATTTGGCAATTCCAGATGGCTATTCATCTAATATATCAAGATGTGTAAGCTTGGAAGATGGTAGGATTTCTGGAATGAAGAGTCATGACTGTCACGTGTTTATGCAAGATTTACTTCTACCGGCTTTTCGAGGTGTGTTAGATGATAAGGTGCTTCAACCTTTAGTAGAGTTGAGTAGATATTTGAAGCAACTATGTTCAAAAACATTAAAGATTGATGTGTTGGAGCAAATGGAAAGAGATATAGCCATCACCCTTTGCAAATTGGAACGGCTATTTGTTCCTTCTTTTTTTGATGTGATGGTGCATCTAACTGTGCACTTAGCTAGTGAAGCAAAGCTAGCAGGACCTGTGGCTTATCGTTCAATGTGGCGCTTTGAAAGGTAATGTAAAGTTATAATATTTTAACAGGATATATTTTTTAGTTGATTATTTTGTAATGTAAACGTAAAATTGTGACTTTTTTCTTATTGTAGGGAAATGCGTACTTATAAATCGTTTGTAGGCAACAAGGCATGTCCAGAGGGGTCGATTGCAGAAAGTGAGATTGCAGATGAATGCCTTACATTTTGCTCACGGTATTTGAGTAAAATAGAGACACAATTTAATCGTGAAGAGAGGAATGATGATGAGAATCATCCACTTCCCTATAGCTTATCTATTTTCTGTAAGTATGGTAAGCCATTAGGGAAGGCTACACTTAAAGAGTTAAGCTTTAAAGACTGGGAGCAAGCGCAACTGTACATTCTAAGAAATTGTTCAGAAGTTCAACCATTTTATGAGTAAGTGAGATTATTTCAATTTATATAGAATACACAATATGTAGCAAGGGCTACAAAGATTAATAATTGCTTTTTATGATAGGGAGTATATGAATGACAATGAAGGACAACTTGTTGCTTTTGTTAAATGGTTTGAAAAAAGAGTAAGTGAACTTATAATCTATATGAAGTAAATAATAGATATATTATAGTAATAATGTATGTCTTACGTTATTTCTTTTAATTTTAATGTAATATAGATAACAGAGTTGAGAGATGCTGGGGATGAAAGGATTACAGATGAAATATTATGTCTAGCTCGAGGTCCAATGAGGAATGTGCTTACATATGAGGGATATATTGTGAATGGTTTTAGATTTCATACAAGAAAGCGCCAAAGAAGAAGGAAGACACAAAACAGTGGAGTAATGGTAAAAGGAGATGATGATAGTGGAGGTGTGGATTTTTACGGGTTACTAGAGGAGGTGATTGTGTTGGAATACGACCCTATCAAAAATTATGGTAGTCCTACTACCATTATTTTTAGATGTGAATGGTTCAATGTATGGGATAAGAGGATGGGTGTAAAGAGAGATGATAAATATGGAATTACCCTTGTTAATGTTAACAGTAGGTTAAGATATAATGAGCCTTTTGCGCTAGCCTCTCAAGTAGGGCAAGTTTTTTATGTAAAGGCCCATAAAGAACCTCAGTGGAGGATAGTTGTCAAAACAAGTCCTCGAAATCATTTTGATTTTCCTATTATTGAGGGCATTGATGATGATAGTGAACCTTCAAATGCAAATTGGGAGAATGAGATGACTACTACGATTTCTGATATGCAAGATTTAAATTCGGATGAAATTCCTTTGGTACGTGATGATACTGAACCTGATTTAGTTGATATTTGTGACATTGAAAGGGCTATGAATAATGAGGAGGAGGAGGAGGACGACGACGAGGAGGAGGAGGAGGAGGAGGAGGAGGAAGAGGAGGAGGAGGAGGAGGAGGAGGAGGAGGGACTCGAAGATGAAAATGGTGAAGTTAATTACTATTCAGATTTAGAATCAGATGAAGATATTGTATGATATTATTTTAGTTTTCCTTCAAAGTCGAAGGTGATGGTGATAAATTTCCAAATGATATAACTATTGTATCTTAATTTATTTAATTAGCATATCAATCAATTTATTTTATTGTTGTTGGATTTTACAGGTTAATGGCATCTAATT
This sequence comes from Tamarix austromongolica, assembly GCA_039764185.1. Lineage (NCBI taxonomy): Eukaryota > Viridiplantae > Streptophyta > Magnoliopsida > Caryophyllales > Tamaricaceae > Tamarix > Tamarix austromongolica. The sequence goes on from CM077819.1 coordinate 13,545,567, forward strand.
TTTCATCATCTCAAGCCATGGTGCATTTAAATCAGGAGACTTCACCGGATGCTCATGATGAGCGATCTGACAACTTGGCCAATCCTATGACATATAGGCAACGCCGTCGGTTGCAACAATCACAAAGGACAGGTTTGTGTTAAGAATGCCTATTTTTCTATAATATATTTTTTAATTATATATTTCTTGTACATATTTATCATTATTGGTTGGACCAATATACTTGTGTGATGTAGGGCCAAAGCGGGGGTCCACTCGTGGGAAAAAATATTTTAATTCACGGTTAAATGACCACACTACAAAGCCATATGCTAAAATCACCGAAGAAATGAATAGAATTGTAGGCACTGATGCAAACCAGTTCATCACAGAGTTGGGAGTGTGGGTAAAAAATTATTGTCCTCTTGATTCACGGTAAACCTTAGTTGAAATGATTCTAATTCTATTTGCACATGTCTATTTTTGACAAAACTTTCTTATAAATTGTATTTTTTTTGGAATATTTAATTATATGTGTAGAAATTGGAAATATATGGATCCTACCGCGAAAGAAAGACTTTTCAATAAGATAAAGGTAAAATTTAAAGCTAATGTTTTAGTTTTGCATATTAGTTACATGTTTTATTTTGTTCATAACCAATTGATTACTTTGATATTTATATATTGTTTAGGCTGAGTGGACACTTCCAGAGGGTAGTCATGTTGACAAAGCATTATCTATGCAATGTCAAATTTTGTATAGACAATGGCGTTTTAGGCTAAAAGAGAGATATTTTAATGGATTTTCAACGTCACAAGCTATTGCAAACCGACCTCAAACAATAAATGCTACTGTATGGAGGTGGTTAGTGGTGGACTTTTGGGGTTCGTCTAAGCAAAAGGTTCTACTATTTTTTTTTTAAGTTTCCGATGACAAGTAATCACACTCTAATTTATAAATTTAGTTTATTTGATGGATATGCATTGGCTAATGAGATGCAAAAGAGTTATGAAATCATTAATTTTCATTTTTTTTTCACATATAGCATATTAGTGAAGTGAATCGTAGAAATAAATCAAGACAAATTGAAATTCCTAGGAATGGAGGAAAGTCAACAGCGCGCTATCTTCATGAAATTGTAAGTATTTTTTGATAATTTTTTGATTTTTTTTCTATTTTTGTTGCTACTACTATTTCTTTCAGTTAAATATTCACATGGATTTATTATATGTAGGAACATCAACCATCAAAAGAGCCTTCTATATTAGCTGAAAATGCTGATGAGTTGATTGAGGAGCCTGAGCAAGAACCAGATTATATTAGATTATGGGAAAAGACCAAAAGGTGTGTCAGATATGAAGAAGTATGTAAATATAAGTTAATTTTAACAAATTTGAAAGGTTTTTTTATTATTTATTTTATATTATTATAGGAAAAAAGATGGTACATGGGAAGATGGTGCATATGCAAAATACCAAAAGTTGATAGAACTTCATGCTAAGCAGAAGGAGTTGTATGGAGTTGATAATCTTAGTGTGAAAGAAGCATATACCCAGGCATTTGAGCATCGTTCTGGCTATATTAGAGGGCTAGGAGCTGGACCTATGCCTTTAAGGAACAAAAAGGATAATGAAATTGAGGCTAGCCTTCGTCAACAAATTGAGGAGCTTAAACATTCAAATGCCTTAAGGGAGGAAAATTTAAGGCTCGAAATGGAAAAGATGAAGGAAATTGCTGAAGAAAGAGAGAGAAAGTTAAGAGAAGAAGCGGAGGAACGAGAAAGGAAACTTAGAGCAGATGCTGATGAGGCCACGCAGAAGTTGAAGGCCGAAATGATGCAAGTTGTGAGAGATCAAATTGCAAGCTTTCTAGGAACACAACAATCTTCACAACTCACTAAATTAGTATGAGGTATATTTAATCCATTCAAAATTTCCCATTATTAATGGTTTGAACGTTAGAACTCTGCACTATAAGTGTGGACAAATTATGGAACTAAAATTTGTAGTTTGTGCCAATGTTAGACATGTGATATTCATTGTCTTGAAATTGAGATGGATGACTTTTTGCATCAGGTATTCTAACTATACTATTTGTTCTCTTTTACAGCTGAGAGTTCTAATTGGACTTAGAAAATGACAAAGACTTTCAGAGGCAAGGAGCTTTTTTGGACTTATGAATGTAAGTTAGTTCTTGTATTCATTTTTATAATATGGCTTACAACTTTTTTTAATTAAAGGGAATTGGAAAATTATAAATAGATACCATTGCATATCTCTTTATAATCTTAATCTATATTTTTTTATTTCATGAATTGCAGATTAACTCGAAGCATATTTTGTGACGTTGCAATATACTTGATGAAGCTAAGTATGCAGAACTATAGATAACATCATCCATTTTTTGGTGGTCCTTCAAGCTAGATAGCATAATTGATTTTTATGATACCCATTAGGCATGACTTTTGCCAATTTGTATATTGCAGTATCATATACTTTGAAATTGGAATGACATTTGTTTTTGGACAATGATATCGTAATCTATGCATGGTTTGAATGATATATGATTTTACAGGGTAATGAAATATGGTGGAGTATCTATATGAATGATACTGCATTACAGGATGATCTATTATTATGAATACATAATACAGGTCTTTGGGCTACAAAATATTTTTGTAGCTTGGAAGAAAGACTAGGAATTGATTTTGTTGCAAAACAAGTAATAGGGCCACAAATGAAACAACTTCGTCGCACAAAAGTGGCTTTAGGCAACAAAAAATATTTGTTGCACAAAAGAGGTTTAGGGCGACAAAACATATGTGTCGCACAAAAGAGGTTTAGGGCAACAAAATATCTACGTCGCACAAAAGAGGCTTAGGGCGACAAAACATATCCGTCGCACAAAAGAGGTTTAGGGCGACAAAAAATATTCGTTGCACAAAAGGAGATTTAGGGCAACGGGCTTATGGCGACGAAATTGTGACGAAATTTTTTTGTCGCCCAAACTTTGGGCGACAAATTTGTTTTGTTGGGCAACGAAATAATTTGTTGCCCAAAGTAATATTTCTTGTTGTGTGTTTTTATTTAAATAATTTTTCAAACTAATATTTTACTAATATCATCCTTTTTGAGCCAATATATTTAATTATATTGAATTAAATTATTAAATTAAATAATTTATCAAAATATTATATTTTATTATTTTCTGAATTAAATTAAATTATTTTTCCTATTTTCTATTTTTCCTTCTTTTTCTTTTTCTTTTTCCTTCTCCTTTTCTCCTTTTCCCCCTTCCTTTCTTTTTCTTTTTCCTTTCCCTGGCTCGGGCTGCCAGGTTTGTGCCCTCCTTGCACTTGGGCCAGCGGCCCATTCCTCCCCTCGCCCCAGCCCCGCACGGCCGACCCATCCCTCCTTCCTCCCTCAGACCGGCCGGCCAGCCCCTTTTCTTTTCTCCCTTCCCCGACCGGCCTGCTCCCTTATTTCTTCTTCTCCCAACGTCATGACTCTCGACCCAGCAGCTCCTCAACTCGTCGCCATCGCCATAACCGCCTGCCATGCCCGACCACCGAGACGCCTTCTGCCACCGCCTGCACCCATCGCTGCCACCACCTGCCCTCCTTCTCTCCTGTCATTTTCTTCCTATTTTCGAACCCATCCAGCCCTGCAAACCATCCCACAACTCTGTTTTTTTCCCCCTCTTCGTATCCCCTCCCTGCCACCCTACGACACCCTGCCACCCTAGACGCTGCCGCCGATCAGCCCCTGCCCCCTCTCTTCTCCCTCTTCTTTTTCTTCTCCTCTTCAACCCATTTTCTGCCCATCCTCTCGATCCTTTACTCCCCGATCCTCCCTTCTCTCTCATTTTCTTCCTCTCCCGTTTTCCCCTGGTTTTTGCTCCACCGCCACCCTCCGCCGCGTACACCGCCGAACTGGACCCCCAGAGCCGCCTTCTGCCACCGTATGCTACCTCCCTGCACCGCCCCAACACCACCCGAGCCACCCCGTAACTCCCTCTTCCTCCCCTCTTCCTTTTCTCCCGATTTTTCACCCTTCTCGATAGCCCACCTGTAACGCCGCCGATCGCCGCCTTCCGGTCGCCTCTTCCGCCACCCAAGCCACCATTCAAGACCTTGCAACCCCCTCTACAACCTCCATGCATTAGTTAGCCAAAAATAGCCCTTTAACCCCTCCATTTTCCCCTCTCCTTTTCCTTCCTTCTCAGCCCCTCGCCCTCGACTCTGCTTGGCAGCCAACTTCGCCGCCTTGCCGCCGCCGTCTCCACCGCCCTACGTCGCCGTGAAACCACCCTTAGCCTCCACCTACACCCCCTCTTCACTTCTGCACCATTCGCTTGCCTTAGAACCTCCCCTAACCACCTCCTTTTCTAGCCTAAATACCCTAACCCGAAAATAGTAGATTTTGCTTCCTTTACCCCCCCTTCGAACCCTTCCACCCCTCATTTTTGCATGAAACTCACGCTGCTCATGCAGCGTGAGCTCTCCCATTTATTTTGAAAATTTCTTGGATAATTTTTAAGGTATAATGGTATTTTATGTTAAGTGTTTTATTAATTAAAATTTATAAAGTTTTATACTTGGATTCTTATTTCTAACATAAATATGATGGATATTATTTTTAGGTGTTGAGTTGCTAATTATGCTTGGTAAGATTTGATATTTTGCGGGATTAAGGTAACCGTTAATCCTCCCTTAAATATATGGAAAAACGCATGCTAGCACATTTAGGGTTTAGTATGATTTTTATGCATGTTTTGTATGCTTAGCATGATACGTTTATGGTTTCTTATATTGTTTGTTAAAAAGAAAAAGCATGATAACTTTTGTGCCATATGTAGGTATGTTAAATAAAGAAGGAGTTGGAATATGGATAGAAATGTTAAATACTTGTTTATGATGTACCATGTTGTTAATGCATGAATAATGTTATTATTTAAGGGTATTTTGGTAATTATGCTTATGAGGTATATAAATCAATGTGTGTAGTTGCTAATGAGTATTATGTTGAAAAATGACAAGTTGGTGGACTTAGATGATAAAAATGAAGTATTAATATCATTATTTTATGTAGTGTTAGTAAATTCATAAAAATGGAGAATAAAGGGGTTGAGTAGAAAATTTATAAGTGGAAAGGGTATTTCGGTAATTTTTGAGATAAAAGAATAATATGGAAATTTTATGATTAAATGGCCAAATGATAATTTACAAGTAAAGGATAAAATCGTAAGTTGTGAGAAAGAAGGGTAAAATGGTAATTTTGGAAGTAGGGGTAAAGTAGTAATTTTGGATGAAGGAGGGCATTATGGTAATTTTGGAGGTAGAGGGGCAAAATCGTAATTTCATAAGTAAAGGGTAATATGGTAAATTTTATAAGTGAATGGTGAAGTGGTAATTTATAAGTGAAGGGGTAATATGGTAATTTGGAAAAGAAGGGCAAAATGGTAATTATGTAAGGAAAGATAAAGATGGTAATCTTGGATGTGAAGGGGTAAAATAGTAATTTGTAAAGTAAAAGATGTATGGTGGTAATTTTCATAAATAAAAGGATATTATGGTAAAATTGGATGTAAGGGGTAAAATGGTAATTTTGTAAATAAAAGGATATTATGGTAAACTTGGGAGTAAAGGGTAACGTGGTAATTATGATAACGACCAAAGGTAATTTAGAAATTAAATTATGATTGTAGAAGGGCAATTGGATAAGTATGATGCTATAGAAGGGTAATTTGGTAAATTAACCAATTAAAGGGCATTATGGTAATTTTAAATATGGAGAAGGGTAAAATTGGTAATTGTAATTATGAAGAGGGGTAAATTAATTATGAGGAAGGTTAATTTGGAATTTATGATAATTGAAAAGGGTAAATGGCAATTAAAATAATTGAGAGAGGTAAAATGGTAATTATGATAAGGAGAAGGGCAATTTGGTAATTTATCCAACTCAAGGGCAATTTAGTAATTATAACAAAGGAGAAGGGCGATTTGGTAATATAACCAACCAAAAGGGGAAATATGATAAGTGTAGTAATTATGAGGGGTGAATGGTGATCTAAAAAGTGTAGGAGACAATTTGGTAATCTAAAGTGGACAAGGGGTAATTTGGTAATTATGCAACCTTAAGGGTAATGTGATAATTTATCAAGCAAGGAATGGATACTTAACAATTATATAAGTAAAGGGAAAATGAGTAATTTGTACCTAAAATGTCTTTGGAATTGTGGACCTTTATTATATGATTAAATAATGCTGATTAACCAAGTAAGAGTATTTGATAATTAGGATGGCCTTAATGGTTTCTCTATGATATTCTGGATAATCATCTGAATAAGAAACGATTAATGATATCAGAACGATTGAAAGTGAATAAGTATCGGATTATCGTGCTTTTCGTGATCACCTTAATTAAGACACTATTACTTAAAGTGAAAGACCTCGAGATCGGGAATGGTGACTCCTTAGGGGTCGCTACCCTAAGGACGTGGTTTAGTCCACGATTATTCTGGTATTTGCTGGTGTGCCTTTATGCCCCAGCTAGGCCCTATATCTTACTCTTCCTAGCTCTACGGACCTAGTTAGGGGGTATGCATACTTATGGATTAGGTGTCCTTGTCGGTAGGGTACTGAGTTAGCTTTATGCACCAGTACGACCAGGGTACCTTTGCGTCCTTGGGTTCATGGTTGAAGGGTACTGAGTAGCTGATATGCACCAGTACGACCGGTGTACCTTTGTGTCCCGGGTTATCGATCTCCCATTCGAGGCAAAGAAATATGATTGATGTGCTGATTAAAGAAAATGAAAGATACTATTATTGAAAGTGGAATATTAATGAGCCGGGCCCAGATGATTATGATATTGAGTACCGGTCCACCGGTTATAATAGTGGTCCAGGAGCGTGTTGCCCTGGTATGTGATTATGAGTACCAGTCCACCGGATATAATAGTGGTCCAGGAGCGTGTTGCCCTAGTATGTGATTATGAGTACCGGTCCACCGGATATAATAGTGGTCCAGGAGCGTGTTGTCCTGGTATGTGATTATGAGTACCGGTCCACCGGTTATAATAGTGGCCAGGAGCGTTGTGCCCTGGATGACGATTTTATACATATTCCGGTCCACCGGCTAAAATAGTGGGGGTCCCGAGCTCAATAAAATCAGTTATGTATGTGAATAAGGTTATAGAAAAATACTAATCACTTATAGTGGAACACCATGTGAGTCGGGGCCAGACCGGTCCACCGGCAAATAATAGTGGTCAGGTGCGTTCTGCCCTGTGTGTTTATCTTCCGGTCCACCGGCAAATAATAGTGGTCAGGTGCGTTCTGCCCTGTGTGTTTATCTTCCGGTCCACCGGCAATAATAGTGGTCAGAGGCGTTTTGCCCTGAGTGTATACTTTCCGGTCCACCGGCTATAATAGTGGGGTTCTCGTACTCACATGGATATAAATTATGATATTGATTGAATGATGATGGAATAATGGCTTAAGGCCCAAAGTATCGATCGTGACTTATAAAGTATTATGCTTGTTATTGTCATGTATGCATCTCTCATTATTTATATGTGTGTGGCTTGCATTGTGTGCCGTATGCGGGCCTGTCTTTAAGTGTGGTATTAAAGGGTTACTCAGTACCGTAGTACTGAAGGGATTCCCTTTATGGGGCCCCTGCCTATTCAATGGGCAGTGCCCTTGCAGGTATTTTCAGGCGCTACTCAAGTGGGTTACGGGAAGGAGAGTAAGGAATTTTCCGGTATCGTTAGCTTTTTCTCTTTCTCATTTAAATTCTTGGTTTTAAATATTAACGTTGTTAAAGTAACCACCGTTGGTGGATTTTATTCTTGTGAACGATTTGATACGCTACTCTGATTTGTGTGTGTTGAATTTCTTTCAAGCTGTATTTCATTTTCTTAGCCTTAGCACTTGGTACTGGAACGGTATGAGTGAACCGGTCTGGTACTAAGTGTGGCGGTAATACTCCCAAAGTTCACGTTTTATTTATCTGCTTCCGCAATTATCTTTTAATAAAACGAAATTTTTCAGTAGTGAATTTTGGGGGTGTTACAATTTCACCATTGACATGCATGCCACCAACCTCTACTTCTATCCTCCTGAGATGGCCTGTCCCATATCTTGAGACCTTGGTGCCTCTTATCACACCCTAACTTCCATTCCCCCTTAAATCTTCTCATAACGAAACCCAACTCCTAAGGATGTGGGTCAAGGCCCATCACCTTACGACATTCAAATTCTCTCACTACCGCTCTTTTGGGTTTTTCCTTGAAGCCCTAATCGGACCTATATGGCCCAACCTTTCTTTTATCGTCCAACACCTCATCTCATTTAGTTTCAACCCAAATCCCATCACTCTACTCACCAATCATACATGTGACCGTAAAACCCTAGTTGGCCGCTCAAACCCTAACACCTTTCTTACATAACGGTTATCCCATACAAACTCTAGAAACCTCCCATGCAAGAGTTGCATCACTCATTCGTTTTGATCATAATCTCCTTCTATTTTTCCCCTCATGGATCATGAGATATTAAGGTCAATATTGCGTCCCCTTAGTCGACTCACTCCCCATTTGTTCCTTTTTATACTTTCACCCCATATCCTATTATTAAATATCTTAGCATGCATGTCCTAGAGGGTTACATCACATAACATCGTACGCTCAACATATATAATCATCATCCACATGCCATAAGGAAGTCACATAAGCATACATCACTCGGAGTTGCGCTACACATGATAAATCATTAAGAATAAAGTACACAATATGGCACAACACATGGTACACGAGGCAAATAACACACACATCATTGTTCTTAGCCACATCCCTACTCGGTTGGGGTTACCAAGTTATCTTCCACATTTATTAGGTCACAAATCATCCTTCATAATTGTTGTACTTATCACAATTCCTATTTGGTTGGTTAAATTACCAAATTATCCTTCTCCTTTGTTATAATTACTAAATTGCCCTTTAGTTGGATAATTTACCAAATTACCCTTCTACCTTATCATGACTACCAATTTTCCATCTAATTGGTTAAATCACCAAATTACTCTTTTACAATCTCATAATTGCCCTTATCCATTGTTATAATTACCAAATTACCCTTATCCATTATCATAATTACCAAATTACCCTTTTGTTGGTTAATTTACCATGTTACCCTTCTCCATTATCACAATTACCATTTTACCCTTCTCAATTATTATAATTACCATTTTACCCTTCTCCATTATTATAAATACCAATTTACTCTTCTCCATAATTATAATTACCAATTTACCCTTTTCCATAATTATAAATACTAGTTTAACCTTCTCCATTATTATAATACCATCCTCCATTATTATAAATACTAATTTACCTTTTTTCATAATTATAATTATTAATTTATCATTCTCCATAATTATAATTACCAAATTACCCTTTCCCATTATTATAAATACCATCCTCCATTTTTATAAATACCAATTTACCTTTCTCCATAATTATAATTATCAAATCACCCTTTGCCATTATTATAAATACCAATTTAACCTTTTATTTACAAAATTACTATTTTACCTTACTTCCAAAGTTACCATTTTGCCCTTTACTTATAAAATTACCATCTTTCCCTTTACTTATAAAATTACCATATTTCCATTTACTTATAAAATTACTATTTTACCTTTTACCTCCAAAATTACCATAATACCCCTTTTTTTTCTTACAAATTACAAATTAACCCTTTTACTTAGAAAATTATCATTTTACCATCTTCTTCCAAAATTATGATCTTATCCCCTTATTACACCACTTTTATTAGATTAAAATTACTATATAGAATAATAATATTAATATAATACTTATTAGCATCCACACATATTAGGCCACATTCTTGCATAAGAAATATTATTAAAATTTCCCTATTGCTCACAATAATATTATTCAAGTATAAATGGTCACAATAACATAATATGACATGGATAAGTACTTAAAACTTTCATTAATAATCAAATTCTTCCCTTAGACAACATTTCTACACATAGCACATAAAAGAGCATACTTTCATTTTTATTAAACAATACAAGCAAACATATAAATTATACTAACAACCATATATCAAACATAATAACATATTAAAATCCTAATGTGCAAACATACGTTTATCCATGCGTTTAAGTGGGGTTTAATGATTACCTTAATTCCCACAAAAATCAAATCTTATCGGTATCCCAGTTAAAGATTCAAGATTTAAATAGCAAAATCAACACCTAAAAATAATGTCAATAATTATTATATTAGAAGTAGGAAATTAAAAGGATAAAACTTCATAAAAACTTAATTAATAATACAATTTACTTAACTATTAATATACCTCAAAAATTAAACAAGGAAAATCCCAAAATAATGTGGAACTCACGTGAGTCACATGCAGGTTGCAAGGGGAGAAGAGGGTCGAGGGTGGTGAGGTAGAAGGGAGGGGGAGATGGTTCGGGTTGGGGATTTAGGGGCCAAGAGAAGGGAAGGTGGGGGAGAGTTAAGGCAAGGAAAGGATGCAGGGGTGGAGAGGGGGTGTAGGTGGTGGTTGGGGTAGGTTGACGGCGACAAAGGGTAGTGGTGGTGGCGGCGGCAAGGCGGCGAAAGGGGCTGTTGAGGTGGGCGTGGCTGAGAAGGAAGGAAAAGGGAGAAGGAAAATTAAGGGGTGAGGGGGCTTGTCTCGGCCAAACAAGGTATGGGGGTGGTAGAGGAGGTTGTAGGGAGTTGACTGGTGGTTTGGGTGGCGGCAAAGGCGGCCGAACGACGGCGAACAGTGGGGTTATAGGGGGACTGTCGAGAAGGGGAAAATGGGGGGAAAATAAGTGGGGAGGAAGAAGGGGCTGCATGATGGCTTGGGGTGGTCTTGTGGTGGTGCAGGGCAGTAATAGAAGGGTGCAGAAGGTGGTTTAGGTCGTTGGTGAGACAAAGGAAGCGGCGGAAGGAGGTAGAGGAGCCAAACCGAGGTGAAAATGGAAGGAGAAGAAAAGGGAGAAGAGGGAGGTCAGGGAAGGTATGGGGCTTAAAAAATGGGGTAGGAAAAGGGTTGAAGAGGAGAAGAAAAATAAGAGGGAGGATAGGGCAATAGGTGGCTGATCGGGTGGTAGCGTTTAGGGTGGCAGGGGAGGTGGTAGGGTGGCAAGGAGGGGGGACGAAGAGGGGGCAAAAAAATAGGGTAGAGGGATGGTCTGCATGGCTGGCCAGGTCCAAAAATAGGAAGAAAATGACGGGAGAGAGGGAGAGGCAAGTGGTGGCAGCTAGAGGTTGCAGGCGGTGGTCAGGCGTGGTGTCGAGGGGCATGCGCTGCGTCGGGGCTGAAGGCAGAAGAAGAAGGAATGGGAGAGGAGGAGCAGGCTGGGCGTAGTGGGGAAGAAAGGAAAGTGGGCCGGCCGGTCCAAGGTGAAGGGGAGGAAAGAAAAAAAAAACAGGGGGGCTGGGCTGCACGCTGGAGAAGGAGAGGAGGGGAAGGAGTGGGCCGGAGGCCCAGGCGTAGGAGAGAGGGAAGAGGCTGGCCTGGAGGCCCAAAGTCAGGAAAAAGGAAAAAGAAAGAAAGAAGAAAAATGAGAAAAGGGCGAAGGAAAGAAAAGGGAAAAATAATTTAATTTAATTTAGAAAATAATAAAATGTAATATTTTTGATAAATTATTTAATTTAATAATTTAATTCAATATAATTTAATATATTATTTTAAAAAGGATAAATTTAATAAAATATTAGTTTGGAAAATTAATTAAATAAAAATAATGTGATAAAATAACAAAACATTTATTTTTAATTTATTAAATACTCCTATCCAAATTTATATACTCAAAATCCATAAAATAATTAACTAAATAATTTTAAAAGCCAATTTATTTCAAATAAAAGCTATTTATTAAATTATAGGTTTTCTAAAATTTTAGGGGATTACAACTTCTTCTACCATGGTCATTAAATCACAACTTATAATTTTTTTTAACAATATTCAATAGGTTTCATCTATGATCACCGTCATCTACGACAATGTGATGTTCTTTAATAGCGTTAGAACTGTTATGTTCTATCATGTCCATTGAAGATATTCCTTATGCTGTGAATTTCAAATTACTTCCCATTATAATGATCATTAAATAACAACTTATAGCGTCTTTAACAATCTTTAATTGTTTTCACCATAAATCTTGAATGACATATCATTCGAATATATCACTCAATTGATTATTTTCTTTAAATGCAACAGAGGAAGAAGAAAAAGTATAAAACAATAAAAAGAAGGACAAAAACTTGAGAGTGATCACTATTCAAAGGGATAGACCAAAATGAATGTGAATAAATGTAATTCAAGGAAGAAAAGAAACGGTTCCATTCGTATCAAAAATAAATTCAATTTATCATTAAATTCTTGTATAAAAAACTTATTTTAGAAAAGTCAAATACTACTTTTTATTTTTACCATAATTTTTTAATAATATATATATATATATATATATATATATATATATATATATATATATATATTAAATGCTTTATTAATGTTTAATAAAGGATGTAAGTATGATTTTAAGATTATTTTTATTACTTTTTAATAAAATATGCAAATGGGATAGAGTATAATTTTGCTGGCGTTATTTTAATGGCGTGTTTAGTTTGGGGTAAGTGGAGATTAATGAAGGTGAATCAACAGCTTTATCTCATTTGGAAACGAGTTTTGTTAACTTCAACCAAGTGAATTGAAATTATAGTTTCACATCCGTTCATCCCGCTTAATTTTATTTTTGTTAACCTCTGATTTTGAAGGAAACGAATTTGAATGTAAAAATATAAGTAAATTTTATATATTCACTTTAATTTAAACAAGATTTTTAAAACATTCATCGATATTCACTCAGATTAGGTTAATATTATCCAAATAATATTTTAAAACATTTACTCTGATTCACCTCCATTTATTTCATCTAAGTTAATTTTTAATATTTATCCCCAACTATGATTGTAAATGAGTTGAACTAATTTAATATTCACCTCGATTCGTCTAGTTTGTTTAGTTAAATAAAACAAGTTCGAACATCACTTTTAAGTTCGTTTATTAAATAAACAGAGTCCGAACATAAAAAAGTAAGGTTTGATTAATTTTATGATTTTTTCTCGTAAACTTGACATAACTTGCTTATTTAGTTAGTTAAATGAGCCAAATCCAAATTATATTCGAAATAATTGAACCCAACACTAAAAATATTTGACTCGGTTGCTGTCCAACCGTGAACCCGATTCGCCGAGCATAAACGAAAAACACCTGCATACTTCCCAAATAACACAACGTCCGGTCCGACGCATGAACCCGAGTGCGTTGAATTTGCGCCTCTTCCAATCCACCCCTATGGCCTATCCGTTCTCCGGTAGTCTGTTCTGCGTTAGTCAGGTTTCATTGCTTCAGTGCTCTGTCCGTCCACCGCCGCTAAATTAGCGGATTAACCAAGTGAATCAGCTAACTGTACTGAATCCTCTAATCGCTAATTAAACGTCTCTCTACATCGGAGTCTTACGAAGTAGAGGTCGCCGTTCTCATCCAGCCATCCTCATCCGTCTTAGTTAACCTTTCTCATTCGCCCTAGGTCGACCGTGAAGGAAATGAATTGGTTCCGGTGACATTAATCTAGTTCGTGATTGTGCATCCAGCTTCTTTCATGGCTTCCTTTGCTTGCCGCACCTTCGCTCATCCTCACTCTCTACATGCATCAAGTGGTATATTTGCTCTGATTACTCAGTTCCCGTTGTTAGTTTCTTCTAATTTGCCAAAACCCTTAAATTTATGCCCTCAGAAAATCCACTCGCAATCAACGTTAGTTGCTGCCAATCTAGTGGATTCGGAAAAGGGACGAGGGAAGAGCACGACATTCAGGTGGATAGAAATAGATCCTTGTCGCATTACAGAAGAGCAAAAATTGGTCATTTCTACACTTCCTAAGAAAATGACGAAAAGGTGTAAGGCATTTTTGAAACAGATTATATGTTTCTCTCCAGAAAAAGGCAGCTTGTCTGAATTAGTGGCCGAATGGACGAGAATAATGAAGCCTAGAAGAGCTGACTGGCTTATTGTGCTCAAGGAATTAAGAATTATAGAACATCCTTTGTTTCTTCAGGTAAATTCTTCTCTCCAGTTCCGTGATGCATTGCTTAATTGCCTTTCATGTTGAATAGTCATTGCCTCATCGCTACATTTTCTGTCTTAACTGTTATAAATTCTGCGGTTCTTGACCTATTGAACAAGCCTTGTGTGTTCCCTGATAATCAATGTTGTGCTAGACATAAAAGTGCGTATTATCTTTGGTGCTTGTTACTGGCGTGTATATTCAGTCAAAACACACAGAACAGATGGAGATAGTGAACTCAAGCAGCTAAAGAGAAACATCAAAAAGAAAAAGATAAAATTAAAATGTGTCTCCTTTCAAACAAAATATGCATGATGGACAATTCGTGACATGGTTCCCGATCCCTATGTTTTCCAGTATTAAGCAGTTGGGGCAGACAAGTAATGACATAAGCATGATTCTCTTGCTCCTCATAAGCCACTGCAACTCAAAAACAATTTGTTAATCTCCGAACATTGTCGTACCAAATACTATTGATACTTATGGGCTGCTAAAGACTAGGGTCTGGATGCATCCTATTAAGATTTTCCAGCCAAAGGTTGAAACCATTGCCAATTTTCTTATCAAGTAACAGAACTTATAATTTGATCCAAGTCAAGGGCAACCAGAATGTAGGATTTTTTCTCATAATGCCATACTAATTGGGAAAAAATAAATAGGGGACCATGGGTCGTCGCTGTGATGAAACATTAGTTACATTTCAACATTCTATAGGATGTTTGGGAGTGATTCTTCATTGTCAACTGCTCCTTCCAGCAGTCCAGCACTCCTACCAAGGCAGTGTTCATGCTTCATTATTTCTGAAGGCATGTTTGTCATACCATCATCTATAGATTTATTTTCTTGAGTTTTTCAAGCATGATTTGCAAATTATGTGTTTCATTGTCCGCAAAGAACGAGAGTAAAATCTCAAAACGTGTCCTTGAAGATAAACGGCTCATATATGAGTTATCTTAAGGCAAAGAAAAGCAAATAACTGGTTCATTTTTTGACGTCCGATTAGGCTAAGGGAATAACAAGTAGTTTTGGAGTTACTGGCATCATGCTTTATAGTGTTGGCTGAGGAAGATATGTTGTTGCATTCCTGCCTTTCTCTCTTATTTAATTAACTGTTCCAAGTCTATGGAGTGATAGAGGAAGGGCTGTAGTTGTTAAACTTTTGATATGAATCTAATGATCCTACAATTTTTTGATCCTAAGTAGAATCTTAAATTACTAGAATTGGGGTAACATCATTCGATTCTATGTACGATTAGTAGGATCTTGCGATGCTATTGACTATACTTTTTGTCTATTTGTCTTAGAATCTATTCTTTCTTTAAATGTTATTATGTTTCCTTCCTAACTCTGGAAACCTCAACCTCAACCAATTCAAAGGAAGCTTGAGCGAGATAGTAATACGACAGAGAAGTTGGTTGATGAAAAAAAAAAATACCTATGAAAGAAGTCAAACTCTATATGCGTATTAACAAAAATATGTTAGATTTTGGGATATTTGTTTATTAATTTCTGTTAAATAGTTTATAATTATCTTGTATATTTTGTTCTTTGCTTTTTTTTGGGTATGTATAGTACTATAGTCCATATACCAACTTTTTCTATATGCATGTAATTTTACAATTTGGGTTGTTTTTTAGTTAGTATGACTTTAATAGTGACCAAAAGAACTTAGGCTCTGTTTGATTTGAAAAAAATAAGAAGGAAAGAAAAATAAGAAAGAAAGAAAAGTAAAGGAAAGAAAATAGGGAAAATCAATTTTCTCTCTCTTGTTTGGTTGTTCAAATTTTTTTGTGGAAAATATAATTCTTAGAAAGTGTTTTTGATGTTTGGTTTATAGAAAAAAAAAATTTCTAAGAAAAGTTAATTATTATTTAAATACTTTTATATATTTAATAAAAACTAAAATATTATATTTTATATATTTAATAAAAACTAAAATATTATATTGATACATGAAAATTTTCATAAAGTATCTAAAAAAATAAAAATAATTTTTTTATTTTATATAATTTTAATTCCATTTAAAAATATATTTTTTAATCATTTTTGTTATCTTTGGAGAAGCTCGGGTTACCCAGTTACCCTCCCCACCATATTGCCTTTCTTTGCTGAGAAGTAAGACCAATATCTGTAGCTCCCTCACTGGGATAAATTTTGCCTCCGAAGGTGCCGGCATATTGGATGGCAGTGACCAATTTTATGTAAGTCGTCGGCTTCTCCATAACTCTTCTTTTTTCTGCCATAAGTCCGATAATCGAAGTTTGGCTTCTTTTTTCCCATTTTCTTTCTCTGTGTCTGTGTGTGTAAAAGAAAATTAGGCTTTCTAATCAAAGTATCAAACATCGAAATACAGAGTTCGCCGGAGAATTGAGCATCGGGAAACAATGACCGTCGTAGTCACCGCCAACTGGATATATGTTATCGGCGTCGAAAATGGAAGAATTGCGGCTATCAATGGCATTCGCATTGGAGGAATCAGTAGAATTATTAGCAACAATGTTATTAGTAGCAGCGACGGACCCCTCGTTTCCTCCCTGCCCTTCGACCCTCGACCCAGACCGCCCCATTGAACCACCACCACAACGCTACTGCTCCAGCATTGTCACCAACCAGCAACTACCGAGCCGCCACCGGAGACGAGCTGCGTCGCGAGTTACAACAGTAGCAGCGACGGGCTAGCAAATACGGGAGCAATCTCGACCCTGACGCCGACAGCTCCACCTCCATCTCCCTTCGTTGTCGTAGACAACCATTGGAGCTTAGCTAGCAGCCAGAGACCACCGGCAACAACGGGCGAGCCGGAAGAATGGCATTGAAGGAGGAATGGATGGAAACGGGCAAAGCTTCCGAAAAATTTTCCTCGATCATTACTTATTTTCCATATGTTTTGGTGAGGAAAAGTGTGTAATACAACTTTCCCCAACTTTTTTCTTCTTATTTTCTTTCTCTATAATTTTTCTGAGAACCAAATACTGAAAAATTGGTTTCCATATAATTTTTTTTCTTTCCTTATTATTTTCCAAGAACCAAATGAAGCCTTAAAAATGAGAATTTTAGTATTTTTAAGTTTTTAACCTTTAACTACGAGGTTTTGAAGTTTATGACTATACCGGGGCCATATTTTTATAGTATATGTAGGATCTTACTATTTTGTCGATCCTTATCGATTCTACGTAGAATTTCAATTATAACAATTTTGAGAAGGGCTATGGTTTGTGAAATGTAAATGTAGTAAATTAGGATTTTTTTGCTACATAATTGAGGATGCCTCTTTCTTCCCCCACCCTCCCGGACAGAGCAGACTAGCTAGTGGGGAATGGATATATAAGGTTGTCTGATTGTTTTGCTCGATATATACTAAGATTAATAGCAGAAGTAGAAGAATCTCTTGGTAAGAACAAAGAAAGACCTTTTCATTTTCTGTCAAAAGATTCCCAAAGAACATGCTTTCTTCCTTTAAAGGTTGTCTGATTGATTGTTTGTTTGTCTCCTATTATGCTTTTCGTTACTTAAATCCATCCCTTTATGGAATGGGTCAAATTAAATGAAGAGTCCGAGTTGGAGTCCAATTGTTGGACTACATGTTTGGGAGTTAAGCATTGAACAACTATACCTAGGTTTTGTTAGGAGTCAGAAAATATTTAAAGATGTAGAGGGATCACAATGTGTGTTCTTTGATGCTATATATGTTTGTTGTCTAACGCGTTTCCATCGTGGGAAACTAGTTAGTCTGCGGATTTTTTTTCCTTTGTTTCTTCTTCTTCTTCTTATTCCCCCATTTATATCTCCATCATAAATTAGGTGGTAATATTTTTATACAAAATGTGTATTTCTATGGACATCATCAGCTAAATTCCCTACTCAAATTCTCCCATTCGTGTCAGAGAGAGGTCTTCACTTGGTTCTATGGTGATCTATGAACTGTCAAGCATGTTTACTGTTGGAATTTGATAGCGTGCTTTCTATACACCACGCCCTTAGTAAAATCTTTCCACATAATTGATCTACTTTTCTGATGGAGGCCTAATTGCTTGATCTTAGGTGGCTGAACTTTCACTATTAGAAGAGACATTTGAAGTTAATGTTCGTGATTACACCAAACTAATTCATATATACGCCAAGCAAAACCGACTTGGAGATGCACAAAATGCACTCTTAGCCATGAATAATAGGGGGATGCCGTGCGACCAAGTCACATTAACTACTCTCATACATATGTACAGCAAATCTGGGAACTTCAAACTTGCCGAAGAAACTTTCCAGCAGATGAAGCTTCTTAATCAACCAGTTGATAAAAGATCATATGGTTCGATGATCATGAGTTACATACGAGCCGGCGCACCTAGTAGAGGGGAAGACTTACTCAAAGAAATGGAAGGCCTAGAAATCTATGCAGGAAAAGAAGTGTATAAAGCTCTATTAAGAGCATACTCCATGATCGGAGAGGCTGGCGCAGCTCAGAGAATCTTTGAAGCTATCCAAATCGCAGGTATTTGTCCGGACGTCAAGATGTGCGGGCTCCTTATAAATGCTTACGTATTAGCTGGTCAGAGTCGGGAAGCTTTGATTGCATTCGAAAACATGAGGAGGTTTGGGGTAGAACCTAATGATAAATGTGTGTCGTTGGTACTAACCGCTTATGAAAAGGAGAACAAACTTAATGCAGCACTGGAGTTTTTAATTAAGTTGGAGAGAGATGGTATTATAATTGGAAGAGAAGGTTCTGAGATACTGGTTAGGTGGTTTCGAAAGTTAGGTGTCGTGGAAGAGGTGGCGCATATATTAAGAGATTATTATCATTATTCTGGAAATGAGTTCGTATCTTGTGTTTAAAAGTTAGAAATCCAGGTGCTACTATATTTTGATCTCTGAGGGTTCTTTGCCGCTGCTTTTCAAGTGTTAGCCGCAGGGTGTGTTGTTTATCATGCGGGTCTGTTAAGACAACTGAATCAGGTGGTCTTATGGTATAAACTTGCAGCTTGTATATATCATCCTCCTCCTGCCCTGGAGGAGCTGAAGTTTGTCAAGTATTTGGCGTACTACGAAGTTATGGTTGGTTTCTGCGGAAGTTTCTCTGATCCAAGATAATGAGATGGATTTGAAGCATGATTTTTTGATGGAAGTGGTTCTGAGGTCATAATAATATATGATCTAAATCATATTAGAAATAATAATATAGTATAGTATTTGGTAGAAATAAATTATTTGTATACAAACATGGTTGAAGGAATAATAATATTCGTTAACTTATCACAATTGAAATGAATTCATGTATGATGATGATTTTAAATATATTGGTGTAGTTGGTTGTCTTTAATTAATAAATGGTATATTTGTAGTAAAAAAAATATATAAATGTATATTGGTATTTAGTTGAATTTAGTAAAGTGTGAAGTAATAATAAATGGTAGAAAGTTATTAGATAATAAGATTATAAATATTTAAAAAAATAGAAAAAAATTTAAATTTATATTATTATATAATATATAAATATTATAAGTAGGGTTGTTAATGAGCCGAGTCGAGGCGGATTAGGTTTGGGCTCGGCTCATTTACTAAACGAATCTAAAAATGAAGTTTGAGCTTGATTTGTTTATAAATGAACTGAACTTTTAACGAGTCGAACCGAATATTTAACGAGCCAACTTCCGAACTTTGGTGGTAAACGAGCCGAACTCATGAGCTTTTACATTATAAACGAGCTCGAGCCTAATTTCTTATGCTCAAGCTTGACTTGTTTAATAATCGAGCCGAGCTCGAACCTAATTTTTAAGCTCGTTTAATAAGCGAGCCAAGTCGAACCGAGCCATTAATGAGTCGAGCTCAAAAAGTTCGCGAGTCGGCTTGGTTTGTCAACAACCTTAATTATAAGTCATCAAACACTACTCACATTTTATATTGACTGTAGACACCATTTGTCTCGTTTTGAATGATGCGACATGGAGTAGAATCCTTCTTATTGTGAGAGTTATGGTTGGCGATAACATTATTGTATACTCTTAATTATAGTTACCTACTAAATTGTTATAGAATTTTTTTTTTTGTTTTGATTTTCTTGGTAAATCTTTAATCATCTAGGGAAGCATTTGTGACTGGGATGACATATTATTCTGATTGAAAGTTTATATGTGTGTGTGTGTGTGTGTATGTAGTAGTGTGTGATAATATTTAATTTTAAGTTATGATAAAAAGTAGTAGTAATAGTTTTTAAATTCTTTAGTATCTAGTTTCATGTTCGAATATGAAGCCATGTTTGGAGTTAATTATCAAAAGTAGTTATCTATACTAATTATTTATTTTAAAATTTTTTAACATTAAAAGTTTTTAAAATAAGTAATTATTATGAATAACTAATTTTAATTAGTAGTTTCAAACAAACTACATCATTTGAAATCACGTAATAATCTAGTTCTCTTTTGAATAATATAAGACATATTAGGAGTTTGATTTTATTTCATGGCATAAGTCATTTTATAAATAAATGTTATATTTTAATTTTTAATTTTATGTTATTATCTTTTTAATTATATATATAATGTTATTAAATTTAATATACGGATATATTAGAAACAGTAGATTAATTTATATTTTTTTTATCTAGAATTTAATATTTAAAAAAAAATATGTATGTAGAAATCTAATATGACTTATGTTATAATAGAGAGAGGAGTAGATGAGATCTCAAATAAGTTATAAAAATAAAATGAACATTTGATTGAATCGAAAAACTAGAACGATAAAGCTTAAATATGATCTCTGTGCCTAGCATATGATACGATTTCCGACTAAAATTAAGAATCTCCCTTCCGTTGTGCGTCTACGTTTGTTTGTGTAATGCGACCATCCTTCTTTGGGGGAGGGGTAGGAGAAGAAGTTACTGCTAGTAAGATCCTACTATAATATTAGGCAACAGAAAAAAGGGTCACCCATTTCAAATTTCAGCGAACAAGATCCCGTCACCACCATAATCAATCAAACCAAAATAATTGATCGGATCTGCCATTTGTCCATCTCTCTCTCTCTCATTTCCTAGGATCAAGACGAGGCAAATGTCCAATCAATGAGGAACCGCGATCATCGTCCTGTGTACGAAGAAGCTCACGTGCCATTACTTGAAGATCATGATTACCGCCACCCCCAACAGCAGTAGAATTAGAATGTGGGCCGGGATGATGGTGTGTCGTGGATGGGCCTCTATCGCTTCCTCCTCCTCCTCCTCCCATAAGTAGGCGTGGGTCCATCGAGCGCTGTTGCTGTATAGCCCATGCCGTTTGTTGGGCGATCGGATCAAAAAGATTTGATAAGTCGTAAGTAGCCGGCAATGTAGTCGCCGATGGAAGGTCAGCTATTGAGAGCTGTGGTGGCGGTATAGGCGGTTGTAGCGGAGGCGCTGGGTGCGGATGCGATGGCGTTGGAACTTCAAGAGACGTGAGGTGAGCTTGTAGATATGACAGTTCAGCTTGTAGAGTTACCACCTGACGTAGAGAAAGAGAGGGGGAGGTAAGTAATTAAGGAGTACGTAGGCAGCAATAAGAATAGGAGGGGGTGTATATATTATATGTAATGTGTACGCGGAGACATGAAATTTATATTCCATAGAAAGTGTAACTACACGTCTTAAGGATACGATGTTTGGTTAGTACGTCAAAATATTCAACCGGCCTCGTACAAGGCTTCAACATATATATATTTTGTAAAAAAAAAAAAAAAAACGTATTACCAGACATCATTTTATAAAGCACGGCTCGAGGCCTCAAGTACATAAAGCACGGGTACTTATTATCGGCAATAATATCAATAGATTTTTATAGCAATCCGAACAAAAAAGTGTGAACCCACAAAAAAAGTGTACAAATAAGTTATTATAATCATTGTTATGAAAAGTGTCACTAATTCTCATTTCTTAATCACTAATTATAAGATAAAAATGTAGTAATTATATTTGTATTAAATTTTATATTATTTATAATAAATTTTATTAATATATATTAAAGGAGGTTAATAATCAAAGTACAT
Source organism: Tamarix austromongolica (assembly GCA_039764185.1). NCBI lineage: Eukaryota > Viridiplantae > Streptophyta > Magnoliopsida > Caryophyllales > Tamaricaceae > Tamarix > Tamarix austromongolica. The sequence continues at coordinate 13,567,742 of CM077819.1, forward strand.
CATTTTTTGAAACGAAGGGCATGATTGATATATATATATATAATATAATAGAAGAATTAGAGGCAAAATGAAAAAGGAGCTTTATGGATATTATCCCTGAGGCTGTACTTTGGAATGGGAGCTAAAGTTTCCATGTAATCAGTCGACAGTCGTCCGTGCAAAATCAGCGTCATACGAATCGATTGGTATAGCAAAAAGAGCAGGTCAGGTCAGCGCGGCGGGGGTTTTTAGAGTCAGTCAGTCAGTCAGTCAGTCAGAGCACAGAAGAGGAAGGACGAGTCTGTTCTCTCCATTCCATTCTACAGTTGTACTGCCCTCTCGGCCACTATACCACTGGAAAAAAAAAAAAAAAATTGCCCCTCCCCGGCTCCCCCCCTAAATCTAGGAACAAAAGATCCGAGTATTGTCTACGATTATGATTGATGTTTAAGAAAAAGACGACAAGTACTTTTGTCCCCCCCCCCGCCCTTTTTTTTTTTAATTAATACGGAGCCTTAACTCTTAAAATGACCACCGCAATCGATAAGACAATGTTACTTACATAAAACAAATACTATTTAAAATTAATTAAAACATAAGACAAGCAAGCATGTATACCACTATCTTGACGACGACTCACATTAATATCTTAATTATGATTATTTTCTTCCTCAGTGCGCTACATATAGACGGAAGAATCTATACATATCGCGCTTAATTTTCATTTGACAAACGACACAACACAGACGATATTATCATACGTATAATAATAAATAAAAAACAGGCAGCTAGCACTTGGTTGCTTAGAAGCGCAGCATGCGTTTAAATACGGCCGACGGGAATGAGTGAGAAATCGGACCAACGAGGCGGGTGGGGATAGGAAGGGAGGGTGACTCACTCCGCAGCAGACTAGGACAAAGAAGAAAAAAAAAAAATGTGTGCATTTGCAGGATGAGAAAGACGGGCAGCCGACCGGTTCCTCCATTCCGGCATATTTCCCGGCTGCCCCTCTCCTCTTCCTAGTACACACGCTCCCGCGCGACTCCCTCGTAATTAAATACTACTAGTCGTATTAAACTAAACGCACGGAAAACTTTGAGCGAAACAACGAGCAAGCAAGCCTGCCTGTTACGCGGGAAATACCTAATAGGCTACTGCGAATATGAATATCATTTTTTTGAGTTCCGTCAGAGGTCGGCCTACCGGACATTGACCTGTCTTCCCGCCCGCATCATTCCTCTTAATCACCGAGTTTTTTTTTTTTTTTTTTTTTTAAGACGTACGTTTAGATGAGATCCCGAGGTAAGTGAAATACGTTTTCGTCTAAATAACAAAATAAAAAATGAAAAAGCATTTTTAATTGATTTTCATAGAATATTTGTAAATGTAATTTATATACTTTTTTTCCTCAATTTTTGTTTCCGGACTGCCAATGGAGCGAGCATGAGTTTCAGTAAAGCGTAAGTATAAAATCACTGTCCCTCCTCCTCCTCCTCCTCCTACGATTTAGCCATATAAGTACAAGCTTTGCTAATACTCCAATCATTTTTCCATTTCCTTGTCGCTTCACCCGAGGCACAATTAAATGAGACATTATCCCACTTTTGCGAGGCCTTTAAAGCTAAGAGCCAATGGCGTACCGTGACACCTTTTTCAAATCAAGCCACCGTACCCTAAGTTATTGTTTCAAAAATACTAATTAAATACTTACATAAATGTTGGAGTCCTTCACTTTTTTTTTTTTTGGTCTCCGCTGGTCGTTGTATTTGCAATTTACCCTACAACCTCGTTTATTTTAAAATAAAAATAAATCTTTATGTAGTAACAAGTTAGTTTGCTAAAATAGTAAAAAAAAATCTACATATTTGAATTTGAAGCTTTTTTACAAACCATGAGGTGAAGGAGGAGGGGGGTTATGTTAGTAAAAAACTATCATCGTTGGTTGTTGATTCTCCATATCTAAAATAAAAATAAAAAATAAAAAATAAAAAATAGAAACCCTTCTAAATCGAATTAGTACAAATTTTCATGGTTCAAGAGTTGCAGTTTTGGATAAGTAATAGAACCCCATTTAGAAACGAACGAATACTAAGCTCTAGCTATCTATGACAAAGTAAGTTAACCTAGTAAAAAGCGAAAATCTTACTTATTTGATTCTGCTCTATCGTATAGTTTATTCTATTATTACTTCCAACATTTTATTTCAATAATAATAATAATAATAATAATGATGATGATGATGATGATGATGATGCACAATACAATGGTTATTTATTTTACCATCACCGTACCATATTTGAAATATCAATCTATTTTAATAAATTAGATCCTATATGATTATTTCCGAACGCATTAACCTATGTTTAGAGCTTCCTTAACGATTATCAACATTTGATTGATTGAACTCTATCTACGCGATTCAGTTGACTCCAAAATGCACTAAATATTATTTTGTATTGTAACATTTAATTGCCTTCCATCACCTTTCGTGTCCCCCCCAAACCCTTCCCCTCTCGTTTCATTTTGTATATACTGCCCGTACCTTTTGTATTCTACATTACACTGCGACAATCAATTTGTCTTTTTTTTTTTTTTTATAATTATCAAGGACACATCACAGTTTAAAATGAGAGGAATTTTCGAGTACTCTATAAATGCCAAGAAGAAAAATAATACACTTTAGTCGGGAAGTATACGTTCATACACTTCTAAATTTGGATTTCTTCTCGGTACAATTGTTCTTTGCGTTTGCTGCTTATTAGTAGTAGTAGCCAGCCAGCCAGCCAGCCAGCTAGCTATCTTTGTCACACTGACAGATTAACTTGTACATAAATATTAGCCATTTTGTCCTTTTTTTTTTCTCTCTCTCTTTGCTTGGCCTAGACTCCTACATATATACATGCATCAAATATCACCATGTTTTTTCTTCCTTCTAATGGCCTGTCGAGTGATTAACAACTAATGATATATATCTTAGCTAGCTCGTTGCGCTTGCTTGAAAAAGTTTTAATGGAAGAAAATGGTTTAATTTCGTCGATAGCTATATATCTAGCTAAATTGGAATATGTATATATGCATGCATCTACATACATATACATGCATCTACATACATTCAATTTTTCACTATAAAAAAAAACCTTAGATTTTCCTAAACAGAAACACAACTCTGTTTGGTAATCAAACTGTCTCCTAAAATAAAGTGATCATACTCAACTTGATTGGATATTTATTTGGTAATAATTGATTGGAACGTTTGTTAATAGGTACGCATATTTCTGATTCTGAAATAAAGTATTAAAAAAAAAATCTGATTACTAGACAGAGCATCATCTATATACAACGCTATGTTATAAGAAAAATCAATAATTCACATTATGAATTGGGGAGATCTAACGCATATGCGTATCCAAACGGATTTGTAGAATGCTATATATATTATGTTGAAAAAAAAACTAGCATATCGATCGAAAATAAAATAACAACCATATCTCATATAAAATCTTATCATGATGATCAACACACACACACACACACACACACACACACATATATATATATTAATTTGAGAAAATACCAAAAAGAAGAAGAAGAGAGAAACAGACAAAGAGACCTTAGAGAGAAAATGAAAATGAAAATAAAAATAAATTCACCATGCAACTTATATATATTTGGTGGCAAAGAAATTGATTAAAGTCGCAAGGTCGTGCGTATACCTGTTGTTGGAGAGCGAAGATGTGTGCAACACATCCATAGACAGGATCCCTAAGCCTAGCTTGAGCTTCGTAACATATGGTGACCACAGCATCGGGTCTCTTATGGACGGGGATATGAAGCAAGAGCTTGGAAACATTACTAGCTCCGAATACTTTATGGACCGCTGCAAAATGCGAGGCTCCCTGTTCTGAATCAAAATAAGGTGCAAATATACACCCTGCCACACACTTCCTACGCAAGAATTTGCACGCTCCGCATGGTCCTCCTCCTCCGCCCGCTCCGCTGCTGCTAGGGTTTCCACTCATTTTTCCCTTTTTTTTTTCTTTTCTTTTTCCTGGTTGTCGATCAATTAATTCCCGAGCTAGCTAGCTCGCTGGCGGGCGCATAGTCAGGCCATGGAGGGGATGTATATCAGAATTTATGTTTTTGATGAAGGTAATCCGTTATATACAAATTGATTAAAAGCCTAAAGATTGAGATCAGTTATTGATATATATATCTATCTATGAAGGGATGGAAAAATGGGGAGAGTTTTTAGTAGGTGAGTGTTTATAGGGGTTTGTTTGGTGAATAATTAAAGAAATAAACGGTGAATATAACGAAGACGGAAACAAGGGAAGGAGGGAGCTGACGAAGGAGAAAAACTTTAAAGCCACGCGAGAGAGCAGACCGACTCACAATTAGCTGCTTGCGTGAAGCAAACATGCGATAAGCCCTCTTTCTTCTTTTTTCTTCTACTACTAGTACTAACTATCTAATTAATTCTTCCCCTTCAAACTAATACTAGTACCATCTATATATGTGTGTGTGTGTGTGTGTCTGCATATTTATATATAATACCAAACTCTCGAGCCCCAAGTCTCAACTGCCCATTAATTATTCATTAACCCCTTATTTAGTATTACTTATAGACAATGATAATCTTATACAACCACTTATTTTAATAACTTTTTAGGGTAAAGACTTTCCAATATATGTCATTGTATAAGATAATTATAATAGCAATTTAATTATAGACCCAACACAATCACATGCTTATTTATCAAGATGGATATATATATATATATAATTTGCAGGCGTATCTAATTCATAATATTATAATTCTTGGATACCGTTGGATTTTAAAAGATATTAGTACATGGAGTATTGGAGTAAAAGATATTAGTACATGGAGTATTGGAGTCTTACGAGATAAATACGTGCTTGTTTGTCTTTATTGACCGATAAGAATTAAAGATCACGTAATGCATGTGACCTAGAAACTACGGCTATATATACAGACAACTAGTGCATTATATTATCTATGATACTATTTTAATTTGGGTTTCATCAACAATTTAGAGTATCCAAAATCTCTATATATATCTCTTCACATTTAATTAGATACATTAAATCTAAATAATTTATACTTAAATACGATCACTTTTATAGAGACTTAATTTATACGATAACCAACAATTCGTATTATTTATATATAAGTCCAATGTTGGATAAGAATCCAATAAATTACTTTTGAGAAGTAAAACCAAACGAAGTATACTTCACTTTCTTTAAATTTTAAGTTCGATTTCTCTCTCATGTATTGTTTGCATGTAATGGTTTTCTAGGTTCTCTATGAACATATAAAAAAAATATATGAAAAATAAAATGCATCGATGATGGATGATTCATATGGTTTGCTGATCGAAAGACACATGAATTTCATTCACCATCGAAAACAGATGTCTTGTTTCAATCTCTTTGTTTTTTCCGACGATGATGGTAGAGGAATAAGATGATGTAATCTAACCCCCACCCCGTTTTTTCTTCTTTTAATGATTTCTTGGCTTTCTTTCTTTTTTTTTTTGGAGGCCATAATGCATATATCCATCGGTTACTGCTATTGATCACTTTAGACTTGACTCAACTCGTGAATTTATGTGCAAAGAAGCCCCAGTAGAAACATACTATATGATAGCCGGAGAGGGAGAAAAGAAAAAGAAACACGAAAGGTGAAGATTGTGATATGAAACGTATCATTTGGCATCAAAGTACTTGCTACATGACTTAGTATACATCATGCTAAGAGGAATCTTCCAATAGTCTAGTGATTAACCATGTCCAAGGATCGATATTTATCAAGTGCGTCAGCATTTCTCCCTTCTCACTAGTAATTCCCCTTTCTCCGTCGGTTTACTTTGTCATATATATAAACACACCACACTAAAAGTATATTTAGCATTATTAAATAAATAAATAAAAACTAAATGAAAGATAAAAAAAAATTATGACGTGCTTGTTTCATTAAGGGCAATAGGGGTGGAAGATGTACCTAAATAGTATACTTGAAAAATAACAAGTTTTTATTTTATTTTATGAAATACTCATTTAAGTCCAAACAAGAATTAAAATGAATATTTCTCTAAAAAAAATTACAATTAAAATATACTATATAAAATATAGGGGTAACTTTAATTATCCCTCATATTACTTCATGCCAAATGAGAACTATGAAATTTATAAAGCTTCTAGAAGTTTCAGTTAAAACTACTCAACTCATCTTATAAAAAGGGATATTTTTTGCTCAAAAAAAAATATCATCATCCGAATACTATTATGAGCTTTTCAACTCAAATAAGCTTGTCTTTTGAATATTTCCAAAACTTTTCAAGCACAATTTATTTTTCTTTGTTCATAGGCTAAAAATCAACTTAGTTGATCATCTAAAAATACATTAGATTTGAAGTAAACTAAAAAAAAAATACCAATAAGATCTTGATCTAATGATTAAGATTTAAAGATTCGATACCATATATTCTAGTTCGCGCCCTATCATAATATTGATTTCTTTATGTCAAATTTTTTTAAGGCAACGGATTTATTTTTACGGATGTTAGACTCACTTGTATTACACTGTATTGATATTTTACCGACCCATATGGATAAAAAAAACCAGAAATGGAAGGAAAATTCTTTATAAAGCCGTGCGCATTTTAAGCTACGTGGAGGGCAAATGACGCCAACTTCTTATTCTTTCTTTTTCTTCAATTCTCTCTTACTTAAACGACTCAACTTTCCGCTTTGTTAAATTTATGTTAAAGAACAAAATGTATGTATTTTTGCATTTGTGACGTCATGATTGGGTAAGCTAGTACATACGATCAGATAGAAGTTGCAAACAAATTTTATGTATTTTTTGCGTTTGTGCCATCATACATGGGTAAGCTAGTACATGCTATCAGAGAGAAGTTTCAATAATGTTGTACTAAAACAACTGAATTATCCATATTTTCTACTTGCATCTTTAGTTGATTTAAATTTAAATCTTAAATGTGCTGTATACGGAATCTATGCTTACCATCAACTTACCCCGATACATCTGTACGATAATTTGTCTCTAATCATATATAAATTTATATTATATTAGGAAAAGAGAGAAAACGAGATCTCATGTCAAGAACAAAAAAAATAATACAATCATGCATGTGTTACAAAATCATGGTAAGGTTATGACTTTTGCTACAAATGGGATCCCTTGTAAGTAGGGTCGTAAATGAGCGGAGTTGAATTGAGACGGGATGGTCTTGGACTCGGCTCGCTTAATAAATGAGTCTAAAAATGATACTCAAGCTCGACTCAATTACAAACAAGCCGAGCTAACGGGCATTTGATCATATGTTACTAAATCATGGTAAGGTTCTTACTTTCGCCCCAAATAGGGTCCCCTATAAGTAGGGCCATAAACGAGCCGAACCAAGTCAAGTCAAAGTAGGCTTGGATTTGGTTCGTTTAATAAACCAATCTAAAAATGAGGCTTGAGCTTGACTCATTTATAAACGAGCTAAGCTCGAGTTTTTGTAGTAAACGAGCTGAGCTCATGAGCTTTTATATTGCAACGAGCTCGAGCTCAAATTCTTCATGCTCAAGCTCGACTCCTTTATTAAACAAGCCGAACTTGAGCCTTATTTTTAGATTCGTTTAGCTAAATAAATGAGTTGAGCCGAGCTCAAAAAGCTCGCATGCTGGCTTTATTCGTTTACAACTCCACCTATAAGGTTTGGAATGCGCTTCATGATTGTCGATTACTTGACTTGGGCCTTCATGGATATCCCTCACTTTTGACAATGACCAGAGCTTAGGAAAAAAAAAAATCTTTATAAGGTTTATAGCATGGCTAATTAAAAATTGAAATTTAGTTACTGTATAGTTATTTGCATTTATAGGATTAGTATAATTATCATCGACGAATATGGATTTTAATCAAATTTATTTCAGCAACTCCCCCTTAAAATCTTTCCAAACTACCAAAACAATAAAGAGTAAAATACCACTAAATGTATAAACATTTAAGGTTGTTCCCATCAAGACAAGAACATTTGTTAGTTTCCCGTAAAAAAAAAATTTGGGTTTGTTTACATTTAATATGGTTTGGGAAATCTTTAATTAATGATTGTTGGTTATTGGGGTAGGTTGTTATATTTATGTAGAAAGTAAATTTACTAAAACTATACAATAGAAAATTTGCAGCTCGAGATTGAAACTCTTTCCTAAACCATTCTTAACTTATATAAGCATTTTCTAGTTTATAAATTTAGGATATATTGTTGATCAAAATATATTAATATCAATATATAAATATGGTATAATAATATTTATATTGTAACACCCCATTCTTTCCAACTCTAACTACCGTACATGATTAGGCTCATAACATGTTTTAAAAAAATTCAATTCTCAAATTTCAATTCACTAGTAGTAATTTCATATTTTCTGTCGATTATTTCTTTTGAATATAGAAAACACATTTTATTGTGATTTTTTCAATTTCTTTGTTTTCACTCTTTTCAACCCATTCAAAATTCATAAGTTGATCCAAATATATTCTTGAGATCACTTGTTCATTTGTGTTTCAATCATATCTCCTGAATGTAATACCCCTAAATTTACTAAAAATTTTATTATGTGGATTTTGCTTGAATTAAAAACAAAAATAGTGGGTGTTACTGATAAAGTGAATATTTCCCATAATTTTGCCTCTCTTTGCCTTCAAATTGGGACTTCATTTAATCTCTTTCATATATTTTGCTATGGTTCTAGTCTATTATTTGCACTACTGCTTTCTTCAGTGTTGTGTTGCAGGAATTTCCGTAAGTATGCCAAATCTGAGAAATAGTTACATATTTTTAAGCAAAGGACCTAGCATGGAAGGCTTTGGAGGAGAGTACATCAATCCAACTAAAGCTAAGAGAGCCGGAGATGTGCCAAGAAATCTTGAAGAAACAAGAAAAGAGAGCCGCACGGTCGGTTGCACACCCAGTTGCACAATCGTGTAGCACCCCCTGATATACTCGAGGAAAATAGAACTGCATGGCTAGGTAGTGCATGGATTGCACGATCGTGGTGAATTTTGTGTTGAAAAGTAGAGGCTTAAAATCTTGCATGGCCAGGCAACGTGTGTCTCACACAGCCGTGTAAGATCCTAGATCCCGTAAATTCGAGAGTTGAGAAACTGCACGGCTAGATTGTGCAAGGGATGCACAATCGTTTCTCCCTCGATCAACATGCGCGACATGGCCGGCGTGATGGGGATTATTTATGGCACGCCTCGGGGACTTTTTAGGGGGAGAGAGGAGAGATTGTAGATCACTTTTACTCCTCATTACCAAGCTATAGCTTCATGTAACTTTTTTTGTTTCCATTAGTTTGATTCCAAAGATTCAAGTGTATATTCATGTATAATCGAATCGGAATCAACTTTGTTCTCCTCCGTATTACAGTTAATTCAATCTAATTATTCTTCTTCGTACCTTTGTATTGTTGTTATGATTATCATGCTATTTATTTCGTTAATTTCATTTAAAGATATGAGTGAGTACAATTCTTTTCTAGGATTGAAATAGGTTCGTTGTAGTGATCAATATGATGAACTAAAGTATTTTGTCGTATGTGTTATTCGTCTATACTGTTGCATATGTTAGGTTTAATTTTTGTAAAGTGGATTTGATGAAATCTGACCTCTTTAGATATAATCTGCAATTGAAAGGCTGAGATTATTATCGGAAAGTAGCATGTGTAGGGGAATTTAAGGAATCACAAAAGTAGATGTTTAATTCTTAGGGACTTTAGAATTGGTGACGCTTAATGGATTTAGTTTAATTTGTGAGTCACGAAAGTGGTTGGAAAATTAGATTAAATACGTTCTTAGACGTTGAAAAAGGCAAATGAATACAATAAGACTAATTGTCCACAGTTAGCAAATTAATCTAAGACGTATTCGTTGTTTCATCATTGATTATTAATTTAGAGACCGAAGTTTGATCCTACGTTTCACTCCTATTGTTTAACATTTGCAATTAGAAAGCTTTTTGTAATTATTCTTGTTATCCGCTAGCATACATCTGATTCATATAGGTTTAGATAGTTAAAATATTAAAGAGGTGTACTCAATTACAAAGTCCCTATGGGATACGACTCTGAAATGCTATAACGAATATGTGCGCTTACGCAAATAGGACAATAATTACCACCACACCTAACATAAGTTTATCACCCTCTACCATTCTTATACTAAGTTCTAAGGTTAAAAGTTGCATTGCTTGAATTAACAATAACCATAAAAAATAAAAACATAGATTTAAATACAGAATAACATTGTCCTAATAGTCCAAAACATTATTCAAAGAGTTACAATTTAATGAGGAAAAGAAACATAGAAGGGGACATTAGAGTCCAAGAAAAATCCTAATCAAAAGATGTTGGGTGACCCCCGAAGAGTCCTAAATCTCAATCCCTACCAGAAGCTGTCAGACTGAATCCTCAAATTACTCCTACAAGGTCAAGACTCTCCATTGAATAAATAGGGGCCCATGAAATGGAACCGGTTTGTATTACAATGCTGAGTAACCCATTATACAAAACTAATATGAAAAGCTCGCATGAAATATATGAAAGGTATTACAACAAACATGCTATAACATATTGAAATAAGCATGCGATGACCAAAATATAATAATTATATCAGATAAATAATAATCAACAAAACCATATTTCACTCATACTCATTCATTTAGAACATAGTGAAGCTTACTGTAACACCCCCATTTTTACTACCAAAATTTTTCATTTTTCGGAAGCGTTAACTATAAAATTTATGGGTGTTACCGCCACACTTAGTATAAGTCTGACATCCTCTACCATTCTTATACTAAGTGCTAAGACTAAAATATTACTTTACTTACATAACATGATTACAAAAATCAGAATACAAAGAATAATAGATAAGTACGGTGCTAGTTAAAAGCAACATCACCACTCTACCAAAGTTCAAGAGAGAAATTACAGGAGGACATGAAAGTCTAATTTAAAATCGTGGACTGGATAGCAAAAGAGATGCCGGATATTCCTACGCTCTCAAAACTGATCGACAACTTTCAACTGGACTTGGAAGTGGACCTGCAAAGTCCACTGCCCATTGAATAGGTAGGGGCCCACAAAAATAAACCTTTCAGTACTACGGTATTGTGTAACCCTTTATACCAAAATAATATAATAGAATAACATGGAACACATGCAAGGCATACAACTAACATTATATAAGACATACACATACACATACACATACACATACGAGGATTGAGATATAATGATATTTTAGATAATCAAATTCCATTGAGGTCACGTGCTACTCATATGTATTCATCTGAAGCAACTAAACTTACCAAATGAATAACCCAGAGATACTCTATGAAGTATGATTAGAAGAAAACCCTATCACAATAACCGCAAGGCATCATGATAATACATGGTATAATCTTAAGACATGCATGAGGTGATCAAGATACAATAATTATATCAGATAAATCATAATCACCAAAACCACATACTACTCATACTAGTTCATCGAGGATAGAGTAAAACTTACCAAACAAACATACCAAAGATGCTCTCTAAAGTACGATTAGATCAACCAAAATATATTAACCATAAGGCGCCATAACAATACATGGTATAAACATTAAGATATACATGAGATGATCCAAACACAATATGATAGATAAGCAATAGTCACTAAACTACATACTGTACATGCATGTTCATTTAGAATGTAATAACACTTATCAACTAAGCATCCCTAGATGCTCTCTGAAACAATAACTAAAACCCAATTCTACCCCATAATTATAACCTTCACAGCATAGTTCATGTATCAGCATCAATCCCAACCAGATACATAACATCACATGTATGGTTGCAAGTATAATATTATAGGATCCATGTCATCGCAGGTAGACTTAAAAGTATAATATAATAAAATCCATAACATCGCAGGTATACTTACAGGTATAGTATAACAAAATATATAATGTCACAGGCATACTTATAGGTATAGTATACTAAAATCCATAACCTCATAGGTATACTTACAGGTACAATATAATAAAACCTATAACATCCTAGGTATACTTACGGGTACAATATAATAAAATTCATGAGATCAAAGGTATACTTACAGGTACAGTATAATAAAATCCATAACATCACAGGTATACTTACACGTACAGTATAATCAAATCCATAACATCATGGTATACTTACAGGTATAGTATAATAAAATCTATAACATCATAGGTACGTTCACAGACATAATACGAATACAGGTAGGCACAGAGGCTAATACTGAAAGTATAGGTAGGCACGATGGCTACTACCGAAACTACAGGTACGCATGAAGGTTGCTACCTAAAACCACAGGTAGGCACAAAGACTGCTACGGAAACCACAGGTAGGCACAAAGGCTACTAACAAACCAATCCAATATCCAATAATAATCATTCCAATCAAATTATATCATTTTCATTTTTATTTACTCGAGGGGGATACAATAATAACCCGGATACATAAAAGTACACTGGTCATACTGGCACACAAGCATCACAGTACCCTCACAACCATCCAACCCAGAGGTATAACAACACTCTGGTCATATTAATGCACAAGGTACATAGTACCTTCCTTACCTTTGACACCTAATCCTTAAGTATCGATACCCCCTATAGGACTCGTTGGTCACCTATAGAGTAGACTAGAGCCTTATTGGGACACAACCAACACACCAGAAATCCAAACAAATCGAGGACTCCTACCTCGTATCTAGGATAGCTACCCCTAGAGAGAAACCATTCCCAAACTCGAGGTCTTCCACTTTACGTATTTATATTTTATAAGGTGATCACAGATAACACATATTGTACAATTATTCTCATTTCCATACTTATCCATTTTTCCTTTATTTTCCATTATCCAAGTCAATCCCAAGGTCAACGGTCCAAAAGAAGGTCAAAGTCAATACTAAGGTTAACCTATTAAAAGTCTAAGGCCATCCTATGTCCAATTGTTTACATTTGGGCACATTAGGTTGAAATGACCAAAATGCCCCTAAGAGCAATAATTATCATATTATCATCCATTTAAATACTAAATCCATTTTATTTATTAATTTGTCGTGACAAGGCTAAAACGAAATAATTTAATTATTTATTACGCAATTTAAATTATCAGCTATGTCAAAAGATCATTTTGCCCTTACACCTATTTTTGTATACAAAACCTTATCATGCACTTTTGAAACATACAAAACACATGGTTGCATAATCAACAACATATAATACATATTAGATATGATTTTTAGGATAAATATCATAATACACTAAAAATGAGTAAATTGCCCCTAGGGCACACATCCATAATTATATCTAAGCATGCTCACCCTATTATTTTATATATACCTATCTCACAAAATATTTTTCAGTCATTAGAATCATTTTAATCATACTCTCGTACCCGACATATTTTACATCAGATAACATGCTCATTTTTACCGGTTTTCATGATAATAATAATTAACACAAAATTATATCATAACAAATCATGCTTAACATATTTTCATACACCAAAAATCCTATTGTGTTATCACGCAATATGTATCATTTTAGTAGGGTATAACAGTTACCTGAATTCCAGCAAAAACGTAAAATTTGCGGTATCTACTAAAAATTACTAGTTGGTGCTAATCAACTTTTGCTCCTAAAAATAATACCACAAATAGCAAATTAATATCTATAAGATAAAATAACAATTATAATATAAAATAATTATTTTTCTAAAATTATCAAAATATCCTTACATTTAATATGGGTACCAAAATATTGTAAAAACCAAAACTGTCTCACGCTACATGAGTAGTGTGAGCAATACACATGAAGAACCGGGGGGCTGCTGCGAGAAGGCTAGGTTGGCAGCGGGCGGTGGAGATGGGTGGGCTAGGTGACGGTGATGGCTGGTGGTGATGTCAAAGCTAATGGAGATGGAGGTTGCAGTGGTGATCGGCTATGTCTATAGAGGTAGCTGCAAAGGGAGGGGCGGTAGTTAGGTGTTGGTGACGGGGCAAGATGGTGAAGGATAGTGCTAGTTGGTGGTGGTTGAGTGGTTGATGGAGTGGTGCTGACTACGGTGGTGGAGGCTGTTAGTTGTTGCCTCTAGTGGAGGGTGGGCTAGTTGGTTTGGTGGTGGTGTGTGCATGGTGCTTCTACTAGGGTGGTCGGGAAGTGTAGAGGGAAATGGAGAAGGTGGTGGTGGAGTGGATGGGCTGGGTTCAAGGTGTCGCTCAGTGGTGATGGTGGGATGGCTCGATGGTGGCTCGAAGGCAGGTGTGGTAGGTTGTTGGGGGTGGTGATGGTTTTGTAGAGGTTGTGGTGGATGGTTGTGGTTGGTTCTATCATGCAGGGAAGGGTGGCGGTTCTGCTAGGTTGGGTGCTACGGATGGTGGGTGGGGTGCACGCTAGAGGTGGGATACGGTGTGGAGGAGAGGATGGATGATTGGGTTGGAGAAGTCTGAACTTGGGTGAGGTAATGCAGGGAGAAGAAGAGAAGGGAGGTTGTTTGGGTGCTGGAAGGTTGGTGTAGTTGTGCTGCGGGGGTTGTGGTGGATGGTGATGGTCGGGGTGCTGCGAGGGTGTGTGAGGTTGGGAGGGATGGTTGGAGTGTATGTGTGTGTATGTATATAACGAAGTGTGTATGTATATAATGTAGGGGGATAGGTTTGGCTTGGGGAAGGGCGTTGCGAGGGTGGTTACATGCCTGCGCGCGCGGGTGCTGTTTCGTTGGAAAAATCCGAACAATAAAAAGAGAGAGGGGAGGAGGATGAGAAGGGTGAGGGAGCTGGGAAAATCGAACAAAAACAAAGATGGGAAATGGGTTGGTTGTAGGAGTTGTTGGAAAGATGGGCCGAAAAGGAACAGGGGTTGGGTGTTGCGTGCGTGTGTAGCGTGTGTATGTATATAATGTTTGCTGGGTGGAGTGAGGTAAGGAATTGAGGGAGATAGAAAGAGTAATAGTTTTATTTTTATTTTAGGTTTAGTTTGGGTAGATTAGGGTATCGAGTAGAAAAATAATCCGAGGAAATAATCTGTATTGGAATGGGTTCGATAGAATGAGAAAAGAGTAATAAAAATAATTCTGGATAAATTTTAGAAAATTATTTTGGGTTATGGATCATCGGTTATTAGTAAAAAAAAATTAGGATAAGATTTACGAGCATAAACTAGGATTAAAATTAATAGTTCAATTTCTATCAACTTTTTAACTTGATTATTTTAATATCTAAACCGTCGTAATAATACGAATAATAATAACACGCTTAATACCAAACCTTCTAAAATAATAATTATAACTAATCATGCGATTATTAATTTATACTTAACGTTTCTAAAAACAAGGTATTACACTTACCAACCATTAATATAAGCGATGTTTTATGAAGTAATGATTATAATCAATTGAAACATAATCATCATAATCTTCACAATATATCTCATATTCCAATATTAAACCAATAATATCCGTAATATAATAGGTATGGCTTAAAGGCATAATACCAAATAAAATCCATACTATCATATATAGGCAAGAAGGCGATTACCGACCAATCCAATAATCACCTCAATCCAATAATAATCATTTCTATTTTTATTTACTCGAGGGGATACAATCACAACCTAGAGACATAAAAGTATACTAAACATATTGACACACAAGGCATCACGATACCCTCCCAACTATCTAACCCATATATAAAAGTACTCTGGTCTATTGGTGACATAATAGCCTCTCAACCTAGGAAGCCTAATTCTTAAGTATCTATACTCCCTATAGGGCCAGTAGGTTATCTATAGAGTAGATTAGGGCCCTAGTGAGACATAACAACACACTAGCAAGCCAAACAAATCAAGGGATCATACATCGTCTCTAGGGTAGCTACCCCTAGAGAGAAATCATTCTCAAACTCGAGGTTTTCTTCTTTAAGTTTTAATATCTTAAGAAGATGATCACAAAATATCACATATTATACAATGATTCCAGCTCCATACTTAACCATTTTTTCTTTATTTTTAAATATTCAAGACAACCCTAAAGTCAATGGTCCATGTCGGAATCAAAGTCAACACTAAAGTTAATCTATCCATGCACCAAGCCCATCTTATTTCCAATTAGTCGTATTATGTGTTTGAGGTCAAAAGTGACCAAAATGCCCCTAAGGCAATTATTACCATATTATCATCCATTTTAAATACGAGTTTTATTTTATTTATTAATTTATCATGAAAAGTATCAAACACAATAATTAAATTACATAACATGTAAATAAATTACTAGACAACCCAAATGACCATTTTTTCCCTATACATGATTTTGCATGTAAAATCTTGACATGTGTTTCTAGAACATCAAATCACATATTCCCATGCTCAACCATAAATAACACATATTAGGCACACTTATTAGGATAAATATCATGATATATTTAAAATGAACAAATTACCCCTAGGGCATATAATAATAATAATAATAATAATAATAATAATAATAATAATAATAATAATGATGATGATGATGATGATGATGATGATGATGATGATGATAATAGTATGCATATAAGAATTCTCAACCTATCATATTAGACATACATGACATATATAATTTATTGTTGGCTTTTAAATCTGATTTAGTATGCTTTCGAACACATATTAGTTTACACAAATTAGCATGATCTATTTTACTAAATTTTGTACGTGCATTATTAGGTAAATAATTTCAACATGACTAACATGCTTAATAAAATGTATACATAAAAAAACTCTAATGTGCTATCATGTGACATTAAAAACTCTAATGTATACGTCGGCTTTTAATGAAGGAAGAAGGAAAAAGAAGAAGAAGGAACAGAGAGCTTGGTGTTGAAAGAAATGGAGGAGGAATAGGTGTGTGTATGTATTTATATGTAGGAGACAAAATGGAGAGGTGAGGATTAGGAGAGTTGCAGGGATTGGACGGGGAAAGGAAAGTGTAACACCCCAAAATTTCGTAACATTTGCTTTTGGGTATTTAGCCTTTTTATTCAAAACTAACCCTTAAACCTTAGCTTAATTATTTTGCTAATAACCTTTGACACATAAATTAAATACATTTCTAAACATTTATCTCCGATTATTTTATATTTTTCCCTCCTATTAAACCTATCCTAGATCAGATTATTTTTACCAAATATATGTTTACGCGATATCCTAATCTATCTAAACTAAACCTAAACCTAAAATAAAATAAATCCATTTCTATCCTACCTTTTGCCTGCCTAAACTTTACCCTCTACATACCGTATTTTTCTTACCTTTGCGTGTCAAGCTAAATTCTTCTACCCCAACCATTTCTCTGTCTTCTTCTAATTCTCATGCAACTCATTACCTCACCCTTCTCTACATACATATATATATACACACACAACCACAACCTCCCTTGCCCATGCACATCACCGCACATCGCCAATACCAACCTCCTTCCCTCTCTAATGTTTGTTTGGCACCCTCCCCAAGCCATACCCCTTGACCACCCTAGTAGTGAAGCACCACCACCCTACTTCTCCTCCTCCTCCTCTTTACTCTATTCCATCACCATCACAATCCGGACCACCAACGACCACTAGATGCTCCCACGACTTGGTAAATCAACCACTACAACCAACCCATCAATTCCCCCTCACTGTCACCGTCCACCGCCGACCTTTTCTCCTTCTTTTCCTTATGTCGTGTCTTGTTTTTGTGAGGCACATGGCCACACGGGTCACGTACGCCCTACTTATGCCTCCTCATAGACCATTAGATGGCTTGTGCACGGTCATTAGCACAATCGTGCACCATATTTGCACAACCTCGTACATGCTCGTGCGACCCCATCCTTTCTTGTCAGTGCATGTGCATGATCGTGCTTTCTTCGCACAACCTTCCTGTGCGACCGCATCTTCTCAGTTGTGCACCCCTTCTAATGCACCCAAACACCACCCTTCTACCTGCCACCTTCCACCGTCAACCATCGAGCCTCCTTTCTTATGTTTCCTTCTCCATCACCATCGGCACTAGTAGAACAACCAAAACCACCTTCCACCATCATCTCCTCCCCTGTTGTAGCCCTTTCCCAATTTTTTCACCCTCCAATCGCACCACCACCAGCCACCCTTAACCACAACTCTCACTTCCAGTAGTCGCTACTAACGTTAGCCCACCTTTCAGCATCACCAACCACCTTGTTACCACCATTTCACCTTTCTCACCCAGCTAGCCAGCCTTGTAACCCCCATCGGCACATGCGCATGGCTCACGCTGCATGTGCAGCGTGAGTTGTGCTCGGTTGGTTAAATAATTTTGGTACCTATTATTAATAAGTAAGGGTATTTTAGTAATTTTATAAAAATAAATATTTTATTATTATAAGTATTATTTTTAGTGTTAAAATAATAATTTGGTATTTTGGTATTATTTTTAGGTACGAAAGTTGACTAGCCAGATCCCGTAGCATTTAGTAGAATATCGCTATTTTTAAATTTTTGCTGTAATTTAGGTAACTGTTATACTCTACTAAAATGATAAATATTGCATGATATCACATTATGGTTTTTGGTATATAAAATATGTTAAGAGTGATTTGTTACATGATAATTATGTGTTATTTATTGTTATCACGAAATCGATAAATTGAGCATGTTATGTATTGTAAAATATTGCGGGTATAAGAGTATGATTAATATGATTTTATTGTTGAGAAAATATTTTGTATGATAAGTATGTATAAAATAATAGGTTGAGTATGCTTAAATCTAATTATGAAAAATTAATCATGGATGTGAGCCCTAAGGGCAATTTGGTCATTTTACCTACATTATGATTTTTAACATGACCAACATGTCTGATGTGTATTATGTGTTGTAAGCATGATATTACGTGATCGGTAAGCATTATAGGATTTTATATGCAAAATCTAGAATAAGGATAAATTAGTCATTTGACTCATCTAGTAATGTAACTACATGATAAATTGGTTTAATTATTATACTTTAGCCTTTTCATGATAACTTGATAAATAAAATGGTTTTTGTAATTAAAGAGGATGTTAATGTAGTAATTTTTTACTTTAAGGGAATTTTGGTTATTTTTAGCCTAAAATGCCCAAAAGGTGAATAATTAAGCCTAAGATGGCTTTAGTGTACTTTTATGATTGACCTTGGTAATGAAATTGATTTTGGTTGACTAGGATAAGTGAAAATAAGTGAAAATTATTAAGTATGGAAATTTGATCTATGTGAATTATATGTGATTTTGTGGTCACTTTAAAAAAAATTAATACTTAAAGTGAAAGACCTCGAGATCGAGAATGGTGGCTCTTTTGTTATCGCTACCCTAGAGACATGATTTAGTCAACGGTTGATTCTAGATTTCTACTGGTGTGCCTTAGTGCTTGAACTAGGCCCTCCATCTTACTCTATTATGCATACTTATAGATTAGGTGTCCTTGTCAGTAGGGTATTATGTTACCGTCGTATACCAATACGACTAGGGTACCTTTATGTCCTTTGGTTGATAGTCGGTAGGATACTGTGCTACTTGGTGCGTTGGTATAACTGGAGTACCTTAGTGTCTTTAGGTTGGATGTGATTTCCTCTCGAGCAAATAAAATGGAAATGATTGATGGATTACAAGGATTATTGGTTAGTTGATAGGATCATCCGTGCTTACCTCTAGTTCGGTAGTACCTACCTTTAGTTCGGTAGTACCCTTCGTACCTATCTATGGTTCGGTAGTAGCCTTTGTGCCTACCTATGGTATTATGGATTTTGATCAGTGCTTGTGAGCCTACTGATGTTATGAGATTTATCAGAATTAGATGAGGTATGTGGCATGTGGTTATTATCTTGTATTTGAGCTTGACGTGTTTCTAATTATAGTGCCAAGAACATCACTTGGATGTTTCATTGGTGAGTCTTAGGTATTCCATGATGAGAAAGTATGGTTGGTATTATGTATTGGTGGTATGTGATTATATAAATGGTTAATTGGCATCTGTATAGTCAATGCTTTATACTATGTATATTTTGATGTATTGCATGTGTTCTATGCTGGTTTTTCATTCTGGATTAGTATAAAGGGTTGCTCAGTACTGTTGTACAAAAGGGTTCCTTTTGTGGGCCCCTACATATTCAATGGGTAGTGGTCTTTGCAAGTTAGCTTCTGAGCTCAGTTGAAGCTAGTAATTTATTTGAGAGCGTAGGACTATTCGTTGTCTTTTGGGTGCCTTGATTTCGGTTGTATTTTGGACGTCTGTGTCCTCCTATATTTTGCTCTCTTTGATTTTTATAAACCGTTGATATTGCTTTTACTTAGCACCATATTTATCAGAAGTTCTCTCTATTTTGATTTTTGTAATCATGTTATTAATTTAAGCGAAGTAATGATTTTAGCCTCAGCACTTGGTATGAGAATGGTAAGGGTAACCGGACTTGTACCAAGTGTGACGGAAACACCCATTATTTTAGCTTTCGCACTTAACTCTAAAAATGAATTTTTTTGGAAACAAGATAGGCATGCGAGGGGGCATGCAAGGGGTTGTTTGGACTTGAAGCGGAAAGGGGAACATATCTGGTGCGGGGAGCAGGTAGAGGGCATATTTGGACTAGTGGATGAGTGAGGTAGCATGGTTAGGAAAGGAAAGAAAAAGGGCGACATGCATGGAGTAGTGATGCTTTGTTTGGTAAAAAGGAGAAGGAGACAGGGGAAGTCAATTATGAAAGAAGAAAAGGAAAAAAGAAAAAAAGAAAAAAAGAAAATGAATGAGATGGGCTGGAGGTAGGCTGTCCATGCTATCCCATATCTTCTTATCCAATATGAGAAAAAAAATAACCAATTTGATTTTTTTTTCACATCAAATATCCAATCCGGTTAACGAAAAGTCAAACAAACTAGGTATCTAATCCAACAAATACAAATAATATCCGACCCGAAGAAAAATATTTATACATTTTTTTTATAATTTTTTATTTTATATATAGTTATACTTAAATAAATTTAGATATGTCTGTATAGATATATATAATTTTTACTTGATTCACTATTTGGGCTAAAATTTGATTTAGTTGAAATTATATTTTTAGTATAATCCCTTTTTAGATATTTATACTAAAAAAATACTCTGTGCCGATAGACCTCACCCACCCAGTCATCCACCCCTTCTTTATTTTTTTCCCCTCTCCTCTCTCCTCCTTTCCCATTTTCCTCTATGGTGCAAACTAATTTCAAAATCCCCGAGTCCTAACCCCAATCTCCTACTTCAGTACTTCCTGCTCCTTGCGTGCTCCCATGACTTCTCTTTATATTTGATCTACCCACGCCACCTAGCCCGGCCGACCACAACACAACAAATTGCCGCTACTTTTGAGCTCCAACACACCAGTAGACAATAGCGGATTGAAGAATCAGATGACAGTGGACACCGTACCACCTCGCCTCACCACCACTAGCTACCTTAGCGACGTCCGCCACTAGCGAACGTTCCCCGACCTTCGTTGAAGCTCCACCGCCACTTACTTGCTTTGTTTTGGTTGATTTCAATGGATATATTTTTCTCAAACCCTAAACCTTATTTTTATTAAATTTATATGAGTATCTTATGATAAGTTAAATTAATTGTTGAATTGGTGATGTGATGTAGCTTAAAGAAATGGATCTGATAGAGCCCAATTAAATCTTATGATGTAATAGCTTTAATTTTAATGTTAACATCAGATATTTATTGAGAAGGTTGGATATTTGCGGAGTAGATAGGATAATATAAAATATATTTGTGATTTAGTGGTTTTTTTTCATATTTAAAATTTTATTTGGATAATATCGGTTATATTTGATATTTGATCTAAAACTTTGGATATCCAAAGTTTTGGATCAAATATCAAAAATTATTTTTATATATTCAAAATTTTGGATATCTGACATTTGAATATTCAAAATATCATATATTTGAACCGTTATTAGTCCTAGCTGGAGGTGCAGGCTGGGGGGAAAAGAAAAAAGGTGTTTTAACTCTTTTAAATTTAGGATGTTGTGAGAAGTGAGGGTCTCACCAAAGGGTTGATGTGGATAGGTTAAGGAATTCCAAGATTAGCACATATAGATATCGGGAGAAAGAGTCTCCTTACCTTCGTCCTCGCTTTTTCTTGAAAGAGGGTGAAGAACTCCATCGAACATGATAGAAAAATTGATATTAGTAACATATGTCATGATTATTTTCAAAAAAGAAGAGGGAAATGAGTGAGTATATATAAGATTTTAGAAACTCCGATATCACTATATTAGAGGCTTTACTCATGTTTAACTTGAGCATACATCTAGGAGATAAGTGCTTGTGTTTACATAATTTCAAAACTTCGGTGGCTAGAAGGGTATTATCCCTAATGCTCATACTTTTAATAAAGTCTGATTAAGAATCACCAACTAACAGAGGTAGAATAGGTTGGAGTTTGTTGGTGATAATCTTAGAAATGATTTTGTAAAGTGTGTTGTAGCAGGATATAGGCCTATACTCTAATGATTTTATAGCATTTGGGACCTTGGGGATTAGATTAAGATAAGTGACATTGATGCTGTAGGGGAGTTAACCACCTCTAAAGAAATCATGTGTACCTTTCCATACATCCTCCCCTATCGTATCACAACATCTTGTAAAGAAAAAAGCAATGAAGTCATTAGGTCCCGGTGCCTTATCATTCCCCATAGAAAACACTACCTCTTTCATTTCACTCTTAGTTACACGTGCAATTAATTGGTGTTGGTGTTCCTCAAAAACAAGAAGGCCTATGGATATGACTTCATTTATAGTTGTTCTATCAGGTTGGTCGTTTGTTGGGAAGTGAGAGCCCATAAGACGGTTATAAAAATCAGAGAAAATTACAAGGATGTTATCTTGATTAGTATGAGTAGCAATGAGGGCATCTATAATGGAGTGAATATTATTTGATTTTCTTCTCCCTTTAACAATTGAATCTAAATATTTGGTATTGGAATCACTAATTTTTAGCCAAATCACTCTTCAATTCTGGTGGAAGAAAATTTCTTCACACTTAGATAAGTGTAAAAAATTCTTAGACATGAGATTCTCTTACTGGCTCAAAGCAGCATCAAAGGGGTTATGTGCTATTTGTTCATGATTGTGGAGTAATATGTTTCTAGCTTTTTCCAAATTATCACCAATCCCTCTAAATTTACTCTTATTAAGAGCCTTGAAATGATTCTTTATGATTTTTAATTTTTGCATAACTCTTTTGAGATTTGATCCATGGATAAAAGTGTTTCATGTTTCATCCTTAACCCACATCTTATAAAATCAAAAGGGTTTATTTACTTTAGAAGATGGCTGGGTAATTATCATAGATATGGGTGAATAGTCTGAGATGTTGGGAGGTTGGAATTGAGCAATAGTACCTTCATAAGTATCAAACCAATGATCATTTGCCATATTTCTATCTAATTTGCACAAGATTTTATTTGGCCTTTCTTGTTTATTACACCAAGTGAAAAAATGCCCAGTAAATCTGATATTAACCATCTGCATCTGAGATAGGTAATTCATAAATTCTATCACATCTTGATTACTTATACTTTCTCCATGTAAATTTTCATGGCTATTAGTAACCACATTGAAATCTCCCATTATGCACCAAGGTGAAGACATAGGTGTAGTTTGGGTAAGCCTTTGTCATAGGGTCCTTCATCTGGTACCTTGGTTAAGTGCATATACAAATGATGCATAAAACCTAAATTCCCCATTAACATCATGAACTTTAGTAAAAATACCTTGGTCCATAGTTGAAATTTCTTACATTAAGAAAAGATTTGGGTCGTAACCAACACAAATCATACCATTGTAATGAGAAGAGTAATGATGTATCCATTTCCAGTTTGGCACAATCTTGTTACACATTTGAGCTTCATTAACTTCATTTATTCTTGTGTCAAGTAAACCTATTAAATAAAACTTATTTTTAACACATCACACATGAACTTCCGTATGTTTTAGGGGGCTATTAAACCCCCTTACATTCAAACATTGAGCAATTGTTATTGTTTATGAAAGTTAGGGAGATAATGGAATCCCCTGGAACCACCTGTTACCATCTTCCACCAATCCTGAAAGGATAAATCTTCCATAAATTCTCATTTAGGTGGGAGTGATGCATCAGATACTCAATCAACATCGATGTGTCTTTGATTGTTAATTTATCTGCCTAGTCCACTTGGTTTAGGTTTGGGCTTTCTTTGGGATTTAGATTGAGACAAATTTTCTTGTGGCATTTTAATAGAAGATCTATCTTCATTAGGTGTAGTCTCAACTGGCTCAATTTTTTGGGAGCATTGTGTTTTATCCTTTACCACCATCCACTAGGTTTTTGGTCTTTAGATCCTAATTTAGCAATATTGGTAGGGTAATATTTTGGGTTGTGATCATTCCTATGATAGACATGACAATAAATGGTTTTCCATTCAAAAAACACTTGCTGCTCATAAATAGAATAATCAGGTTTCTTAATCGGGATAGGATATGGGAGAATCCTATGTGTATCCACCTCCACTAGGAATCTAACAAAGGAAATTATTTGTTTGTTTGAAGTTATAGTGTCCATTCCACTAGGTTTTCTAATGCAACTACAAATACAACTAAGTGAATTCACATACCACATGGATAATGGAAGGTTGGGATGTTTGATCCATAAAGGTAAGAATTGGAATTCCTCTCACCTAAGGATGAAATTTTGAGACTAATGCATGGTGGGGAGAGGTTTTGCATTGATTGTCCATAAACCAACTTTAAGAATATTCATACAATATACTATTTTATCAAATGCAAACAAGACATAACCATTTTCATGTGTCAAGATTTGAGGGGTGGATACATGTGCCCAATTTGTTACATAATTCCATTTGATAGTATGTCATATCAAAAGAGAGTATTACCAATTAAAGGATTCAAGATCCATCTTATTGGTTGAGAGTTCAGTTGCGGCCTTACCATCCACTATAACAGGGGGTTCATAAAATAACTTTGCAAGGTGTTCTAGATGGAAATTAATCACTCTACTTTAAAGTAGGTTGATTCACATTAACACTATTATACGGTCCTATCATAGGTATAAATTTAGTTGGTTGTTTAACTTGATCCATGTTGATATCTTGTGTAGGTTTTATCATATGTACCATATGCAAATGGTTATCTTCTGATGCATTAGTTATCAAATCCAGTAGAACAATTACTTTAAATTCTTTACCTTTGGTATCCGAGGAATGGCATATATCTCGTATCCTTCCAGAAGTCACTGAAGATAGCAATGACGATGGCTGAGCAAATTATGAGAGTTTAAGCGTTACCCTTTTCTTTTCTCCCATTTCGATCATCGCATGTAGGTGCATACTTCACCACAATGCAACTTTTTGACTTAATTAATTATTTTTATTCATTAAAAAATTATATTTATTAAAATGTGTATATAATATTATTTGTCAAATACGTATCCTTAATTAGATACTTAATGTATGTTTGAATGGTCATTTTAACTAACTTTTCGCTTATTTGGCTCCATAAAAAATTTATTTTGGCCGATTTTATTTTATTTGAATGACAAAATGTTTTGGAACTAAAAACTGTATTTTTATGCTTTTTATAATAGTTTATAAAATAAGGTCCAACTTTTAACATTCAACCTTCAACTCTTAGTCCGCAACATTTTACTAACTTTTTAACTAGTTGTATCAAACACACTGTTAGGAATTAATTATTTTGAACTAAAATTAGATGATAGAGTTTCAAATTTTAATCAACCTTAAATTTTACTTGTGCGCACGTGTAATATAATAATAAAAAAAGACTAGACCTTAGGACACATTTAGTTAGAAAATAAAACATACTCTATAAAAAATAAAAAGAATTCATTAATTTATCCATATTAAAAAAAACTAATTTTTAGTTAAAAAATGTTAATTTTCTTCTAGTTTGAATAATAATAATAACATAATTCAAAATCATAATAATATTAATTTCAATAATAATAGTATTTTAATTATTTGTAATGACAATGATAATAATCATAATAGGAATATTTATAATAACCATAATAAAAATAAAGTAAATATTAAAATTAAATTTTATAATAATAATACCACTAATAATGATAACGATGACATTAACAACAACAACAAGTGTTTGGGAAAAATCTAGCTCGTTATCCTAAGTCAAAGTGACAAAAACCAAAAGCTTTATATGCTTTGAGTAGCCCAAGACTTTACAGGGGCATTTCCTTAAACTTGGCTGACTCAACTCACATAAAAGTGTCATGAACATGTATTCAACCTCAACACCCAATGAGACTGATTCAAAAGCGCTCGTTCTCTATTCTATTTGAAGTGATCCAAAAGCTCTAGCATTGGATACCTTTAATGGTGGTTAAATCCCACCTCATACAGGGGTATATTATAACCCATAACCTTTGTAATTAGCAGATCTATAAGGCTCCCAAGGGGAGGAATCAATAAGTCAATCTCAACAATCTACCAAGCACTCAATTCACTATTTGATCTAAACAATATACTACTAACTCCTTCTACCTTTAGCTATTTCCCATTTTCTATAGCCTAAATGACACCCCTAAAAACAACTCTAGATAGAGATCTCAAATCCTTCATCATTGATGGCCATTCCTATATGACCCAATGACTTAGTTACTTCAACCCCCTATATTTTCATTTACATTATATATGTTGTATTCTACTCATTTGAGCATTGAAGTGTCCTTAAGTAAGCACCATAATGGTGCTCCTTTGGCCCTAAAAGGTTCTTCTTTATCCTTGTTACAAAAAAAAATGGCAGTGTCCCACTTGAATATATAGGGCCCACTATAGGGCCCTACTAATTTTTATTTTTACATGGTACAAGTGATTGACATATTTTTACCATGATGGATGTTACCCTCTCTACTCTTCAAGATGGTGAATTCACAGTTTGGGATCATTATATGCCACCAAACGAATGAGCCAAATCTAATGTTGGTGCCACCAAACATTGATTTGAGCTCTTAACTAAGAAAATAGAGGAATATATGAAACAAATCCAGGATTTAGAGAAGGAGAACTAGTTCTTGTGGAGATAAATATTTGTGTTACAACTCAAATCCCACAAGTCACTCTGACAACACAATTGCCACGACTGCTTAGTGGAATGTTGCAAGTGTTCAACATGGTGGTCTCTTCCCTAGTTGCAATATTCCATTTGTAGAAACCCTACTTATAAAACTAGAAATTATGTGTAATTAGTTATAATAATTATTTTAGGATGTTTTTCATTAGATGTATTATTATTATTATTATTATTTTTATTATTATTATGTATATGATTATGGCATATTATACATAAATGTAGTTAGGATAAAATTTGGGTTATACTTTTGTGTATTTATGTGTGTAGTTTAACATGGATTGATACATATAGGTTTTTGGTGAAGTTTGGATCCAAAATAAGATCAAGGGAGAAAACACGGGGGGACCATGTTTGTGAACACAACTCATCTTTTCTTGGTATACTTGATTCTATATTATTTTGGCAAAAGTTGAGAGTTTTGGAAAAAACATGGGGGTCCCTTGTTTATGAACACAGATAGTGTTTTTCTTATTTTATACTCTTTGCTTGTGTCGGTTACGTACTTCTATATATAGATACTATTAGGATTATTTGATTCTCCTTGTAATCACTAATATTTTATTCCATACATATCATCATTGTTTCCCTAATGATTATTGTGTTTTGATTATTATCTCATTCAGATCTTGGAATTTCCTAATTTCTTGTTAGATAAGCACTGGGTATTCACGTCTTGTGAATTGTTTCCCTACAATTGGTATCAAAGATTGGGTTTGTGATCAATCAGTATCGGGATGACATATGTAAATTTTGACATTGAGAGATTTGATCATTTTGTCAATTTTGGGTTATGAAAATTGTGAAGGCGATCCTTATTCAGAATATATTGAAGAAGGCATTATTTGGGAAGGTGGAGAAGCCAAAAATGATGTATAATGAGGAGTTTGTGGACATTGATTTGAATGCCTTATCTACCATACAATTGTGTTTGTTATATGAGATTTTACAAGAAGTGGTCAAAGAGACAATTGTTGCTACCTTATGGATGAAGTTAAAATCGTTGTATATGAGAAGATTTGTCACAAATCGTCTATTATTGATGAGCCAGCTTTGTAATTTGAAATTAGGTGATGGCCAGTCTTTGAAATCTCATCTTGATGAATTTGACTCTATAGTTATGGATTTGCATAATATAAGATGTTAAATTTGATAATGAGGATTTGGCTATAATGTTATTATATTTTTGCATGTTGCTTGTAAACATTTTTTTGAGAAAAATTGTATGGGAAGGATGAATTAGTTCTTACAGGTGTTAAGAATGCCTTGCTACAAGCCTACAACATGATTGATTGAGAATCAATTAGTTGGAGGATATTCGGGTGAATCACGTAGTGAGGGACTTATAACAAGGGGTTCTGGTGACAAAAGTAAGTCCAAACTAAGGAAGAATAGGTTCGTGGTTGTGGTCTGCCATGATATCGCATAGAAGGCCAGATTAGGAAATACTGTCCTAATAAAAAATCTATAAATACTGTTGATGGTGTATCTGATGTGGGTGATGCTGCCATAGCTTAGGGTGATAGTGATGGTGATGTATTGATTACCATAGATGGACATACCACATTGGTTCACTAGTGGATTATGGATTCTAGGTGCTCCTATCATGTTTGTCCCAACAAAGCTAGTTCTAAACTTACGACACTATTCGAGTTGGAGTTGATGTCTTATGAAATGATGCTTTGTGCAGAGTTTTTGGGATTGGTACTATGAGGGTGAGGATGCATGATGGTGTTATTAGGAAATTTTCTAGTGTTCTTCATGTTCCAAACATGACCATGATTTTGATTTTTCTATGTTCCTTGGATAGCAAAGGTTATAAGTGTGACATTGATAATGACACAACAAAGGTTTCTAAAGGACTTGTGGTGGCTATTGTTGGCAAGTGGGTCACGATATTATTTGTTCTTGTTTGCACAACTATTGAGGGTGTAGTTGAGATGTCATTGAGAGTGTGTGATTCATATATTATTGGTCTTGGGTCGATGTGACTGAGACACAAAAGTGTCATTGGCATGACTGAGGGATCCTTGTTATGTGACCCAATTACATCTAGACATGTTATCTTTTGTAAGTTTTAATTCCATATGGAAAAGAAGGTGGAGTAGGAGAGTCTATTAGACACTTCAGATGAGGTGGAGGTTGTTATTGGTTTAGATGGTATAGATTTTTTTGTTGAGGAGAAATTTGGGTAGCAGGTGGAGCAAGTGGATATAGCTTTAGGTAGATATGGTTATGCCTTGTATCCTACAGGTAGTAGTATTGGTGTGCTATAGCCGATGTTAGACTCAGAGGTTATTTTGGGTGTTGATTGTGCCTTGTAGTATTATATTTTTCTTATTGAAGAGATGTGGTCTGTTTGGTGGACTCGAACATTGGTATGTGATGCTTCATTGATTATTCTTTTGTCATGTGTCCATGTTATACTCGTTTCTGCAAAATAAATGTTTGAGGAGAATAATATGAAGACTTTGGATGTGTCCAAACTCAAAGCAGTTGTGGTGGCTTGCTTAATCACTGGTTCATACTCTATAGTTATGAGATGCTTAATGTATGATGTGATTAGTACTAGCCTTTATACTACTCATGTTATGAGCATGTGTGTGGTGAGCCCCTTAATGGCACCTTGGTTAGGTGTGGTGCTAATTCTAAGGTAGTTGGTGCGTAAAGTATCGGTTTGTATGGAGTATGTGTCGTCAACTATTTTATTGGCAAGTTACTCTAATCTTAGTTGTTGTCCTGATGATCAAAGGTACACTTGTGTGCTAGTGTTCGACCTTAGAGGTTCTAAGATTGTGTGGTTGGTTGTAATTGGAGTTGATAATGTTGTTTGGCTTGGAGTGTTAGATTTTTATCTAGGATGATACAAAGAGTTTCTTTTGATATTGATCTAGTGTGGGTGCGCTAACTAAGGCAATGTTTGCTTGTGTTCATTTTCAATGAGGGGTTCTTTGGACCCAAGGGTTTATGATGATCTTTTGTGATCCTATTGCTTACTGTTACAAATATTGTGTCAAGGCTGAGATTTTGAGATCATGACTTGTATTTGTGTGTGTAGTCTAATATGGATTGATGCATACAAGTGTTTAGAGAAGTTTGAAGCCAAAAGGAGGTCAAGGGAGAAAAAATGGGGGGTCGTGTGTGTGAACACAACCCATGTTTTCTTGGCATACTTGATCCTACAATATTATGGCAAAAGTGGATGGATTTTGGAAAAAATACGGGGTCCCCATGTTTATGAACACAGACCTTGTTTTTTCAATTTTCTATGATTTTCTTGTGTGAGTTACATACTTCTTTAAATAGATGTGTATGAAACCCTAGTGATAAGTGGTACACTGTTGAACTTTTTCTAAATCCTTTCCTCTTATATTTTCTTATGGTTGTGAGAAAACTGTGTACTAAATGATATTGTGATGATCGTTTTATTCTCTTTGTAATCACTAGTGTTATATGTAATAAAGATCATTATTTTTTTTATCCAATTTTAATTATATTCTAATTGTTATCTTAATTATATCTTGGAATTTCCCGTTTGCTTGTTAGATCAGGTCCTAGGCTTTCATATCCGGTGAATGTTTTTCCCATAGTTTTAACCATAGTTGGGACCCTTAACTGTATTTGTTTTATTGAGGAACCATAATTCTATTAACTTGATATTTTTCCCCGGTTCAATTACCCTAACTAGCATCCCTACCCTATTCCAATTTTTGATCTTTGGGTACCCTTTCTCCCCAATTTTTAGTTCTCCTTCATGACATCCATCTCCTTCATGCTCATTGTATCTCTATCTTTTTCTCTCCTCACCCATATCTTACTCAACCTTGCCCCAAACACATTCCATCATCCATTTATGCCTCCCTCTTCTCTTGTTTGGTGTTTTTGATTTAGATTAATAACCCCGACCATCTTCTTTCCTATTCCTTTTCTCCCTTATCCTTGCCACTAGTTTTCATTCAAATTAGCACCACCTATCATCCTCATCTTCATCACCACAACCCCTCGCCACAACCAACCACCAAGCACCACCGTTCTCCCCTGCAAACAATGCGCACTACCTCCCCATTAGTCGCCCTCAT
Source organism: Tamarix austromongolica (assembly GCA_039764185.1). NCBI lineage: Eukaryota > Viridiplantae > Streptophyta > Magnoliopsida > Caryophyllales > Tamaricaceae > Tamarix > Tamarix austromongolica. The sequence goes on from CM077819.1 coordinate 13,599,106, forward strand.
TGTCACCCAACCATCACCACATCAAGCCACATCTTTCCTTTCCCCCATCTCGCTCTCTATCTTTTTTTTATTGAGGGGCACAACCCATGTGTGCCCTTGCATGGCTATTCTCTCTCTCTCTCAAATGAAACGTACATGATGAACACGCAACCCATGCACTTATCTCCTTACTTTATTCTTGTATACCTATATGACTTACACACAACCTGTGTTCCTCGCTCACAACCCATGCACGCTTGCCCTCCTCAGCCTGTACATGCTCTCCATACATGATCACGCCCTTTGATATTCTCATCATGGACAACCATGATTGTACCGTGCGCAGTTCTTCACCTACCCATCCTCTACGTGAGCCATCGTTGTTGCACCCCTCTCTATTGCAGCAAGTTTGGACATTCCTCCCCCCTTTTATATGACCTATGTCATTGCCCCTACCCTTGCATGACTTTGTACCATTTTTTTCTCGCGTAGCTTCCTTTTCCTTAGTTATTCTCTAACCTTTTCCTAATTTGGTTTTAGTTAATTTTTGTTATTGTTGTGTTGTGTTATATGTTAATATATTTTTTGTTGGGTGTTGATTGTTTAGGCAACCCTTAAGATATTATGAAGAAGATGATCTTTTGAATTTGTGTGTATCTTGGATTTAGGTAAATCAAATCACTCATGACATGATTAAACTGTTATGATTGGTTTTTAGATCTAGAATCATACTAGGGGTTTTATGTGAAGTAAATGTTATGAAATACATGATAAGATGATAATATGGTATTAAATACTCAGTATGTACGTTCAACTTACTGTTAATTATAAGTGATATGCATGTGTAATTTGTTAAGCAATAATATATGCATGTCTAAGGTTTTCCTAAGGGTTTTGAACTTGCTAGGATGTTATCTTTATGCTATGCTAAAAGAGTCATGATTATCATTACTTATGTAGATAGAGTTGATATAAATGGAATGAAATTATGCACGCATGATTAGAGTTAAAACACAATAAATACTATTTATATGTTCTTGGTTAGAAATGTTCCATTATGTGAACTATGGTGATAATTGGCATCATAAACGTTGTATCATGCTAAAAATATGTATGTATGTGTAATCCCCCAAAATTTTAAAAGTTTATAATTTAATAAATCACTTTTCTTTGGGATAACTTAGCTTTTAAACTTATTTTAATTTAATTATTTTATTTTGAGGATTTTGCCATTTAAATCTATTTAATTTAATTATTTTATGGATTTTTGAGTATATAAAATTAGATGTGAATATTTAATAAATTAAAATAAATAATTTGTTATTTTATCATACTCATTTTATTTAAATAATGTTTCAAACCAATATTTTCTAAAATTTACCTTTTAAAGCAATATATTAAGTTAAATTATTAAAATTTGTTTATCTACCAAAAATACTACAACCTATTTTCCATAAGTTATTTTTATCTATTTTCCCCCTATTTTCCCTATTTCCTTATTTCCCTTTTTCCTTTTTCTATTTTTTCTCTCCTTCCTTCTCCTTTCTTTTTTCCCTTTCTCCCCGGCGTGGGCCATCTTCCACACACGACCCAGCCTCTCTCCCCACCTTCTCCTTCCGTGTGGCCCAATGGCCCATGTCGTTTCGTCCGCCCCAGCCAGCCTGCCAATCTTCCTTTCTTTTCTTTTCCCTTCGCCCGTTCCCCAGTCGACCGACCATCTTTTTTCTTTTACTTTTCCCCCTGGAACGACCGGTCCAACCTGTCACCCTCCTTCTTCCCTAGCCTCGACCTGCGACGCCAACCTGCAGCCTCGATTCCGCCGGTAGCCACCAGCCAACGACCGGTCGTCCTTCCCTGCTCCTCTCCCTGTCATTTTCTTTCCTTTTTCTGACCCCGACCAACCCCATCTGTCCCCTCCTCGCGTGCCCATCTCCTTCCCTTTTTCTTCCGACCCGACCTAACCTGCCATGGCAGGACTGCACCACCTGCCACCGCCGGCCGGTGGTCTTGCCACACCTGCCCAGCTTTTCCTCTTCCCCTTCATCATTTCCCCCCTCAATTAGCCTATAAATACCCTATATTAGCAGCCTGGGTCGAGCTCCCTTTTCGTAGCCTAGAAACTCCAGTCGCTTACCGCCGCTCTATCAGCTCCTTATTTCGTCGTCGTCGACGACTGCCGCAACGAACGCCTCCCGCCAAAACCTTCCCCGCATCTCCCTCTACAAAACCGAGCCACCATCATCCCCTATTTTGCCCTGCACGAGCCGCCCCAGCCGTGCAAAGTTGTCAACCCGACCAGCCCATTCCAGCCTTTCGTCGCCCCTCGCGCCGCCTTCTGCCGCCAACCCCTCCGCAACCAGCACCTCCTCCACCCTCCAAAACACCCAGGGAACCTTCCCCTACCTTCATCTCCCCCTGACTCCCTCTCCTTCTACTTTCTCCATATTCCACCACCTTCAACCATCGCACCAACCGCCGTGCGCCACCACTCCTGGCTGCATCACCACCTCCATTCCACCCCTCTCCACCTGCTGCACCTTCCACCACCTCAAACACCCCTCCACTTCCTCTCATTTAGCCTACATATCCATCTTTCCACCTCTCTTCCTCCTCCACCGCCACCGCCATCGCCACCACACGCCACCGCCGGTTCCACCACCAACCTTAGGTGTTACTCCAACTTTCCCAGCCCCTAAACTATTTTCTATAAGTGTTAATAAATTTTAGTATTATTAATAGTACTATCCTTAATATTACTATTATTATTATTCTTATTATTATTAGATTTATATTATCATTGTTATTATCATTATTATTACCATTATTAATATTATTATTATGTATCACTCTTATTACCTAACCTAATTTCAGAAATATTTATAACTAGGGTATACTATTTAAAAGGCTACAACTTTAGCATTAAAATGGTTATCCTTATTATTATTATTATTATTATTATTATTATTATTATTATTACTACTACTACTACTACTTAACTTAACTTTATGATTTTCCTAACCACTAATAATATTATCATTAATAATGGCCTCCAACTTTAGTGTTATTATGATTAGGACTTTTCCTCATTTACTATTATTATTAATATTACTAACCTCGCTATTATTCCTACTATTATTACTAATGCTAGCTATGGCCTATTATCATTATCTTTACTATTATGGTAAACGTTTGAACCCTTATATTACTATTACCATTTTTATTATCATTACTATTATTATTATTATTATTATTATTATTATTATTAATGCCATTATTATTATTACTACTAATACTTAACCCAACTTTATTTTTTATTATTATTGTTATTATCACTATTATTATTACCATTATCATTGTCATTATTTCCTTACTAATATTGTTAATACTAACTTTGTCCATTATCACTTTTATTTATTAATATAAATATTTGGACCCTTATATTGTTATTATCATTTTGGTTACTATTATTATTGTTATTGTTATTATTATTATACTTAACATTTTTATCATTATTATTATTACTACTTTTATTATTATTAATGTTATTTAAACCGAAGTTGGCATATTATCATTTTGTCGTTAAAGAAGAAGAATACTTAAGCCTTAATATTTTACTATTTAATATTAGAATATCGTTAATATTATTCCTAATACCTTTATCACTAACATTATTACTATGGTATCATTATTAGTTATTACTATTATTATTGTTATTATTTTGTTACTATTATTGTGACAAAAGCATTTGAACCCTTATATTATTACCATTCAAAATATAATTGTTATCATTATTATTTTTAGGAATATTAGTACTTTTTGGTATGACAATTATTATATTATTATTTTAACCCTAACACTATTATTAGTCTTAGCCTTAAAAATGCTAGGGTTTATATAACTATAAGCATTAGCATGACTATTATTATTTTTATTATCACTATTTTCTACAATCAGTATTAGTACTATTATTATAAGAATAAAGCTATTAGGTTTAATAATATAAGTATAGCACTAAATATTAAAATAAGTATATTTTGACTAGTAATATCTAGTAGGCTAACTTGAAGATAAAAACTCTAGTTTTCACTTGTAAAGCTCCCTTTAATATTAATAATCCCAATCTTAGACTAAAATAAGGAGTAATGGTACTTTTGGTAGGAGGAAAATTGATCCTTAGTATTTTTCCCTTATAGGTGAATCAAGCCAAAACCCTAAGGAGGCGTAGGAGCGTGCTCCAAGCCCGGCGTCGTTTTAGGTAAGGATGTAGTTAAGGCCCATGTGTGTTGTGTGACTTGTATGCCTTGGATGATTTATACCATGCTACGCCATGTATTACATGATTGTCATTAACTTGTCTTAAGTGTAGTGCAGCTTGGAGTTGAGGTATGTTTGTATATATTTTCTTATGACATGTGTGTTATATGTATATATATTATGATGTGATATGTTATGGCCCTCTAGGACATTTGATAATATGATATGGAAATGAAAGGACAAAAAGAAAGAAAATGGGAAGTGAGTTCACTAAGGAGGGATATGGGGTTGACCAAAATACCTCAGGATCCATGAGAGGAAATTAAAGAGGAAGGAATGACCCAAAAGGAATGAGAGATCGGAACCGTGCATGGGAGTCTTAAAATTTGCATGGGGACTTTGAGAGTTTGCATGGGGTGGATAAAACTTGCATGGGGGTGATCTTTACGTGAGAAAAGTTGACTTAGGGTGTAAATAAGCTAAGGGGAGAATTGTGGAGTGATTGGAGACTTGGGATGAAAAATAGTACGTAGGTTGGTGTAAGGGTGTATAAGGGACCCGATTAGGGTTTTGGGAGGAAGCAGTAATCTAGAAAATGTGGACGTAAAAGTGAATAAGAGAGAGTGGAGTACGGGTTAAGAGTGGGAATTTATTTTATAAGGGGTGAGTATGGGTGCCTTGGGAGAGAAGAGATTTTGGGTGAAAAGAGAGAGGTTACTTGTGGGAGAAGAAAGGTACTAGGGTTTGAGGTGGCCAACTAGGGTTTTTCCGGTCACATACAAAGTTGAGAGGTAAAGTGATATGTTTTGGGATGTGATCTAATTAAGACAAGGTGCGGGGCGAGGAATGAAGTAATGATAGTGTAAGTGGGAGAAAGTTGGGCCACATAGGTCCAATTAGGGTTTTCAAGGGAAAACCCTAGAGGGTGATAGTAGGTGGAGTTTGATGTCATGAGGTGTTGGGCCTTAACCCACACCCTCAGGAGTTGGTTCTTCATTATATGTAAGCGTAAGGGGGAATGGATGTCAGGGCGTGATAAGGAGTGCAAGAGTCTCAAGATATGGGACGGGGCCCCGTGAGGGAATAGAAGTAGAACGTTGATGACATGCATGTCAAAGGTGTAATGTTTATCGAATAAGACACGAATAAGATACTATCCACTTAAAGCGAAAGATTTTTGAGTCGGGCCTAAACCGGTCCACTGGCGAATAATAGTGGCCAGGAGCCGGGGTGCCCTAGAGACCGTTCCACTGGCGAATAATAGTGGCAAAGAGCGTTCTGCCCTGCATGATTTCCGGTCCACCGACTATAATAGTGGGGGATTCCGTGCTCAAAAAACCAAAGTAATGAAGCTAAGTCATGGAAAATACATTAAGCACTTACAGCGAAACACCATGTGAGTCGGGACCAGACCGGTCCATCGGCGAATAATAGTAGTCAGAAGCGTTTTGCCCTGGAGACCGGTCCACCGGCGAATAATAGTGGTCAAGAGCATTATGCCCTGTATGTATTCCGGTCCACCGGCTATAATAGTGGGGTTCCCGCACTCACATGGATTATTAAAGAGTATATATAAAATGAACATATTGTTAAGGGGACTAAAGAATAAGTTACCTGAAAATTAACCTGGCCTTATTACATGTATTATTGTATGTTGCCTATATGATCATTCATATGTTATATGCTCTATATGTCGGCCTTAGTGCATCTGTTACCTTACTCAGTACGTAGCGTACTAATCACCCGTTTCATGGGTGGTGCTCATTCCCACGAGCAGAAGACCCATCTGAGCTTGTGCAGGTAGGGGATGATGTCTTCGATGCCTACATCACTTACGAGGCATCGGGTGAGGCTGAGCGTTGAGCCTAGACCTGACTTGGGGATCGAGAGCGACCCGATCGGACTCTGTTTCTTTATTGGATTTATGTTTTGGAAAAACTCTAGTCACGTACTCTTTGGATTGTAGTCTTAAACCGCACTCTGATTTTGTATGACTTGTGTTTTTTTCTAATGACTGGTGTTTTATTAATGACTCATATTGGATGTTAACCTTGTTTAGCCTTAGCACTTAGTACTAGAACGGTAGGAGTGAACTGATCTGGTACTAAGTGTGGTGGTAATGCCCACGAGTTTATGGTTTTATCTTTTTGCTTCTGTTAAACCCTTTTAATTAAATAAAAATTTTCAGTAGTAAATTTGGGGGTGTTACAGTATGTGTTGCATGGAATATATGAAATGTTAGAGATGTTTGATTATGATTTGTATATGTAAGTTACTAAATGGAAAATATAATCAATCATTAAGTCTTAAAATTTCCTACGTACTAAAATTTAGTAAATTCTTATCTTTTAGCCTTTTCATGACAAATTCTTATAATAAAAATGGTTGTTACGAAGTGGGGTAATAATCATGTAATTAGGGTTTTGAGGGTATTTTGGTCATTTTCAACTTAATGTGCCTAATGTGAATAACTGGACATAAGATGGACTTAAACTTTTGATAGAATGACCTTAGTGTTGACTTTGACCCTAATTTGGACCGTTGACCTTAAGGTTGACTTGAATAATTAAAAATAAAAGAAAAATTGTTAATGATGGAAATGGAAATTGTTGTGCAATATGTATTTTTATGATAGCGTTATAAATCATTAATAATTAAAGTGGAAGACCTCGAGTTTGGACATGATTTCTCTTTAAAGTTAGCCACCCTAAAAGTGAGGTAGGAGCCCTTGATTTGTTTTGGTGGTTTTGTTAGATGCCTCATGTAACACCCCAAAATTTACATATTTTTTTAAAACAAAAACAAGATTTTTAAATTTAAAACTCGTAAATTCTGGGGATGCTACCGCCACACTTAGTATCAGATCGATTCACTCCTATTGTTCTAGTACCAAGTGCTAAGACTAAGAAAACTACTCACATCATTATATAATCCAAAGTTTATAAATACGGAAATCAGAGTACGCATAAGTTTTATATAATCCAAAATACGAGAGATAGTTCTTCAGAGAATAAAAATAGCTACAATATTAAAATTGCTTCTGGGGTTTCAATATAGTTAAAAGAGAAAAGGAATAATAATCTCGTAATGGGAAAACTGGCCACGCCACTCCAAGGACTTGATCCAGCCCAAAACATCACTCGGCCCCACCTGATGTCCCATAGACATCAATGGAATCAAAGAAGGCATCACCTACCTACAACACGTCAGATGGGCCTTCTGCTCGTGGGAATGAGCATCACCCATAAAAGGGGTAAGTAAGGTAACTGAATACTAAGGCCAACACACAAGTACATAACATCATACAGTATAATATACAGCTTACAAACATTCAAACCCACACATATAATATACAAAGTCATGTAGGATAATATACCGCTTATAAACATTCTAGCCCATGCACAAAGGCCCAAATTAGTCTGAATTAGTAAATTATAATCTCTTGTTGATATTCATTTCACACCATACTTTTTATTAAACCATGCAAGTACATGAACCTCCCACTATTTTAACCGGTGGCTCGATCACATATAGGGCATCATGCCCTAACCACTATTATAATCGGTGGATTGGTCACGCATAGGGTAAAAACCCTAACCATTATTTCTTACTGGTGGATCGGTTTAGTTCCTGCTCGCATAGTATTCCACTATAAGTAATTAGTATCTTTTAAGTGCCTTAGGAAAACTCTGGTTTGTGTTTATTGAGCTCGGGATCCTCCACTATTATAACCGGTGGATCGGTTACACATACAGCATCCTGCCTTAACCACTATTATAACCGGAGGATCGGTCACGCATAGGGTAAAAACCCTAACCACTATTTCTAACTGGTGGATCGGCTGGTCCTGTCTCAATAATCTTCCACTTTAAATGATTAATGTCTTAAGTATCTTATTCAGAAGCTTTCACCCAGACATACATGACTGACTTCTACTATTCTTATCCTCCAACCTTAGTTAACCACACCAAACCATGGTAACCATATCAAACCCTAACTCAGTCTCCTCCATACCCTTATAATATCCCACGTACTATCCCCCCCCCCAATATTTTCAAAACCCTATACGACTCTTCTAATACCTTCCTTACACCCCATATCAACTTTCGACATGTAAATTTTTCTTTCATGCACACTTTGTGTCCCCCATGCAAACGTGCGAACTCTTCATGCAAAAACTTATGCCCACACATGAAAACCTAAATTTCCATACAAACCCTAACTCCCATGCAAACCCTAACTTCCATGCAAACCCTAACTCCATGCAAACCCCAACCCCATGTAAACCCTAACTCCCATGCAAACCCTAACACCATACAAACCCTAACTCCATGCAAACCCCAACTCTATGCAAACCCTAACTCCCACATTATTACACTTCCCATTATTATTTTACAAAACCTATCATGCATGTCTTATGAGCCACACCATACCACAATAATAACATAACCCATACACATAATACACATGCCACAATTTAATGCACGAACCTACCTCAACTCCATATCATGTTGCATATATAACAGTTATACAATTACACATAAAATACATTATAATTTCATGTCATATGGCATGCATGACATATAAAACACATAATACACAAACGGCCTTAGTTACTCCTTGCCTAAAAACGTCACCGGTCTTAGAGCACGCTCCTATGCCTCTCTAGGGCCTTGACTGGTCTCACCTTTATGAGGGAAAAACTATAATTAGGTTCCCTCCTACTAAAATTACTATTATTTACTAACTTATTCTAAGACTAGGTTTTTATTAAAAAAATATACTAATAATAACTATACGAAATACTACTAAAAATACTAATAATAATATTAATGTATTTCAAAACAGATGGTAATATAAGGGCTTCTACCCTCCACCAAAATAATGCTAATAATGATAATAATAATAATAACAAAACAACAACAACAACAACAATAACAACAACTTAAGCCTAAACAATATAAGGTAGGGTTTTCAACCCTACCTCAAAGTAGTGAAGGTACCATTTAATAATAATAATAATAATATTATTATTATTAATAACACATATTACTTATAATAATATTAATAATAATAAAGATAAAAAATTAATATCAATATAGTAAAAATAGTAATATTAATAATAAAAATGGAGTATGCGCACCATTTAAATAAATTAGAGCTTCGGCTCCCTTTAGATAGATAATAGTAATAATAAAATAATAATACTAATAATATTATTAATAATAATATTAATAATGATAATAAAACTTATAATAATACTAATAATATTAATAATTCGAAACTAATAACTTAAATAATTTATACCTACTCTTAACCCTGCCAAGAAATGATATCATTAATATTAAGCCCAATAATAATAATAATAATAATAATAATCGAATAAGGGTTAAAAATTGAAATAAAATAGAATAAGCTTAAATAAATAGAGGAGAAGGGCTAAGAGGGCCTAGGGTTTCACCTTGGGTTGGCGGAGATAGGTGGCACCGACGGTGGTGCACGGCGGAGGCGACGGTGGCCGAAAAAGAGGATAGAAAAGGAAAAAGTTGAGGTTTGAGAAGAAGAGGTGGAGAATGAGGGTGGTGGTTGAGGTGTTGGTGGTAGCCTAGATTGAGTGGAGTAAAGTGAGGGTGGTGGCGCAGTAAGTGGCAGCGGCGCACGGCGGCAGAGGTGGCGGCCGAAATGAAGAGAAGAAGAAAGAGAGGGGAGGAGAAGGAGAAAAGAGAAAAGAAGGGTAGGACGAGGTGGAGAAAGATTGGTAGTAGCTTTTGGGTGGTGTAGAAAGCAGTGATAGTGGCAGATGTGGTGGTGGACGGTGGTGTGAGGGGTTGCAGGTGTAGAAATTTGGCTTGTTGGGCAGGGGGCTTTGCACGGTTGTGGTGGCTCGTGCAAGAAGAATCAAGGGAGATGGGTGGTTCAGTTAGTTAGAGGGCGGTGCAGGGAAGACTTAGGTAGGCAGAGATGGCGGCGTAGTTGGCTGGCGACAGAAGAAAGGTCGTCTAAATTTGCGGTGGTGCACAAGGTAGGTTCTTATGGTTTCGGGGAAAAAGTTTTGAAATCAACCAAACAAGGGGTATTTATAGAGTTATGAAGGGAAGGTAGGGTTCTGAGGGTCGACATGAGATAATGTAGGTAGGGTTTAGGGTAGTCAGCGGCGTCAATTGGCAGGCATAAGTTCAGGTCGTGGTCAACCCTTCACATAGGAAAAGGAGGATTTTGCGTGAAAGAAAAGGAAAGAGGGTTAGGTTAGGTCGAATGGCTATTCAAGGGGAAGAGAAAGAGAGGAGAAACAGCCGGTCAAGTCAAGCGTAGCTGGCGGTGCCATTTTCGGAGGCGGTGGAGCTGCAGATCGACAGTGGAGGAGGAAGGAGGAAGAAAAAGGTGAACTGGGCGGCTGGGGAAAAAGAAAGAAAAGAAAAGGGGAATGAGAACCGGCCTGGTCGACGCCCGTTATAAAGATTTTAAATGGAACGCAGCGTTTCAGGGAAAAAAGAAACGATGCGCAGTGTTCTGACTGCTGAAGGAAGAAAAGAAAAGGAAGCGGAAGGATGGGCCGTGGGAGAGAAAAAGAAGAAAAGATTGGGCTGCGGCAGGCCCAATCAGAATAAGAAGGAGAGAAAAAGAAGAAAAAGAAAGAAAAAGAAAGAAAATGGAAGAAAGAAAAAGAAAGAGGAAAAAAGGGAAAAAGAAAAATAGGTAGGTTGGGGTTAATTTAATTAATTAGAATATTTTGGGTATTTAAATAAAATTATTTTAAATAAAATAATATGAAATTCCCTTTTTTAGGCTAATTTAGAATTTTTAAAAGATTCTTCCTAAATTCCTTTTTAATTAGCAAAATACCCAATTTTCGCTTATAAAAATATTTATAAATTCCTTCTTAATTTGCCCTAAATAATTTCTTCCAATTCCAATAAAAATAATTAATTAAATTAATTTCCTAATAAATCCTTATTTAATTACACTTCTCAAAATAAATATTTTTGGGGCTTTTCACCTCAATATTGTGGCTAAGGCCCTATTTTACTCTAAAGATGATCTACGAGTCCTGTAGAGGGTATCAATACTTAAAGGTTAGGTGTCCTAGGTTTTGAGGGTAATGTCTTTCACTATGCACTGATATGACCGGAGTGTTGTTATGCCTCTTGATTGGGTGGTTGTGAGGGTATCGTGATTCCTTATGCATCGATATGACTAATGTACCTTTATTTCTCTAGGTTATTAGTGTATCCTCTAAAGTAATTAAATATGGAAGTAACTATTGTGTAAGAATTTAGATGGATTGTTGTGGTTTTGGTTTAGCAATTGCCTCTGTGCGCTCCGTGGTTTGATGGGTTGGTTTGGTAGTTGCCTCAGTGACATACCTTGGTATTTGGAATTAATTTGATTAGTCAATTTGGGTCATGGATTTTGATATGGCTATTGTGAAGTATGATTATCTACTAAGCATGACATTATGATGCAGTATATATTATCCCATGATTATTGTATATTGTTATGGTATTTACTTTATGCTTTTAGCATGTTTTTCAGATTATTTTTTGATTATCTGTAATATCAGCATGCTACCTCTTGTGAGGTATTGTGATTCACTTAGCATGTGGAAGTTGTACAGATACTAAATTTGTAGATAACTATATGAAGGCCTTGGAGTGGCACGAAGCATATAATAATGGCAAGAATAAGTGGAGTCCTTGGGAAGAGATTCTAATTTCGAAATGGGATTATGGTTTTTTTTAAGATTGTTTATATCGAAGGACCTTAACGACCCCCAATATACGTTCATGTCAATATACAGAATCAACTAAAAGGAACTCAAAACTTGCAAGAATACTTATAAATCATTATAAAAGAAAGAATCACTTGATGCAGGAAAAATTCCCCTTAAACATGAAATTCCAACTGTAAAATTCTCAACTTTTAAAACCTTAAAACCATCAATTTGCACCAAACCTTATAGATTTTCAAACTTAAAACATAAGGAAAATAAGGAACGTACCAACTTAAGGCAAAACAGGAAGGTGCTCAACTGAACCACTCTATCTTTTTTCCCAAATCTAACTCTTCCTTACTTAACAATTTAAAATAAGAGACATCTAGATGCAGGATCATAAGAGTGTAAGAAATTCAACCACAAGGCTCGAAGTATAGAAAATGGGGAAGGTGAAAACAGAGATTTAGCAATTTTAGTGGCTGAAAGAAAGGTGCACAAAAGGGGTGATTGGGACTATTTATAGCCAACTAATCGAGCGAAATAACAGAGGGTTCATGCACAACTCGAAAACCCTAGAAATTACCATTTGAATTCAAGCTAAATGGATGGATTTTGTCCAAGATATGTTGGCATATTCTCCAAAGCTCAAATGGTATTTCTGGAGAATGCAAGTCAATTAGGCCATAATTATAATACACAAGAGAGGTAATAGGAGGTTACCGTGGAAGGAATTTCCAACCGCTCATAATCATGTCTAAGATCGAATCATTGATCTCAGGAACGTGCAGAGAACAGAGGTGGAAGATGAAAAGGCTAAGGTCATGTCTCCCCCTCAATTGTGCCAATCAACCTCCAAATCAATCTAAGGCAATATTTCTGGCTAAATGCATCATAAAAATAGTCAGAAATCTCTAAGGGACAATTTGGCATGGGTTGGTAAGGTTTTATTTTAGCATAAGAATTTTTTCAAAAAATCTAGCTAAAAAAGTATGCCCAACTCGACAAACCAATCGATCAGTTTGGACCTACCAGTCAACTATTCTACAAACCAGTTAATCAGTTCCCCCAACCAATTAATTAGTTTGGTCAAGAAAACCCATTTTGATGAAATGGCGAACTAGTCGATTGGTTCATGGAGCCAATCGATTGGTTTGTCTGAAAAACTCATTAAACTGCATTTTTCAACCTTATTTCAAATCAAACTCTGCCTTAAACCAAATTATAACAATAAATCAAAATCAAAGGTCCAAAGATTGGTCCAATTCTCATTGGACATTTTACAAAAATATTGGGTATTATAATGTCGTACCACTAGCCACACCTTTTTTGCATGAGAAAAAGAATAAATCAAAGAAAAAGATGGTTGGAAAAATCATCACAAAATGACAATCAATGATTCTCTAAATCCATCCGAATTAAGTGGAAAAAATATGGATAGTTGAAGCACTTTTTCCTCTCTTCTTGTCTTAAAGGGGTAGATTCAAAACAAGAATGCTCAGGTCATATCCGGTTAAAAAAACCATGCATAACCTAGATTCTTAGCTAGACTATCTTTTGTCCCATAAAAGATCTAATTGATCCTTCTACAAACTCACTCACTTGAATCATCACTGTACTATCCACTTCCCATGTTAAGACCCTTAACTTACATAATGGGGGGAGTCATTGTATGACTAAAATATATCTTGTTGGCTCATTCTAGAATGATGAAGCCTAAAAGCTTCATATGCCTTGAGCAACCCAAGAATTCATAGGGGTGTTCCCTTAAACCCATCCAACTAAACCCATTTAAAAGCATCAGGAAACAATATTATGGCGTCAATGCCTAATGCAATTGATTCAAAATTGGTCATTCTCCACTCCATTTGAACATGGAGTAGCTCCTCCCTATTTTTCCAGCCAAGACCACCTTTAATGATGCCTTTTTCCCACCCTATATGTTGTGAGTCACAACTTCCATACATAGTGTAACTACAAGGCCCCTAAGGAGAGAGGAATCAATCAATCAACCTTAGCAATCTACTAAGCACTCACAACTCACTATCCACTCAAAACAATCTACTACTAATTCCTTTCGCTTTCATTTATTTATCATTCTCTACATCCTAAATGTCACCCCTATAAATGTGTCTAGTTAGGGACTTTGAACCCTTTACTATCAATGACAGCACCTATACATCCCAACGACTAAGTCACTTCGATCCCTTCTCTGTTTACATATACATTATTTGCATTATATGTTACTAACTTAAATGTTGAAATGTTCTTTTGTTGACACCAAACCAGTGTTTCTATGAAGCTCAAAAGGTTTTTCCATATCCTTTTTGCAAGAGAATCGACAGTGCCCCACTTGAATTAGATCCATACACTCATTATAGATTATGATGATCTATAATATAATCTATAATAGTTATGATAATAATATGATTAAACAAAGTAAGTATAATTATATTAATTTTTAAAATAATGATATTATTTTTTTATTAATATTAATTATTATTATTATTATGAAAATTATTATAATATTATTTTTATATTTATTATTATCTATATAATTGGTAATATTATTAATATTTTTATTATTATTCTTGCCATTGTTATTGTTGATATAATAATAACAATAAGAATAACTAACAATAATTATATTAATATTGTTATAATTTTATTAAAAATAATATATTAAAAAATAATAATGTTATCATTATTTGAAATAGTAATAAAATGTTAACATCAATTATAGTGTTACTATTATTATTAATGATAGTAATAATATTATTAAAATTATTTTTAATATTATCATCATTAATAATACTAATATTTTTGATAATAATATTATTATTAACTTTAGTAGTAATATCATTACTAATTACTAATTAATATTAATAATAGTACTATTATTAATGTTAATATCAATAATTAACATATTATTATTTTTTAAATTGTATTATTAATATCAATTAATAAAAATGTTAATATTAAAGTGAATACTAGTAGTATTATGATTATTAATGTTAATAATAGGAATAATTTTTATAATATTATCAATTATATGAATAATAATAATAATAGTAGTAGTAGTAGTAGTATTATTTTTATTAATGTTAGTATTGAAAATATGAATAAAATTAATATTATTATGGTGATTAAAAATAATAAGGATGTTGATATTAATAATAATAATAATTTTTTAATTGAAAATCATGTAGAAAATAGTGATAGAACTTTTGAAGACCTAATTAATATTTTTTTTATAAAGTTAGAAAAGTGTATTTTCTAGTTTTTAATATAAAAAGAAAAATAAAGTATAAATAATTTCTAAATTTATATATATATATATATATATATATATATATATATATATATATATATATATATATATAAACATTCTTTATTTCCCAAGCTAAACCCATCTTTATTTTCATAAATATATTCACTTTCTATCACCTTCACCTCTTTCCTTCCTAGCCCACAAGCCACAACCAAGCAAATAAAATAAAATAAAAATGTATTTTTCAATTATGTTTCTTTTTTTTTTCTTTTAACTTTCCAAAAATCAACCAAGCTTAGGCCTTATTATCTTAATTTATTACTACTACGTCTGAACTTTGGCAAATTCGCATTGACTAGTAGATTTATAGGGAGACGCAAAATCTCAATCATACATATTCCTCACCCGTGTGGTCAAAAATTAGGCCTAGGAAACATAATCCCATCTTTTTCTAAATTAGTTACTCCATAGTGGAACACATGAGATACTACACAAACAAATTAATGTCATATGCTAGATGAGTAAACACATTAGGAGACATCATTTAGACTTTAAACAACAAAATGTCACCCTCTAACACGACAGATTTGGTTTCACTGTGAATATTAATTAGTGGGTGATGGATCTATGTTGTAGTTTGATTGATTAATTAAGGACTAATTTATATTTAATGAAACTGAAAAGCTAATGGAAGATAGTCAAAGTAGGATTATGGAATTATTTGGATGGGACGGACCAGTCTAAGTGCTAGAGTAGCTAGCTTTTGCCAGTATTTGAAATACTGGTCTTAGTCAATCTGACTACATATATGTATACTGTCATATCATATCCCTAACTAAATATTTGATTTTTTTTTTGGGAATTTAAATTTGCACGAGATGCCTTTGTCCTAGCTTTATGTTGGCTTCCATTGTTGCCTGTGATTGACTGTTAAGTCCGTTTTCCGCTTTTCCTTTTCTATTTGTTACGTTCAATACAAAATAATTGATTCTTGGGTATTAGCTAATCTAATATTAGTATATTTGAAAAAGAAACTTTAATATCAACAAGCTTTATGTATCCTTGGCATTCACGTACTATTGGGCTATTGTTAATTTTACCCATTATTTACTCTTTTCATTTAACAATGTAACTGGATTGCTATCTAACAATTATTGCCTCTTATAATGTCGGCTCATTTTTTATTTGGCAAAGTGATTGAAAAAGATAGATGAAAGCTGAAAAGAAAATGGAGTACTAGTTGGATGAGATTTATACATTTCATAAATATATTAGAACAATTTTTAATTCAATATTTTTATTAGAATTAAAAAAATCATTTTGGGATAAATAATAAATACACATATCCTATTCTATCTTTTGAGTTATCACATACTATAATTTTATTGATTAGTTAACTAAAAAGGTCCATAATATTTATATGATCACAAATATTATAAAAGAAAAAATTTGACTATAATTGTTATGCATTATAAAATAGTGAAAAGCTTATTATATTGATGAAGATGTCATATAACTAATTAATATACTATCAATTTATAAACTTATATTGTAGTTAAAAATATATAAATATTAGGATAAGTTATATATTATCAATAAGAAATGATAATACTATTATAGCATATCAAAACACCCACCTTTTATATTGTAATATCCCGTAATTTGAGATTTATAAAGTGTAAAACTCTTGTGTTTAGAGGAGTTTGGACGATGCTTGATTTTGATTTGAAAATATATATTAGGTTTGATTTAAAAAGGAATTAGAAAATATTAGAAAATTTGAGAAATAATGGATTTGTTTGGAGTACTACCCAACTAACTTTATAAACCGATTGACTAGTTTGTCGTTTCTAGCTTGAGCTTGGCTCGGCAGAATTGATTGATTGGTGTGTAGAACAATCAATTGGTTGACCAAACCAAATGGTTGGTTTGTCGAGATAAGTGACTTTTTTAGCCTTGATTGTTGTGAGAAAAAAAAAATCTAACGTTTTGGAATCTAGCAATCAAACTCTAAATTACTTTATGAGAAATCTGTAACCATTTCTAGCATTTACCCCAACTTTTATTTTCTTCAAGTAGATTCTATTATCTAATTTTGACAGATAAAATGGGAGGATGGAATCACCCCTTGTCTTCTTTTTCCTCTCTCCCTTGTATAGCCTTGGAATTGATGATTTGTTCCATATCGCCCTTACACGATTAAGGGGTTTGTTTCCCATGTCAATCTTCCCATTTCCCTTTTTGTGTTAGACCTTTATCTGGAAACTCTCAATCCACATTCTCCATAAATCACCATTAGATCTCTGGGAAGGTTAACCCTATTCTTGATAAATTCGCCTGCCATAGTCTGATTTTAAATGGTAAAATTATGGTTTTGATCTGCTACACCTCTCTCCTTCATTCCTTAACCGATTCTATGGTTATAAATAATCCTAATCCTCTTTTCACTTTACCTCTTTTTAGCCACCAAAAATATTTTGAGTTTTCTCCTACACTTGTGCTCCACTCCTTTTGTTTCGAGCCTTCACCCTAATTTATTTGCCTGTTTTGATCCCTTCTCTATCCCCCTTTGTTTTTTACCTTTAGGTAAGAAAGAATTATATTTGGAAAAAAAGTTGAGTTTGTTTTCAACTAATTTCTTTGAATCTCCTTAGAGGTGGTAGATTCTATTTTGTTTTCCCTAATTTATATTTATTAATTTATGAGAATTGTAAGAAGATTTATAAGTGTTAATATCTTTTTTTTAAGGTTTTGAGAGTTAAAATCTTTCATCCAAAGGTTTTTCTTTTTTTGGTGTGGAATTGTAGTAATTTTTTAAGAAAGTTATTCTTGCCTTTAAAATATGATATGAACAAGCATGTGAGCTGATATAGTTGGTAAATTTTGTTCTTTGTATGCATATACGACCGTTTTGGTATTTATGCATATTGGAATATTTAAGAATTCTAAGAAAAAATATGATTTCATAAGAAATATGGCTGATTCTCTGTAAATGCAACATGATTAGTATATGAGCATGTACAATCCTTTATTTTTCTATAATGGTAATGATACGATGTTGGCATGGTTGGATTTTATAACCTTAATTGTATTTAAAATGTCGGTAATGTATTGTATGGGAGAAAATTGGTTGATTGGTTAAGTCAAACTGATCGACTAGTTCTTAGAACATTCAATTGGTTAGCCTAATCAATCGACTAGGTTGTTTGCGATGACTTTGGTTGCCTTCTAGTTAAACCCATTGATTGGTTTGTTAGAATCGATTGACTGGTTTTGATAGAAACTTTGGGGTTTTGGCAGAGCCAAACTGATTAACTAATTTTCCCAAATAGATCTACTGATTCAACTAAAGAGGGATGTATTTGTACCCTTTGATCTTAGTATGGTTTGAGATTGGATATTATGTCATGACATAATTTTTTTAATGATGAGAAAACACATCTTGGCATGAATCAACCAACCTATTAGATAGATTAATTATTTTGTAATTCATGGTATTCTTAATAAGTGTCTTTAAAAGGTTTTAATGGAAAAATTGGAGTATGTATGCTATGATGCTACAAATGGATGATGAAATCTATATTATTAGTATAAATGGATTATCTTAATGGATTGATTAAACTTGGATAAGAACAAATTGATGTCCCACCACATGGTGTGGAGGGCTGCAATGGTTAAGATAGAATGATTATGTGGATGTATTGCTTTAGTTGTTTATATGGGACTTATATGATAACATAACCTTAGAGAATAACACACTAGTTATTTAAAGTAAAAGATGATCAAGCAATCCATGGGTCTAGATTATCTGATCATTGATTAGCTACTGAGTATTAGCTTGCCTTTGGGCATTTATTGGTAACTTTAGGCTTGCATTCGAGGAGGATCCTAGTAGATCCCGATGCTTTATCTACTCTAATCATTGATGATGTACTAGGGGGTATCAATACTAAAGTGTCTAGTCACCCAGGTAATTTATTTGGCTTTGGCCAGGACTTGATATCCATTGGTGGTTATTTGGCTTTGATTGCAACTTGATGTCCATTGGCAGTTACTTGACTTTAATTGGACAATAGTATTATAAGATTATGGGGTGGTAATTCAGCTTATCACTCAAAAAAGAATAATGACTTATAAATGACTAACCTAAAGGATTATGTAAACATGGATGATGGACTCAATGGGTTAACTGTATAAGTGGATTGTAGAAGAGCTTAATGAGTTGTTGAATAACTGATTTATATGATCATATATTGCTATCCCTAATATCTATATTATGATGATAAGCATGGTGAGTTACAAATTATCTAAGTTGGATGTCATGAAATCTTTATGCAATATATAACTGTGATAGAATGTGTAAATTTGATTGTATTGTGTAAGCATGATTTCTACATTATATCATGACCTTGTATTCTTATGACTTTCATGAAGGAGGTAACTTGGCTAACTCAATATGTAGTATCCTAATGTACCCGTTTGTGTTAGTCACCTGCTTAATCCTAATAGCAGAAGATCACGAGCAAGTTTTTTTTAGGATAACTAGTAGTTAGTCTACCTTGTGTTAGGCTTGTCGGTCTGAGAGCTTAGACCACCAAAGATCTTTATCAGTTCTAGGAGGAGCAAGAGTTTAGGCTTTTCCTTATTAGTGTTTTGTCTCTATTATATTTTCAGTTTACCCACCTATGAATTCATATATTTTGTGGATCCGTTGTGGTATTATATTGTGAATGTTTTTCTTTGTGGCATTAATACATTATATATTGTGCTCACTTTATTCTTGTATTTGGTTTGGTTAGTTTTCTTAGCCTTGTATATAACATGAGATAGGAAACAAATATCTGTCCTATGTTAGGTGTGTCAATAATACCCCTTTTTTTAGGTGCGCTTACCGTTTTCCACTTCTGTAATGTTTTTAAATAAAATTATTTGGTAGTGAAAATGGGGGTGTTACATATATATTTATTACAATGTTAAATAATTATATTATGCAAAGAAGTTAATGTGTTGCAGATGTAAAGAATCATACAATTATACCTTAGCAAAGATACCTATTTACCAGACGAGGTTTGGTCTATTACTAAAGACTAACTCTTGGGTACCAGAGACTCTCCTATCCCCTCTCTTTATATTATAATACATTTACGGTGTTTCCGCCTATATAGTGATTTGTACTTACTTTAACGTCCCCCCTATGAATTTGAAAAATATACATACTTATTTTATTTGATAAACATACTCATGCATGTATTATCTATGGTAGAATCTTTGGATGTTTATGCTTGTATACTTTATTAGCACGTTGTTATCTAGATTAGTATCTTTATATATTGTAATATTTTTTTCATTTATACATATTAATGTATTTATCTACCATGTATTAAGTATTATATAATTTTCATATCTATTGATACATAATCATTACTTAATTAATACTAATAACATAATATGTAAATATCATAAGTTATAATGATTATTATGCATTCAAATGAACCTAATATGTACATATATATATATATATATATATATATATATATATATATCAGTATATAAGTTAATAAAATGGCTTAAACTAAAAAAATTCCTATAAAAAGTTATAAGTTAGTTTATTGTACCATAAGTGTTTGAATTTGCTAAACTTTTAATATACTATAAAACTATAAAGAGACTAGTAGGTCACAGATTTTAATTTTATATCAACATAAATTGATGTATTAATGCAATAATTTATATCGTGTAAATGGTAGCACTATAAGAAATTATATAATTAGTGTTTTTTTTAATTGAAATATATTTTTGTAGGATTATAAGAAATAAATTTATGTCATAATATTCCTAATTTTTTTTATAAATAAATGTCCATATTAATAAGCACAAATTTTATGGTGAAAATCAATGAAAGTAACAATGGTAAAACATAACGAAAATTATAGTGAAACATAACAAATTAGTTTCTTTTTTGGAAAAAATCACAACCAAAATAGATGAAATATAATAGTGAATACGCTTAAACATGAAGATAATAATGGTGAAACATAAGTCAATAGTTTTAAAACATGAATACAATTATGGTGACATATGAAAAGTAAGTTTTTTGAAAAAAAAATTACAAATAATATAGGCGAGATGTGATAACAACTATGGTGAAACTTGAAATTAATAGTGATGAAACACATTAGTAGTGTAGAAGCATAAGATAATAGTGCTAAAATATGATGACATGACAAATTAGTTTTGATGTAGAAGCATTTTAAGATTTTGAAGATTGGCTTATGAATCAAAGTTGGAAAGATTTAAGAGTAAAATTATGAAGAATAATATTTACCTTGTAATATGGATGAAATTTGAAAGCTTATTAAATCAAGTGTCCAACAAATTTTTTGGATCTAAATTTTGAGCTTTCTACATAAAGTTATGTTTATTTTTTTGAATAATAGTCAAGTTGTTTTTTTACACATGAATCGAGAATACTTGCATGTAGATTAGTATGATATGTACATCATTATATTTTTATATTTAATTAATTAGGTTTTCATTTATTTAGTCAATAATTTAGTTAAGATATTAGCTAGTTAATTAGATTTTTTAATTATAAAAAAAATTATATGATATTTGTATTTTATCTTATAATATGTTTTATCTTATTAAGATTTTTTTATTTTATTAGTTACTACTTATGTGAATAGTTCATAAATCATTATGAGTTTACTAATTATCATCTATTTTTTTTATTTGGCTATAAAAATCCTATGTAATCATATACTATTAATGATCAAGTGTTTGAATATTATATTATTTTTGATATACTTCTCTATGTGAGATCCTTCTTGTGCTTATATTATCTACATAAATTACAAACTAGAGTTCCCTCTTAATTATAATTCACATCCATATCCATAACCCTTGCTATTTTGTTTTTTCATTCATCCAAATAATTTTCCATTCAAAACACCCACATTTTTCGTCATGCATCAAGTTCTTTATAAGAAAATTACAACTAACATCAATAAAATATAATAACTATGGTGAAATATAGAAGCAACTATGAGGAAATAGTGATGAAGCACAAGCACACGACCTAACTTCAAGCTCAAGACCGAATCATAAACACTAACCCTAACCACAAAGCCAAGAACCATGCACTTTAAACCCTAAACCCATAGGCATAACCCTAAAACATAACCCTTAAGCTATAAACCTTGAACCATAAACCCTAAACCCTAAATCATAACCCTAACCGTAAACCCTAAACACTAATCCCTAAACCCCAAAACCCAAACTCTAAACATAAACCTAAACTATAAACCCTAAACCCCAAACCCTAAACATAAAACTAAACCATAAACTTTAAACATTAATCCCTAAACTCTAACATAAAACTTCTAACCCTAAACCCTAAAACTTAAACTCTAAACCTGAACCCTAAACTCTAAACCAACCTTGATCCATAAACCCTAAGTCTTTTATCATAACCCTAAAACCCAAATAGTAACCCTAAACCTTAACCTAATTCCTAAATCTTCAACATTAACCCCTAAACTCCAAACCATAAACCTTAAACCTTCAACTCTAAACCCTATACCACGAACCTCAAACACTAAACATTAACCATAAGCCCTTAACCATAACCCTAAGCTCAACCCTAAATCTTAAACCCAAAAGTCTAAATCCTTAACCCTAAAACCTTAAATATGAATCGTGGAAACCCAACTAAATGTTAAACACTAAAATATAAAACTTAAAACTTACGAAACCCTAAAGCTCAACTATAAATTGATTAATATTTTTTTAATGCAAACAAAAAAGGGGTAATATATACCTAGGGTCGTCTCAAATATTTTAGAGGACATGTCCTAAAGTAAATAAATAAATTAGACTCCTAAGAATTAATAATAAAAAATAAAATTATCAAAATATATTCCATAAGATAAATATGTTACAATTACTTTTTCACAAATAAAATATAAATAAGTTGTTAGAGCTTCTAAAATAAGTATTTAAAAAAGTATTTTAATATAAATCTTTAATTTATACAATTATTATATTTAAAATTAAAAAACACACACTAAAATATGAACTTATATATATTAATATATATCCCTCTCAAATTTAGGGGTATATAACAATAAGGTATTCATCAAGTGGTTAGAATATGATTAAATGTGCCTCATATTCTAAATTTTAATTTCTATAATTTATTTAGAATCTAAATGTACAAAACCTAAATACAAATCTTAATCTAAAAAACATAATAAATTTATTAATAAAACATGAAAATACACTATCAAACATGGTGTTATGGGAAAAGAAAACTAAACAACAATATGCCAAATAGCCATAAAAAGAAAAGGAAAGAAAAAAAACTTGTTAGCGTGGCTGTTAGAATTTGATCCCATATGACATATGAAAAATAAGATCACAAGAATAGTTAAGCAAATGTGTGCTTGGTGGTATAAGTGGTTGAATTATTATATAAAACTATTTGAAGAAGAGAAGTGAAAACACCACATGCATGACTCTCATGTCTTTGATAAGGTTCTCTTAGTTATTACAAGTATGCCAACATTCTCCTCTCTTCTTATATTTTTATACATGAACTTAATTCTATGTGTGTATGTGTGCACGCGCCACCTATATATATATCATGATCATGATGTATCTGGCGACACGTTAGACCCATTGTGTTAATATTCCTAAATAGAATATATCAAAATAAATGAATATAGCTTATAGTTTATTTGCCTGTTTTTTTTTTCAGAGGCATTGTTAGTGTCCAATTAATTAATTTTTAAAATGGGCTATAGGCGAAATACTTATTAATTTAGGAAAAAATAAAGTAAACTTTTATTTTATATTTATTTATTGTGTGGCTATGATAACTTTTTTTTTTCTTTTTTTTTTCCCTATCTTTTGGGGAGGGGTCATGAAAGACTAAAATGTTATATACACAAACTTTAAACCTAAAGTATAAACCAAACATGATGTTATAGAGTGAACCTCACCCACTATTCAATAATTTTATGATTTATTTAATCATTATACAAAAAAAAATCACCCTCCCAAATTCATAACTTTGCAAATTATTTTCTTAATCTTATAAAAAAAATGAAACACAATATGTATAAGCTAGGAAGCGTATTGGAAAAATTTCCAAAACTCCTTTTTTTAATGACATCATTGTTTCTCCTCTATATCCCTTACACCATGACCTATTAGTGCATTATAGATTTGTATACGACATGCTTGCTACATCTAGTAGCCACCTCATTAATTGTTTACACAAGTAGGAGCATAAAAAAAGTTTCAAATCAACAATGAATAAACCAAATAATCACATAAAATTTGTAAAGATCAACCATATAACTAAATTATTACTTATACATCATTTTAGAGGATAAATATAATACATAATTCCATAAATAAACAAGAAGATTGGCATGCATGTAATATAAGCACATCTAAAATCATTCTCAACAACAACGCTACAATTAGGAATAGGACACCTTTTCTTCCCCTTCTTTTTAAATTTTTGTTTCTTGTAACTATATTTATGCTATGATAATTTATGAATCGGACTTCAATCTCACCGTTGCACCTTAAAGACTTGGTGTTGCAATAACATCTCCTAATTAAATTTCACCAATTAGTTTACTAAGTTAGAGTATCACAAAATATTATTAAGTTGGACACAATTAATTAGCTAAATTGGGCAAAGAGGACATCCATATCAACCATGCATAGGTCATACAAAAAATGCAACAACCGAACCCCTCCTTTTTTTTACCACCTCAATCTAGTACCACTATCTCTCTTTTGTTGTTACCTAACCAAGTGCAATCAGCATAAAGTTACAATATGTGGTATGTTTATGGTAAGAATTTTGCAGCACTTTTGGAGCAGGAAAACCAACCATTATTGGTTAATAACCAAACACAAGGTGAAGATTTTATGTAAAGAAGTTCAACTTGTTTCCTTGCTTATATATATAAGATGATTTAGAGTATTTGAATATTGACTTGTGCTTTGATTTATCACCATACTTTAACATGTAAAGGAGGAAATATGGGGTTATGGCCATAAAAAATCAGCACATCATCGACAAATGGGTTGAAAGCTTCCCAAGTTACTTTTCAACTAATAGTTAGCTTGTATTAGATAGCTAGAGTATTTAGGGTGTAACTGAATGGTAAAGGGTGAAGGGTAAAATATAATTTTGTATCTAGGATTATGACATCATTCCTATATATATATATGTTTTTTATCCTCCCATAAGGGATATAATCTTACCTTTGGTTGCATATGCTGATTTTGAAAATTATCCCTATAGAGTCAAAGTTTGAGTGCAACAACTTTGTCTTACAAACTTTAAAATCTCACAATTTTTATCTCAAGATTTGAAACCTTGAGTGGTAATTGTGAGTGTTTGATCATTGAATTTACTTTAGAACAAATATTATCCTCTTTCTCCTCCTCTTCTCCTCTTTGAATTTCAATGGTGATTAAACCCTAATGCACCATCTTCCATGAAGCGTGTTCAAATTTATGTAGCGTATGCTTCACTTGGCAACAAAACATAGCATAAGAGAAAAACAAATAATGCATTTCAACTTCATTATCATACATAAATCACCACAAATATTTACATTTTGTTTTTAAAAAATGAATATAATAATATAAAATATAAATAAAACCAATATTATTCACATTTTGTGCAACATCTTCTACATGCAATGGGTAGTTGATAATGAAATATTGATTGATCAAGGAAGAGAAGAATAATAACAAGGGGGTCAAATAATTAATGTGTAGGTTAAGTCATATCCTATAGATTATTTTTGCTTCATACCAATGGGTATTAAGATTTTAGGGGGGGAAACCTATTTTTTGTTGTTCCAATAATCACCTCGAAGATGATAAACTTATATTTTAAAATCACTCAAAGATTCTTGAACTACCATAAGTTCCTCATGTTCCTCAAGAATTTAATGGGAAGGAACTTTAATTATAAATAGGAACAAGAAGATAAGAGGGAGCAAAGAGAAGTGAGAGAGGAGATTAGTGAGAATGAATAACTTCCTATTATTTACTTGGGCTACTTATGGTTATATTCATCTCACTGTCCTTAACATCAAGCTAAATGCTAATGATAGGCTATGTACCCAAAGAGAAATCAATAACTACAATGTCTACAAATGATCTCACCCATTGTCTATGTTTGTTAATAGGAAGGTGCTCATCCTTCTATTGTTTAAAACCAATAGACTAGAAACAACCATAAATTAACCTTCAACTAAGAGTAGAATAAACATGTAGGTGGCTAACGATGATGGAAAGGTGAAAAATTACGATGATGACAAATGATGACAACCGCGAATAATGGTAATGACTAATAGAGGTGGTCATGGTACAAAGGGAAAAAAAAGGAATGACCTTGATGATGTGAGAAAAAAAAGAGTTTTCGAAACTTATTTGATAATCTTCCTAACCTTATTTTGAAAAGTTACAAATTGGAAGGGGGCTAAATTTTTTGGAGAGAGGCTGAATGCATTAAAAATTTATTAAATAGTCAACGGGGCACTCCTGTGATGCACAGAAACTTCTCGGAAACTTCTCGGGATTAAAATTTATATTAAAATTATTTAATTAATTTTTTTATTAAAAATATATTATTTAATTAATTTTTTATTAAAAAATTATTATTAATTAATTAAAATTAACTTATATAAAAATTAATTTATTTTTCTCTCTAAATTTTAATAAATTTAACCTATTTTTAAAATATATATATATAATTTTTTTAACGTTTCCTGCCGTCCCCGTTTCCTAAATTTTTAAAAAACGGCGTTTCCGCGTTTCGTCCCGTCCCCGTCCCCGTTTTCGTGCATCACCGGGGCACTCTGCCACATCAGGTTAATAATACCGTATGAGGTTCACATGGTAAGAATTACTTCTAAAATCACATTATTAGACTCATGCTCTTCTTCCACTATATTCTTTTTCATCTTCTTAACCCACCAAATATTTGTTAAAATTCCTAAAGAATGTGTTTTTAGAAACTGGTGAAATCAAGCATACACATAATCAGAACAATTTTTCTTTAAGGTCGAGCAAATAGATCAATAAGTAGCCCTTAAAATTGATCAGATGCATGATTAGATCAATCTATATGCATCATAATTTTCACCAAAACTATAATCTAAAGATAGGTAGAAAATTGGGAAAATATATATATATATGGTGAAAAGCATGTATTGAAAATTTTCAAGAAACAATGCTAAAAGATATGTTAGACATTGGTGAAATATAAAAAAAAAAGTGGCGAAAGATATTGAAAATGATGATGAAAGATCTGGTTTTCTAAAATAACTATTAAATTTAATTAGTTGTGATAAAATATAGGTATAACTTTAGTGAAATATATGTATTCTTGTAGTGAAAAATATGTACAAAATTGATGAATTATAATTAGATCAATATTGATAATTGTTAGGATATGTTTATTAAAGATACATTACACATTGGTGAAATTTTAGATAGGCAATGATGAATGATAGTGAAATAATTTTTTTTAAAGAATTGTTAAATTTAAGTATTTGTGGTGAAAGATAGGTAGTTCTTTGGTGATTTATATAAGTGTAGTTATGGTAAAAAAATGTGCGTAAAGCTGGTGAAATATATTTAAATCAAGGTTGAATTTTTTTTAAAGAAAATGATGTTGAAAGATATGCTAAATAATTGTGAAATTTCAAGTAGATAGTGTTGAAAGATATTGAGATTGATGTATGATGAAAGATTAATTTATGTATATTAAAAAAATATTTTATGTGTAATGAAACAATAATAGTGAAAGATAGGTACAATAATGTTGAAAGATATATACAAAATATTTTTCAACCCAAAAGTTAGTTTTCTTCTATAAATAGACACTCATATTCATATATCCAAATTTATGGTGAGGCATAAGTGCAGTAATGGTGAAATATCAATGCACATATTAATAAAAAAATAATGAAGACAACTATAGTTAAATATGAAAGTAACAATGTCAATACATGAAAAGTTAGTTTCTTCGGAAAAAGTTAGAATTACCATTGGTGAAATATAATGAGAAACATGGTGAAACATAGTGAAATATAAAGGTAACTATAGTGAAATAAGATAAGTTAATATTCTCAGAAAAAATTATATTTAACATCGATTAGACATAGAAATAACTATGGTGAAATATAGAGGTAATAATGGTAAAACACAAACATAATAGTGGTGAAATACAAATATAATAGTGATGAAACATAACAAAACCATAGTGAAATATGAAAACTAGTATGATAAAATATGATAAGTTAGTTTTTCAGAAAAATCATAACTAATACCGTTGAAATATGATGACAAGTGCGGTGAAACATGAAGATAATAATGGTGAAACACTATCATAATAATGGTGAAACAAAAATATGATAATGTTATAACATAAGTATAATAATAGTAAAATCAATTATACTATAAAATATCATAATAAAAGCGGTGAGACATAAATATGGTAAAACATATATATTTTTTTTAAAGTTAGAAGTATGTCAATATGAGTATTTATTTGTAGATAAATTTTTCAGAAATATAGTTGTATACATTTTTCCCCCAATAACTATAACTTAAAATAAACTAACCTAAACAATTATAAATAAATAAAAATATAAGATGTAACAACTGGTTACACAGTGTGCACATCAGATTTAGTTTATACTTTTAGTTTAGAATCTGTACGCATAATATTTATGGAAAAATAATATCTACCTAAACCAAAAACCAAGCTCATTTAAAGATATGTATAGTGTATAATTTTTTTTTTTATTAAATACTAAGTAATAAAAACTAATAGCAATACAAAATAAAAGAAGATTGTGACACAAGTTGGTAGATTTATAATAATAATAATAATAATAAATTTATTATACTTTTCATGCCATGATTTTTTAATAATTTATATTACTTAATTATTAATAAAAAATATAATTAGTTAAAATTAGTGTACTAATATATATATTTAGATGAGCTTGGTTTTTGTATCAGGTTATGCCTTACCGGCATTTCTGTGTTGAAGGAGGAGATTCCTACCCGAAGGAAAATGGAAATTTAACTGCCCAAGTGATGTGAGACGGAGAACATGTTCGAAGCTGCCATGAAAATCTAAAACATGTCAATCCAATCACTGTAAGCCCGTGACGTAGGTTTCAGGCCTACAACTCATAGACGCAGCCAATTTTATGGCGTGGTCTAACTAGCTAAATTTTGGGCTACTACCTCCTACACACCATGGTGGCGTTTCGGTCAGACCATATCCTCAATACCCATTGACCGTCTGTAGACATAGGCCCACACAGTCTCACTCACAGTCCCCTCTTTGTTCGGTGGATATTTCACTTCTTTTTGTCCTTTGCATTCCTCTCTGGCTCACTTCCACAGGGCCAAAAGGCGGTTTCCTCTCTCAGGGCCTCAGCGGGTCGGCCCATCAGCCATCACGGAAAAGATAAATTACGGTGGTCTAACGGCTGAGTTCATGACAGGTTAAGAGTCAGAACGCCTACAAGGAATCATCCCCACAAACGGAGGGTTGAAATTCCCACACTACAACTTATCTCCCGACAAAATCAAACCTGGATATCACAGGACCACATACCATGCCCCAACCAACTGGCTACGCCCGCACGGGCCTCCGGCTCACTTCCAAGTTCCATCCTTCGTCGGGAGTTAGAGAGGGATCATAAAATAAAACTAGTACTGGACTAATACTTCCTCTGAAAACTACCAGTAATATTAATTTCAGTGGGTAACTGAAAACATCTCAGTCAGCACCTACGGGGCTAAAACTTTGCTCCCCTGCTTCCCCTTCCATGCAATGGCCAATCCGTGGATAAGTTTAGGTCTGCAGCCGGCCACCTAAAACAAATCTTACTCAAAACGATGCAAAGACTAAATAGTTATGATAGTGTCTTTAATGTTTATTTTGTTTGATCTCCGAGGTCGATTTCAATGTTAAAACTTACGAGTATGTTCTCTCGGTCTAATTTGATTTAATCTAGCAAAATATTTTTTCATTCAAATATTTTTTGACATTAATTTTACTATTAGTTTTAATCTGGAAACTATTATTATTATTATTATCGACATTATTATTTTTTAAAGTTATACAGAAAACTAATAGAAATTCAAAAAATATTTAAAATTAATAATTTCGACAAGATATAGATTAACATGATTGTGTATTTTAATATTTTATTGAAAATCATTAATGAGGGAAACTACATGACTAAAAAAATAATAATTATTATTATTATAATTTGGTTAAAAGAACAAGTATATATATTTTTTTAATTAGGATCGTTTCTTGTGCGTGGCCTAATAAAGCTTTCCTTTACAACTAATCAAAGAGAATGCAATTTCCATTGATCCATAGTTGGTATATTAGGCCATTAGCCATTGTCTTCGGTAGTATTATAATATCCATTTTTTTTAATAATCCTAATTACTATATAATTATTCTCGTAATTCTATTTTATATGAATTTCTTAGTCATTTATATTGAAGCCAACTCTTCTACAATTCTTTTTATCCTTTTTGTGGAAAATTATTATTTTCTACAAATCTTTTGATTAAGTCATTTTTACACATTTTATACTTGTCCAAAAATTTGTAACTCATTTTAAAATTATTTATAAACTTATAAGCTTATTTCCCCCCTTTTTAGTTCCCTTATTCATTCCAAATTATTAAATCATAAAAAATAAAAATAAAAATCATTTACATGCTATTATTAGATGATTTTAGTCATTTATATTCATTTTGGCTCCAAACTAATTTTAAGATCAAATATGTTTACATGTTTGCTTTTATAAAATACTTCCGCATCCATACCCATTCAAAACCTTCATTATTTATTGCACACATTTGGAAGAAAAAAACATGATTTTGTAGATTATTCATTTTCTGTTGTTTTCACTAATTTTTTATTTTTTAAGCTTCAAATCAAATCAGTTACTTAATATACTTATAGATTTAGTTTCGTAAAATTATTTCACAGCTTGCTACAAATTTTTATAATTTTCAGAAATCATTTACCATTTTTCTATGTAATTACCTATTTTGGGCATTCCTTTCATTTTGATTCATTAAACTAATTGTACTTAAACTTCTAGCTATCTATTTTGATCCTAACCAACCTTAACTAGATCCCAACCAGATTTCCCTCATTATTGGCTTTGTTTAACCAAAAACTTAGTTAAGAGTACACTAATCATAACCCTTATTATCCTTTAACCACTTAATCACTTTCAATCAAGTGTTAAGTAAGCATAATTTGACCAAACTTCCCCTTTTATCATGCCTATCTATCCCTAAGCCTAATCCCAAATTGTGCTCATTAAACCCCCAACCACACCTCACATTTTTTTTTCATTTACATGCAAAGCTCCATTTTCCTCTCTCTCCGGCGACCCTATTCTAACCTAAAGTGTGTCTCTCCTCTTCATCTTTTTGAGCTTTATCCATTGCCAGAAAACCATCTTGACTTCTCTCTTCTTTATTGATTCAATTGACTTTCCTTATTAGGTTGTTTAGCTTGTGTTTCCCCCTCTACCATTCCAGTAACTTTGTTTCATTTTTCTCCTATAAACTAACACCTTTCCACCCCCTTTTCTTACAATTTTTTTTTATCCCTCAACCATCACTACTACAATTCATTCCTCCCTCTTTTCTTATGGAATGCTAGTGGTGCAACCAGTTGTTTTTACTCTTGTAGCTGGCCCATTTTCATACCTCTATACCTTGGTTTGCACCGTTACTCTCCCTCTTTTCCTTTGCTAATATTTAATTGCATTTTTAATCTCTTATTTTTATTATTTTTGTTGGTTCTAAGGTGTTAGAGGGAAGTAATTAGGGCTTATTTGGTATGG
Organism: Tamarix austromongolica; assembly: GCA_039764185.1. Taxonomy (NCBI): domain Eukaryota; kingdom Viridiplantae; phylum Streptophyta; class Magnoliopsida; order Caryophyllales; family Tamaricaceae; genus Tamarix; species Tamarix austromongolica. Next base: position 13,631,270 of record CM077819.1, read on the forward strand.
GGTAATAAGAAGTGGAAAAAAGTCTCCCATATTTTATATTTTTTATATCAAGTATTTTAAAATAATAAAGATATTTTTAATAAAATATTCACTTTAGATCAAATTAAGATCTAAAATGGTTATTTGTTAAAAAAATTATTTAATTTTAAATAAATTATACAATACATGTAAAATACAAGAGTAATTTATCCATCTCAATTACCCTTACACCAGACAGACACTTAGGAGTATTTATTTTGGCTTGCTTAGAGACCTTGCGTTTAGGTAACACTTTACACTTCACTATTATAGGCACTTATGTTGCTACGTGTGGTTTTAATTTAAATCCCATGTTGGCATACTTTATTTTTCTAAAGCATATTTTTTTATATAAAATTTTATGATTTCCTATAGATTTTATTATTTTATGTGAAAAATTCAAGTTAGGCCATGATAGGCTTTGTTTTAAATTTTTTGAGTAGTTTATATATGTGTTAATATTTTTGTTAAGCACGGTGTTGAGAATATTATTATGGGTTTTAGTATAATTGAACAATATTTTTTTGTAATTTGGATTTTTAGTAGTTTCGACCATTTGTTAGTTTTGGGGCTTTTTGGCCGATGTAAAGTAGGTTGATTTGATATATAGGTTTCTAATATTATGTGGAATATCATGTGTGAAATTGGTAAAGGTTGGTGGGGGTTGAGTTGTGGGTGAATTTATGCTAAAATATGATATAGGGGTATTTTGGATAATTTAGTAAGTTTTGTGGAAACTAAGTATGCCATTGTATTTATTGAGGTTTTAACATAATTTTTAACATATAATATGTTCAGGTTTGGCTGAGTATGAATTAATATATATTAATAATACGTTTTGAGGCGTGTTAGGTGAAATAAGGGTAACATTATCATTTTGGGTAGGTGGTTGAAATTTAATGATATGTAAGTGTTAATTGGGATAAAAATATAATAAATATGACATGTGATATGTTTGGGTTAATTATGGGTACCACAAGTAATGCTTTTATGTGAATGACTTAAAATGAGAGCAGGAACCCTAAGGGAAATATTTGGTTTTTGATGTGTAAAATATTAGAGTTGAATGAATATTTGGGTTTGTAGTAGTTATTATGATATGTTGGAGGGTTATATTAAGTTTGGTGAGTCGATGAGCCTTATGGATAAAGTTATGAGTAAATTGTGAATTAGGGTTTCTAAGGGGATAATTTGGTCATTTCATTGGAAGAGTGTTCTTATATGTCTTAAATAATTATATTAAGTATTATAGAATAATGCTAATTTAATAAGGAATGAAAAAATGTTAGTTTGAATTCAATATAATTAATAATTGATATTTTATGTAACAAATGACAGTTTGAGTAATAGATGGTATAATAATAAGATTAATAAAGTGGTATTTATTAAGTGTGGAATGTGAACCAATTTGGTCATGATGGTTAATATGATATTAATAATTAAAGTGGAAAATCACATGAGTCAAGACCGAAGTGTTTTTGTTTCTTCTTTACATTTTTAATGTGTTGTTACGATACTTTTGTATTCCTAGTTGTTGTAATAATTAGAGTGGTTGTAGCTCTATTCTATATTATCTATTGTACTGACTTATAGGAGTATGCATACTTAAGAATAGTGGGGTCCTCGTGTGCTTTATGCCATGGGAAAAGTTTTATGCTATATTACTGTTCCACCATTGACTAATAGCGGAGTCCCTGAGTTCAAGCAACTAAGTAATTGAAATTGTGTGATCACCTAAGTAAAAACCCTAATGTGGTTTTCTCTTAATTCTTATCGTATTATCAACAAAATATGCATGCATAGTATCTATCTTGTTACATATTTCTTATGTGATATGCATGCCTTATTCTATTAATGTGTGTGTGTGTGCGCGCGCTTTTCTCACTATGTAGCTACTAACCGTCCTTTTTATGGGCATTGCTTATTCTCATGAGTAGACAACCATGTTGCTGATGTTTAAGTATGTGGCGATTGTTTGGGTGATATCAACATCATACATGTGAAGGAGTTATCTCTTTTATTGTATGGATATTGGGTATAGGGTTTTTGTTATTTAGTAGTATAGCATGTTTGTCCAAATATCTTATAGACTCTTAGTTTTATGGGATTATTTTTTTGTATTTTGATTACTATTGTACCTCGAGTTTTATCTCCTAACTCTTGTCTCTATTTTATGAAATATTTCTCATTCTCTTTTTTTATCGTGTTTCAATGCATAATCATTTTATCTTGTACTTAATATATGGATGGTATAGTAAATCAAACTTGTATTAAGTATGACAATAATACTATACTATTTTATGTTTAGTTTATGCAAAAATTAAAAATTTTAATAGTAATTATAAGAGTGCTACAAGTATGCCTTTCCCTTTATGTCGTCTAGTACTTCTAATAAGCCACTAGAGTAGTTATTCCTAGCTACAAGGTTGGAACAGTATATGCATCTACGTCAAAACACTTCTTTAACATTGAATAGCCATCTTGTATTGAGTAAAAACGTGATCCAATGTCTCATGTGCAACCATACGTATGCTACATTGATCTTTAACAAGTACCAACAACTTCTAAGTTTATCTTTTGTCAGTAAAGCTAGTTTTTGTCTTGGCAGACCAACATTTTTCCAAACTAGGTGTCTCTAGGGTTTCTTTTCAAGCTTTTGTCTAAGAACATTATACATGGCCTAGATGCAATATCTACAATGATACTAACATGCTCCATCTTCAATATACTACTTAAATTCTAACTCGAGATTCATCACTCTTCTAAAAAATCCAAGAATGGTGAGTCATTAGTGTGTAATCTTGAATAGATGTGTTGTGGAGGTGGAATCCATATACCCATTATACCCAAACTCTTCCCTTATGTATTACCATCTACCACAAATACTTTCCTATAGTTTTTTATGCCAGCTATGGATGTGCTTCAACCCTAAGCCTCCTTCAACTTTTGGTAGGCAAACATTGCTCCATGCAACCAATGACCTATTACTCTTTCCCCCCCAAAACTAGCCCAAAAGAAGGACTTTTAGATTGTTTTTAAATATTTAAGCACCTTTTATGGGAGAACAAACATCTGTGCCTAGATGCCTTGGATGCCACTTAGCACATATTATATTAATTGAAGCTCAATAGCATAGCTAAGGTGTTTAACAATCCAACACTTAGCCTTTACCAACATATTTTCTATCAAGGGTTGATATTGAGCAATACTTGATATTACATTCCCTAGGTGAAATTTGAGATATCTTAAGGAAATCACCCTTCTTCACATCTAATGAGAGTTAGAATATGTTTCTTTTGAGTTAGAAAAACACCACTAAAATAAGCATTACTTTTGGTTGGGTTTACCGTTAGTCTTAAATCCTCCTGAACTCTTTTATATTCTTATTGATCATTTGAGAAAAGGTGATGTCTCCTTTATAGAAAATCAACTGATCATCTGTAAGACATAGATCGATTATTTTTAATTTTCCACACCTCAAATGCACCTTGAACTCATCAATCTACCATAATTGTTGCAAACTTTGATGTAAGTACTCTATGATTATGATAAAGAGATAAGGAGATATGGGGTCTTTTATATTAAGTATCTATTTAACTAAAAATTCTAAATTAGAACCTCATTTATCTTCAAAGAGACTTTAACAGAGGTAATATAATTGATGACCAACTTAATAAAATGGTAGGTAAGCCATACAAAGAGAGAAGTTGTTGGTGAAAAATCCATTATGAGTTCAAGACACAAGTAGGCTCACACGTACAAATTAATAACAACTCATTGCAACACACATAGGCACAAAGGTAGCTATCAAAACATAGATAGGCACAAAGGCTACTACCATACCACAGGTAGGTATGAGAGCTGCTACCAAACTATAGTTAGGTACGAAGGTAGCTACTGAACCATAGGTAGTCACAAATGCTACTACCAAACCACAGGTAGGCACAAAGGCTACTATCGGACCATGCATCTTTATTAAATATAACTATTTTGTTCTTTTATTTATATTGAGTTAGGGACCCCACTATTTTTAAACTGATGGAACGTTCTGAAGCACTTCTCATGGACAATACACTTAAGCCTTTATTATCATCCAGTAGTACAAATCCAATACCTCTCAGGGCAGAACGCTCATGAGCCAATATTATTAAACCAGTGGAACGATTTAAAGTACCTCTTAGGGACGACACACCTGAGCCACTATTATCATCCAATGAAATAGATCCATAAACACCTTGGTCCTGAATCATAGATTCTTCTTCTTCAAATGATTAATGTCTTATCCATTAGGTTACTTATCTTAAATCATATTCTTATTCACAATGAGTATAAGGCATCACTATTCTTAATCCAATGAAAAATACTAAAGCACTTCTCAGGGACAACACACTTGAGCCACTATTATCATTTGGTGAAATAGATCAATAAAAACACATCTCAGAATAATAATAAAAAACTCTCCTCAGCCACTATTCGTAAAATGGTGGAATAGTCAGAAGCATCTTTCAAGGATAACACATTTGAGCCACTGTTATTATCCGGTGGAACGTATCCAAAAACACATTGGCTTGATTCATGTGATCTTTCACTTTAAATGATTAATGTCTTATTCATGATTGATTCAAGGCACATAACACATTTAAAGCAGATAAGCATATCACAAAGATCATAAGCCCGTTCTCTAGAGTTAAGATGCTTATAGTCCCCCGAAATCCTAATTTTATGCTTTTATCATAGCTCTTCTTCTATCACTCTTTTAATCACCAAACTTAGCACCTATTCCTCAAAATTTATCATAATTAATCATACTCAAATTTTAAGTCCTAACTCTAAGGTCTTGTACATATGATAATAACCTTATCCCAAAAGTCACTATTCCTATGGCTTATAAACCTTAATTTCACAAATCAACCATTAAATTTCATGTATGTATCAACCACTTATCAGATTCAATAAATGTTCCCAAAACACTAATATTAATAACATTTTGAAATTTTGTGGCATAACTCTACCATTTCACACATGTAACAACAACCTCCTCGTTTTAGGGTTATTATTCCCAAATCAAACCATTTTCATACTTTATCAACCTTATGTCAATCATAGTTACTCCAAATACTTTATATAAATTCCTTAGTACATTTGGATGATATAACATCTTAAATTACCATGATTCTCATATTTAATTCATGTTGAGCAAAATACCCCTTATCGGTGACAAAACCCTTATATCATGCGAATCTTATGTATTTAGTAACATTACTTCCAACTCCAAATTTTTCTCTATAGACCTTATCATACTCATTTCACAATCATTATACCATTAATAAACCCATGATACACCCATATTTCACATCAAAGGCTTTTCCACATAAAATAACAATATCACATGATGTTTACTTACTCATTTTCTATCATATAATATCAAGCTCTTATCATATTATAAGCAATCATATATTAATTCATATAATAACAATAACATGGCACAATACAAAATCATACATAACATATTTTAGACACAAAACCCTAATGCACTATCATGCAAAATTTACCATTTTAGGAGAGTATAAATGTAACCTAAATTCTAGCAAAAATATAAAAACAATGGAATCCTACTAAATACTACCAGATCCTGCTAATCAACTTTCGTGCCTAAAAAATTTATCAAAATATCATATTAATATTTAATGAATAAAATAATAATTATAATAATAAAATATTTATTTTTCTAAAATTAACAAAATACCCTTATATATAAATAATTGGCACCAATAATTAACTTTGAAAACAAACACAACTCATACTACATGCGCAACGTGAGCCATGCTCACATAGGGGAGCTTAGGTTGGGTGGGTGTAGGAGGCTACAAGTGATGGCTGTGATGGAAGGGTGAGGCAAAGATGGTGGAGATGGTGGCTACTGGTGGAGGGTGGCAATGATGATGACAATGGCTCGGTGGGCTAGTGCAGGAGGTACAATGGATGAGACGAGAGGTGGTGTAGGGGGTTGTGAATTGTAGAGGCGAGGGGAAAAAGTTCTGCCAGTGCAGGAAGGAAAGGAGGGAAGGCATCTGTAGAGGGGGCCAAAGATGGTAAAGGCTGGCAATGAGGGAAGATGTAGGGACGAGGGAGTGACTTGTTATAGTAGAGGGCGTCAAAGGGGGATGGGAAGCAACGACAACAGTTGATGCTGCTATGATAAGTTTTGCCATTGGGGGTTGGGTATCGATAAGATCTTCCATAGTGAAAGAGAAGAAATGAAAGGTAGAGGTAGCAGGGAAGAGGAAGAAGGTGTAGGATGGGGTGAGTGTGTGTGGTGTTGGTGCAAAGGTTGCGAACAGATGTCTGGGACTGGGGAGTTGGGAAATGATTGGACTAGCAATTGGTAAGGAGATGAGAAGGGGTGTTGGGTTTGGGGGTTGGCAAGCAAACTAACAAAGTTGATAAGGGCAAGGGGGAATGGAAACCAAATAGGGTTGAAAGGGGGTTGTGCACACAGGGGATGTGATGGTGGTGTACAAAGATGGTTGGGGAAGAAGGAAGATGCACACGAAAGGAGAAGAGAGGAGGGAGTGTGTGTATGTGTGTGCGCGCGCTTGCTATGTGTATGTATGTAGAGGAGAGAGGAGAGGAGGGTGGATCATGTATAATGATAAGGTTGAGAGTTGGTTTTTGTTTGGTTCGAGAAGGCTGGGCCCGAGAGAGAGGGAGTTGGGGAAGGGTAGTGTGCTCATGTGTCTCTATGTATATTTACATACCAATGGGTTGAGTAGAGTGAGATAAGGAGGGAGTTAGGGAGAGTGATTGGGGGAGGGATATGGGGCACACAAGGGTAGGAGAATAGGGGTGTGTTGAGGGTAAATTTAGGGGAGGTAAAATGGATATCAGGTATGAAAATAATTAGGAAAAAATAATTTCGATTTAGGATGGGTTTAATAGGGAAGAAAAGGGAAGAATAATTGAAAAGAATGTTTAAGATTTTATTTAGATTACGACGCAAAGGTTATTAATTAAATAAATAGTCTAATGTTTAAGGGTTTGTTTTGAATAAAAAGACTAACACTCAAAAACATATATTACAAAAGTTGGGGGTGTTACAATAGTTGTCACTCATCACAACTCACAAGTATACTCACGGTCTCCTCACTCATTTATCTCTTCCTACTAAATCTATCACTAAATCACCTCTTCTCCTCAATGTCAAACTTCATGCTTTAGAAGGTGATTTGCTATTGATCCAACATTATATCGCCCCCTCATTTGTAAACTTAATTTTATTACCAACACAGTAGTAGGCCTTTCTTTCACAGTACAGACTCTCAGCCAATTCATGCTAATTAAGTCCTGACCTTCCTCATTTGCAAGCTCTTACGAATGTTCTTCATTAAAATCGAGGCACACTTTATCAAGGAACTCTCTTTTGTGCCTTAGATTAGTTAAAACTTTAAGCTTTCTCTAGTTCTGACTAGGTTGCATGTCTAAAAAGCAAGGTATGGTTTCCAGATCTTTGATTGAGGTTGAATATAGGGTCATGGCATAAGCTTAAGCTAAAGTCACTTGGTTAGTTAATCTTCTCCTGATCTTCCAAACCTCAAACCTATATAACTTCACTACGACAACATGTCTCCTTTATGCATTGCATGAAATTATGTGTTTTATAAAAAGAACAAACACATTGAAATTGATTATCATTTTACACATGATAAAGTATTAAAAGGACTTCTTTATCTCACTTATTTGACCACTACATCCCAACCGGCAGTTGTCTTAACAAAATTCTTGCCTTCTTATCAACATTGGCATCTCTCATCCAAGCTAGTCATGTCATATTCATTACCATCCCTAGCCTGCGCCCCCGGTGGGATATATATAGTTAGTTAGACCTTAGCCATTAGTTTGCGTGCTTAATATGGCATAACAAATAGATAGATAATCTGATAATTATTTATTAGATATTTTAATCTAAGTTTTTAGGAAGAAATTAATTAGACTTGTTGTATATGATGTATATAAATACAACTATATATTCACTTATGTATACAACAGGTTTTACCTAATCAATGAAAAAGATCTCCCTCATTCTCTCTTACAACAAAACTCTCATTTTTCATACTTTCCTAATCTCTATTAAAACCTTTTAATCAAAGGGGATGGGAATACTTGGTGCATGGGTAGGACTCCAACCCGAGATCGGCAGCTCGTATCAACAGGCGTGCGATCTTTACGTCCACGGGCGAGTCCTGTCTCATATCTTGTTTTTGCACCACTAAGATATGAACTCTGTATCAACTAAAGTGCGTGAAAGTTGAAACTCATTTATCCCTAAAAAACAGAAAGAGAGAGAACAAAATTTTTGTATTTCCATCACCCTTGCGTCTTTCAACAAGAGGAAAAAGGAAATTGCAACATATGAAGGAGATTCAACGTAGAGTAGATCAGGGAGCTACGACAAAGCAAAATGATTTAACGTTCTGTCTTTCAGATACGTGCTCTCGGCGTATCACTGTTTGGCCTTCTCCGTTCTATAGTCTGTCCGTATTCCAAATAGTCGAAAGCTCCGTGTGTCCTTGCATCATTGATTTTCTTTCCTCGCTGCTGCCATAGTCAAATTGTTCGGCGATGATAAATCCAGGAATACGTGCAATGGTAATTTTTTATTAAGGAAATGTTATTAAATCGTAAGTTTAATGAAATAAACCATGCAAAAGATGGGGTATTTTCCTTGCAACATACTTGACACCGACTATGAGCTCATTCCGTATAAATTGTTTTGACAAAGTGAATATCTATTTTTCTATCAAGGACTCAGGATAATTATTAAGATGACGAAAATAAAAGTAAAACTAATATATATTGTGACTAATCAACTTATCTATTTTAAGGTTATCTTTATTAGTTACTACAAAATTATGTAAATTACTCAAGTGGCCATTTTTGACGCACAACGAATAATATCTTTTTTTCTCCTTCTTGAAATTTGATTTTAAAATCTTGTAACTTACTAATCCAGATCCTTGGCGCTCCTTACGCAATTCTTATAGCCGGGGCCATCTTGAAAGGTGTATTCGGGGTTTTTTTTTAATATAATTTTATAAATTTTATAAAGTTATATGGACTTTTTTTTATCAAATTTATTTAAGTACATGAGGTTCTTTTTATAATTTTTAATATTTATATACAAAACTGAGGTAATTTGTGTTATTATCTATAATACTTATATACAAAACGAGGTCAAATTTTTTATTTATAACTATAATTTTTTATTTATATAATTCTTTATTTCTAAACATGATATCATTTTTATAATTTTTTTAAAACTTTATTATGATTATGTCTAACAAGTAGAATGAGTATAGATTGATTTTTATAATTCTTATTTATAGACATGGAGTAAAATTTTTATAATTATGCAATTAATATATGATGGCATTCTAATATATATTCATTTCCTGAACCCAGACAGTTTATGTGATGAACCTATGTTTTTAACATGATAAAACGATATCTTTTTTATTATGAACCTAAACTTATAATGTTACTAATTATATGTAATGAACGTATCCACTCTATGTGATGAACATGGGAGTTGTTTGTCATGAACCCTTATGTTTAAGGTTATGAACCTAGGTATTTCATGTTATGAAACTAATTCTTCTATGTTATTAATTGTATGTGATGAGCCTATCCGTTTTATGTAATAACATAGAATATCTAGGCTCATAACATATAGTGTATAGGTTCATGACATATAACGATTAAGTTCATTATATATAATGATTAGATTCATCACATATAATGCTTAAGTTCATAACATAAAATTATTAGGTTCATCCCATATAACAATTAAGTTTATCATATGTGAAAATTAAGTTCATCAAGTTTATCAAAAAAAATGATGTGAAAAGTATAAAAATATAGATGCCTATTTATAGAGAAAAAATGAAAAATATTTTGGTATAGTTTTTTAATAATATAAATGAATAATAATTTATTTTAAAATTATAACATAAAGGGTGGCACAAATATACTAGAGTGAAGAAAAATAAAACTCTAACATATGATGGAAACACAAGAATTATCTCTCCTTTTTTTTAACATTTCAATTTTTGTATATTTACATAAAATAATGATACCAAAAATACCAAATAAAGTGCTCTAATAAATGATGATATAAATTGCTCACCTTAGGCATATAAAATCAATATAAAAGCGTAATATGCCAAGTAAGTCATAAGCAAGCATGAAGTAAGAACTAGTTATTCCGGAACCGATCGTTTAATTAACTTGTGATTGAGCTTACTAATGTGTCCCTACTATAAATAAATAAATAAAAAATAGGCGAGTTTGGTTCACCATAAACCTACACTTACTAATTACAAAAGTGTAAGGACCACATTTAAAGTATATTAATGAATCTATTTTTTTTTATAAGAGAGTTCATCGTAACACGGATTTACTTAAGAATTTCTCCTTAACTCCTGATTATATAAAAAATAATGTAATTTTATTAGTCATCTATGTTCCACCTGTCGTGTGGCACCTCTTTCGGGTGAACTTTAATTTTCTTAAGTTTTTATCAATTATATTTGACACATTTTAACTTTTTCTTTAATTTAGAATAATAATCAAATTTTCATGGCCTTTTTTTTGTATGAAACTAAAAAAGGAAAAAAGAAAAAGAATAGTGTGGATGGCATTTGAGTTCTATAGCTTCTTTGCCAACATTTTCTTACATCAGATGAGATATTTTAATTATTATTCAAATTAATGATACATTTAAAATGACAAATGAAAATATATATTTCCTCTTAAAGGACATGGGGACCTTGAATTACTCTATTATTCAGGCTATATGGTAACAAAGGTAACAAAAAAGTAGTAATATTGAGTATGAATTATGTGCTTAATAGTGTAAGGAAAGACTAAAAATAAATACAAAGTTATCTTATTGTCTGTTTAATTACAAAAATCTTCGTAATATCACTAGAAATGAATCGAACTTGGGATGAAAGGTATCACATACACATACTCTAGTCTTCACCATAACATATCTAGTAGGCATGGTTCAAGTACTAGTGCAGAAGCTGTGTTCGGTAAATCAAGTGTAATATCAGTGACGGTGTTAATATTTTAGTATTTGTATTCTATTGTTATATTATTATTATTATTATTATTTAACTAATATTTTAGGTATACAATGATAAAAAAAATGCCGATGAATTTTTTTTCTTTGAAAAAATAATGCTCTATATCAATTATTATTATAAATAACTATATACATCACAGACAATTTGACAAGTGTGGTCAAGAATTTGTATGTTTACTATAATATTACCTAGCCAGATTATTTTTAATTGGGTACGTTATCCTTTTATCTTTTATATAACTTTAAAACCATGCCAACTTTTATACATACATACATACATACATATATATGTTATCATGATTTATTAGTTATTTTTAAATAAATAAATAAATAAATAAAGTGATATAAAGATACACACAAGCAGGAACTGAGATTTCAGTTCCGCCTTCCCTCCTCAGTCAGCGTAAGCCACATAAAAGCTGTAATGTGATGCAGATTAATTAGATGGGTTTTCATTCATGTTACTGTATACTCTAAGCCGTTCGATTTGATGGATGTGAAATGTTGTCGACCCATGCCTTTGAGTTGAGTTGAACGCTCTAACGCAACCAGTAAGTCTAATATGTGTGGCAATTGGCAAGAACAGTAGACTATGCGTATGGCTCGGTACACTATGCAGCATATGGCTCCTGATTCTCTGTATTTTTTGTTTGTTTGGGGTTCGGGATGTTAATAGCCAACCGCGAACCAACATCTGTCTGCATGGTATGGTACCAAATCAAATGATCCTGCCGTACACCGAAAGCTACACCGGATAAACTCGCACGTAATACCAAGGAAGGAGTTTCTTGGACTACCCATTTTTATTTTTATTTTTATTTAATATATAGATACATAATGGGATTATGCCCGTAGGAGACGTCGAATTTCGGTCTATTACATCTTCAGTACGGCTTTCACTCGATGGGAGAGGTTGTGGCCTTTCAAGGGCTGTCGGATCATGAGCATGTATTTCGGCTACCATTCATGATACACCACGTACCTAAAACTTGGTGCTTTTCTTTCACCAGCTAGCAATTAGAGTTAAGAGGGCTAAGTAGGTATTTGCTTCAGAGAGAGAAAAAAAAAAAGAGAGGGTTAAGTAAGTGTGCGCACGTGTCCATTTCGTGTAGCTTAAAAGGCTTTGTTTTTTTTAATGTTTATATAATCCCCTATAAGATAAATATACCTAGCTAGGTGCTGCTAAAGTAGATGTCACGAAATTGAGAATTTGCTTCCAACATGTTGGTCATGCTATTATCCAACTAATTAGTGCATCTATAATATTGGCGATTAGGCGTATATAGTGAGAATTGAACCACTTTATTTAATTAGGGCAGATAAAAGTACGTGACTAGCTACTAGCTAGTAGTGCAGAGTGAACAATGTTTAAACTAATAAACAAGACTATAACTTTATTCGTTGAATTAAGTAACTAACAATATTGAATAACAAGATTGTGACTTTTTTAACTTGCTATAACCAGTAACTTATTTCAATTTAAGAATGGCAACGCGTGTTTATCAAGTATGTGATTTATATAAGCATTTGATTGAAATGTATGGTATCGTATGCCCGATGGAGATGGAATATAGAAACTTATGAATTAGGTCAAACAAATTAAGGGTCTGTTCTCTTCGTTTGATTTTTGTTGTTTGGTTTCCAATTGTATCATCATCATCATCATCATCATCATCATCATTGATAGACTAATTATTTTCTAGTATCAATCGTATGCTCTTGTTTCTCTCTACCTTTCTCTCTTAATACCACCCTTCTTCCTTCAATTGGATTTCCTCCATCAACATTTGGTATTGTTTAAAAGTGATATCTCTGTCACCACAACATAACTAAATGACCAACCTTGTTTAGGACAACCTTGAGTAAGTAGACACTATAGCTCAATTGCTATCTAACGTTGAAGCCTTAAAAACCCTTTTGCAAGAAATGTTGAATGGCAACCTTAATACCCTTGTCCAACCTTAGCCCAGCGTCACACCACCTTAGAACATTGAATAAGATAAAGACCCAAAAGTGGAAGGGAGAAGGAATATTGCCCCAATCCATTCTCAAGTGCGTTATATTGATAATGATATAACCAAAGCAACACATAAGCTAATTATGAGTGTAGCTGTTAGGGAAGAGCAAGAATCACATACCAAGATACAAGAAGAGGAGTCAATGGTTGAATCTAAGAAGTGTAAGTATGAAGGGAAGTCGAGGGGTAACATACATCAAGTTAGATATGAAGATTATGAGAAAAGAAGAGGCCAACATGGAGCCTTTAAGACATGGAAAGAAGGAGAATTGTTATCCAGAAACTTCTATACTTTTTTTTTACTCTTATTATATGCCTGTATTTATATCATGTTTCTCCTCTGTTTTACCACATTTGTTTTATGATGTTGTGGTTAGGATCAATCACTTTTTACAATTGGTCTCTTATTGTGAGTTACTCTTTTTAGCCTTGGGTGTAGACACTACTACGGAAACAGGAATTAATAACGGCACATTAGTAACGGTGGTTCGAAAACCGTCGTCAAATCCGTGAAAATTAATGCGCGGGAATTTTTAATAACGGGTTTACG